>VZRQ01001173.1:302093-381543 GCA_013397975.1 Machaerirhynchus nigripectus
GGGAGGTCGGAGTGGTCGTTTGGTTTCCTATTCTTCCTCCTTTTCCTCTTTGCGCGGAGGCCGCGGCTTTCTCTGTGGGGCGCCAGCCCGCACGGACAGAGTTTGCCAGGAGTTTGTGCTGAGTTCGGGCCCCGGCCCCCCACCCCGCCGCCGCCATGCCCGTCTTCCACACACGCACCATCGAGAGCATCCTGGAGCCGGTGGCCCAGCAGATCTCCCACCTGGTCATCATGCACGAGGAGGGGGAGGTGGACGGAAAGGCCATTCCGGACCTCACCGCCCCCGTGTCGGCCGTGCAGGCCGCTGTCAGCAACCTGGTGCGGGTGAGTAGCAGCGGCCGGCCCGCCTCCTCCGCGCCTTCTCCCGGGAGCGACTTTGGCCGCTGCGGCCAACTTGGGAGTCCGGCGGCGCCCGCTCGCCCCGGGCTGTCGCGGACAGGTGTTCCGGCCCCCGCCCCGTGAGGACGGGCCGGGCGCGGTGGCGGGGCCCGGCAAAGGGTTAAGTTGGAAGTCTGTCTGGACCTCTGCGGCTCCCGCCTGGAAGCCGCCTTCGTCTGGTCCCGCTCCGGCCGGCGAAGGAGCCGGGAGAGCCGCGCTGCGGTGCAGTGAGTTGTCCTAACAGCGAGTTGCTCTCCGTCTTGGAGCAAAGGAGCCTTTGCCCACCTGAGGAGCGGCATCACATTAAAGTGCAGTAAAGCGCGGTAGTTGCTGCTTTTCATACCGCCCCGAAACGCCTCACAGATGGCTCTGATACGCTGTGTGCTTCTCTGCTGCCTAGGAAACTCCTATTTTAAGTGTATGCACTATAAAAGGCAAAATACTTACTTGGTATGAACCCATCCTAAAAAACCCAAACCCAACCAATAACAAAGCCCAAACCTCCCAGGCATTTGGGTTTCATTTTTAAACTGGTGAAGGCTGGCCGTTCCTTACCAACGCAGGAGTTGAGGCGGGACAGACCTGTGGTTTCCAGGCAAAGTCTGGAGCTGTAAATTGTTCTTGTTACGTAGCCTCGCGTTTGAGTTACTGTTTGCTTGTGGGAAGCTAAAGGTGACGGAAATTTGGCCTCACTCTCTCGACTTCTTGAAAGCAGTTACGCATAGCATGTCTCTGTAAGATTGGAGTACTTGCAGTATGGACACTGCAGTTTGAGAAGTGCAAATGACTAATACATTTGAAATGTTTTAGTCCTATTAGCATTTTTATAATCAACAAAAGAATAACGAACTGTTGCAAGGCAGAAATACTTTCTTGGATATAGAAAGCACTGTGACATTGCCTCCTCTTTCTATTGCATTAAGAATTACCTGGTGGTACTTACCTTGCCTTTATTAAGCTCTTTTTACAGATACTGAGCTCATTTTTGAACATCACATGTTGCTTGCTCATTTTGAATGCTGTAAAATTCTGAAGTAATTCTTGGCAAGAAATACCCTTGGCCTGTAAATTTTAAAATTAATAGCTATGCAAGTTAAAATACTGTGTCACCGTTAACCAGTGTATTAATGCAGGGAAATCATAAGGCTTGTGGGCATAAGAAGCTGTCAAGATGACTAATGCGTGTGATGTGTTTATCACGTTTTGGCCTGTAGTACTTGCTACTGCTAGAATCACTTGCCACTTGGAGGTTTTGCAGTTTACTACAGTGTAACTACGGATCTTGGTCGCCATGACTATAAATATTACAGACCGCCTAGAATACTTGTGCTTCTTGCTGACTATAGCAGACACTCTTCTTTTTATGAAGAGCAGTCGTTCTTCAGCAATTCGCTGATGTAATAGGTGTTTTGGCTGTAAGGGTGTGAAGCCTGTGTATATAAAATACTTTTCCTTGAAAGGAAGACATTGGAATAATGCTTTGCTTCTCTGAGCTAACCGTGTAACACAGGGTTGTGTGACTATTTTTCCCCACCCCACCTTTCTCTCAAAAGAAACTTGATCTGATAAACTCTCATTTATTAGAGAAATGCAGAAACAGAATTGGTTTCCTTCTGCAGCCTACTAATGCTAGCTCTTCTCAGTTTGGACTGTTTTGGAAGCCTCTGGTTTTCTTTTCTTACCTGCTAGTTAGATAAAAGGAAAGATTGTTGTATTATTTTTTCTGTGTTTATTCACAAAGAGCAAATAGAAGTGGTGGAATCTGAGGTGGTAGTTACCAGGAAGATGCTCTGGTCTGTTAAAATACAGCTTTGACTACATTAGGGAAAATGCAGAGTTAAAGTTCTGTTTCCTATCTGGAGCTGTGTTTTCAGTGCATCATTCTGAAGTGTAAAGGTGATTTATGAAACAGCAGTTTCACAGGAGCAGGAGAATTTGTGCAGACAGGTTCTCAAATTACGAGCCTTCTGGTGGCTTCCCAGGTGACAGTGAAGATGGAGTTGTCAATACAACCAAGAGAGTAAAGTGGCTGCTGGCTCGTTGAGTTGCTTGCTGTCTGCTCAGGGTTCTTAGTGTAGTGTGAGTATCACAAAGTACATGAAGTACTGAGGAGCAGGGAGTTTTTTAATGATAAATTTTCACATACAGCAGCACTACTCTCCAGCTGCCCAGCCTATAGTAAGGATTATGCAGTTTGGAAAATGCAATATTTAATTGATTTAACTCTCATGTCTATATGTAACTGCTGGTATCAGTGTTGGAAGTGTTGAGACCCATTCTTGTGGAAGGCCTGGAAGATGTGAGGGGAAATGGGCTAGAAAAAGACTATATGGCTGTAAGGAAGGACCAATGTGCAATAACTTGAACATTCCTGGGATGGAGTTAGCACAATATGCTGTTCAAGATGGATCAGAGGTTGATAGATATGAGTCTTAAATTAGGACTAATAAATGAGTCAAAAGGGAGTCCTCCTCCTAAATATCCTGACTACAGACCTCTATAAGAGAACTTTTCCTTCAGCATGCGTTTCTGTCCTTAATGGTTATCTATGCCTGAAGCCATCTTAAATTACATGGCTTTTTTAATGTAAAGTTTGCACACTCAAGTAGACCTACTGTAGAGAGGCTTCCTTGTCAGAACCTAGTTGTAAGGTAATTCTGGGGAGGAGGTAGTCCAAGTCGTTGTTGAAGTTAATGAAATAACTAAATCTTTTCAAGTTAGTCTCTCTTGTGGTAAAATACTAAAGAAAGACTTGGTATTCTGTTTGCAATATGCAACAGTTTGATACCACTGCGTCTTAATCATTCTGTTGGGGAATAGCTTTTGCACAATAATTCTGAAATTGTTTTGAAGTATTTTGATGAAATTTCTTAACTGTGGGATAGAGTCCTTGTTGCCTGTACAAAAATACAATGTGGAGGTAAGCATCAGAAGCTTTTTTGCACAGAAATCAACTTTGACTGGAGCCAAGAATTGGAGGCAGGGGCTTCAGATACCACAAGACTATGAATGTACTACATTGGTCCTTCTTTTAACTGAAAATCCTAATGTTTCCTAATCCTAATGTTATATTTGTAGTGGATGCGTGCCTCTTATGGGAAGGTTGGCACTTGGTATTTCTTTCAGCTAAAAGATGCGATACTCTAAGTCAACAGAAGTGCTGGTGGTAGGTAATAGTCGAGGCTACCTAATAGGTATGGAGTAATTTTGATCTTGCTAAATATCCTATTAGTTCAGAGGAGAGTGAAATGAAATTTTGAGTTCTAAGTAGTCAAACTTCCCAGGGAGGAAATGAACCATGTGGTGATTTTCTAATTGTTTTAGGCTTTTATTTTTCCCCCTAATTGTTTGTTTTGTTGGATTTATTTTTCTTAAAAACTCATCAGACCGTTAGCCTATTTTGAAAAGCGGGATTTTTATCAAGGATAGCTGATCATGATGCAGAAATGGTAAAGCAATGACACCTTTTATATAAATGGTTTTATTTCCTCGAGGAGAAAAAAATTTGCTATTTGGCAGTAGTGAATTCACAAGCATCATGTTCAGACCAATGTTATATTATTGCCAAACAGAGAAAGCAAATTCTGCTCTGATGTTGTAAGCTCCATACTGCCTTGTATGGATTCCGGCTTTCTGTCAGTACAGGCATAGCCCACTCTGGTCACTTCTCTCTGCTGTTTCAGACAGAACTGCCTCAGAGCAGTGTTGCTGTTGCTCTGCCAGATACCAACAATACCGTGGGTGAAGCTGCTGATTTTGACAGATTGGGCAGTAATTCTCTGCGTGAAAATTAAGCTAGAAGGGACTTAGGAAGTACCCATAATTTAAAATCTTGGAGCAGGCTCAGCAGCTCAAAGAGGTGTTGGTTTTTCAGAGTCTGGGCTGCTAAACCAGGTCAATGGTCTGAAAGATCTGACCTGCTTTACCTGAGACCGATGGCTTGAGACTTCCCCTGTTTTCATGTCCTTCATTTTCATAGAGCTTGGGGCATCTGAGCAAAGTGATACTCCTGTGAAGTGCTTCTAATGGAAGACTTAAGACCCTAATGGTAACAAATGAAGTGGCCAAGATCTTTCGGAACAGAGATCTGCTCTGAAAAAATAGTTCTTGTCTATTTGATGATGCAACTTCTGCCTTTCTATCCTCTGTGCTGTCCTTTTGTATGTGAATCTGTTTCACAAGTGTCTATATGCAGCCAGTTTCTATTACATTATTTTTAATGGGAAAAAATTGCTTACTCTCTATTAAATTGCTGATGACCACATTTCTCGAGAAGGTGTTATTGTTGGATGCTGTGATACGCCTTTACTTACCTGTTGAGGATTGGAGGCTTATGAAATGTTACTGACACCTTTCTGTATCTGTTACTAGCTGTGACTAGCTATGTTAGGCCTGACTAGGTCAGGCTAATCATCCGGAAGGGTCTCTTAGATTATAAATATCCTGTCTCATAGTCAGGGTTTAACAGATGTTTCTTTGAAGTAGATCTGGGCCAAACACTATTTTAAAATGTAAATAAATGCAGTCTAGAGTAAGTTTAAGCTTAACTGGAGGTTGTACTTGATGGGAACAGAACCTGTCGTGCTGGGTCAAACAGTCATGTGTGTCAAAGGTTTTTGTGACTTCCTAAAGTTGTGAGGTCAGTTGCTTTAAACTACCGCCAGCTGAAGCCCACCCCATCTAGGCACAACTAAAACTACCCAGATAGCTCTTAAAACAGATGGAACTTGATACCAGTACTTTGGCAGAGACATAAAGTTTAAACCAAACAAAAAGTTAAGTGTGGGAATGTTGCATTTAGTGTGGCTATTGCAGCTGTCCTATCTCATCTTAGCAGAGGAAGAAGCAGTAATCACCTGAAGGCACTGGCATGTTCCGGCTGTATATCCACAGGCCTCTGACAGGTGAGAAGTTGCCTGGGGTTGCAGGGCCATTCGGAAAGGGCTGTCCATCTTCCCTGGACAGGCTGTAAATTGCCTACTGATGCTGCTACTGATACTTACCAACTTGGAAATCACCTGTTTAAATGAATTTGAAGAATGCAGCCTGCCTTGAAATCCTTGTCATTGTCATGGTTCCAGCAGCAAAAGTCAAATACATGGATAAACACCTGGAATGAGGAGAAATGGTCTGACTGTCGTGGAGAGTGGATGATAAAACAGCTTTATTATCCTAAGCTTTCTTTTGGCATAGCTGACTTGCCTGTAACTCAGGGTACAAAGAAAGGAGTGAGCATTGTGAGCAGCTTAGTTTTTCTCTTTTTTGAGGGGAAAAAATAGCTTGCAATATATTTATATATTTATGTATCTCAGAAAAGGATAAAGAAGAAAGGAAAAAGATAAGCTTTTTTTCCTTGCGGAATTTTCTGCACAGCCAAAAGATGACTCTAAAGGGGTTGTAGTTTCTGCATTTTTTCTTGATGTTTGTAACTTGTTGTAGGATATATGTAGGTCTGTGCCTCCCCATCTCTAGTTTATTATATTTATTATATTATTACATTTTGAAGCTGAAAGAAATGGTTGAAAGAGCAGATCATCTGAACTCTACAGAACTCAAACTTTGTAAATGAGTACTAGAGTAGGCTTGAAGATCTCATGAGAGAGTAAGTCTTTTCACTACAGCTTTCTAGGTCTCATCTATGAGTAATAGAAAACTGTGATTAGTGTTTTACAAATACTAAAAATTTCCTTCTTTTTTTGAACTAGAATATCCTTCTTCAGTGTACAGCAGTGTCTTCAGGGATCATTTGCCTTATTGTGGGAACTGTGTCCATATGCTCTGAGAAAGTGGATATACCCCATTAGGGTGTGTGTATGGGAGGGGCTGGGAGAAGAGTGATTAATCAGACAGAAAGCAACTTTGTAATAACAAAAGCACATCATAAACTTCTTTCGTGCTTTTATCTGTTAGGATTCATCTTCACATAAGTGAATAATTAGTTTCTGATTTGAATGGAATAATCTCTTTGTTTTGTTACTGTGTTTGGATACTTAATTTATCCCAGTCTCCTCCATTAGCTTTAAAAGGAGTCTTTTGTTCTCTCCTCCTTTAAACGTGCATAGAGATGGTGAATGTCTCCTTATATGCAGCTTGCTTTTTTGGGCATAAAAACTGAGACTATTATTGTGGAATGGATAGTCTTTAAGTGGCAGTTGGACTAAAAAGTTCCATATGCCAAGAATCTGGTGAATGCTACTCCTGCTCTGGAAAACTTAGTATATGCTTTCTGCTGTGTAAATCAATTACACCAGTGTGGGACGAGTTAAACCTCTGTTAAGGGCCAGTGTTTTTAGCAATTTATTCTTCCTGATTTCTTGTAACTGTAGAGAGTGATATAGCTTTGCTTTGTACTTTGAACGAAAAAGATGCTTTTCTCCACATAGTGATACTGGACTGTAGATGTAGAATTCTTTTTAGAGGTTAATAAAAATTAACCAAACAAAATGTGTTCAGAAATGTGGACCTTCAGAACATAAATGGAGTAATTTACAAGGGTTTTCCCCTTCCCAGTGTAGTTGAAATTTGGATTGTGGATACAAGATGACTTGCTGCATGGGGAGATAAAATGATGAAACGAAGGCTGGATCTTCTTTTCAGCAACAAATATTTCACCAATAAGTATTTCTTCCAAACACAAGCCTAGCATCCTAGCAGCTCAAAACTGAACCTTGGCAGGGGGAATTGGGGCATGACCCTATCTGCATAATACTTGGAAGTAGGTCTGGTTTGTTTCTGGAGTAAATCAGACCCTAGTGCATCTGTGAGGATATGAAAGACTGACTAGACAATCAATAAAGGGGGCAAACCTTTCCTTTGCTTACTTTGCCTAATAATTAAAGTCTACTGAAGTGTGACTGGTACTTTCTTATATCCTGAGACTAGAACCAAAGATTTGTGTTGAAATATATTGAACAACTCACTTTGTAACAAATGTCTTTTTCAGAAGTCAGTATTGTTCTGATGCTTCAGGAGAGCTCTTCACAACATGAATAATGAACAATAGTGGCTAATGAAGGGAACAGAAGCAAAAAACTGAAAACCTCCTTGTTATCAAAGCCCTTCCTGAGTTTCTGAACCTGTCAGCTCATTGACTCTTAGTTGATGATGATATCTAACTCTTCCTCTCACTGAGAAAACATGTGTTGGAACAGTTTCCTAGTATCCTGACTTCATGGGTAGGGTAGGAAACTGATGATTCATGATGGGTTTCTCCAATAAGGAATGGAGAAAAGAAACAAGCTGTTTCTGTTGGTGTTGGCCTCGGATACTTATGAAGAGACGTATTGTAATAATGTTGTATTGCATTTTCCATCAGTGGTTACACCCACAGAATAGCAAATGTAACTTGAGCTTCTTTCACCAAATAGAAATTTTTCTTGTACCAAATGCTCAGTGGATCTTAGGGACCTGGGATTTCTGAAGGCAGATATTCTCTGAAAAGACAGAGGTAAATAAGTCTGAATACATAATTTTTTGTGTGTTATGGTCAGACACCCACACCTATCCCACAGTGGGCCCACGCTTTACCTAGTCTTTATTTTGCTGCTATATTTACACAGGCATTTTTTGTTGTCTTTCATGCCCCTCAGTAGGTTCAACTCTAGATAGACTTTGGGATGGACCCCATCCCTGCGTGCTCAGCTAATGTCTTTGTTCCTTCTGGCAGGAGCACTCTGTTCATTCAGGCAGGCCTCCTGCCACTTTTCCTTGTCTTCCTGCTCATCACGATGAGCCAGCTTGGAGTAGGTCATCCTTGAAAATCAACCAGCTCTCCAGAATTTCTCTTTCTAGGACTGTATTCTATGTGATTTCTCCAGTTAGGTCCCTGAAGAGGCTAACGTCTGTTCTGAAGCTCAGGCTCCGATTTGTCTAGTTTTTTCCTTTCAGGATTCTTAATTCCACCATCTAATGGTCACTCCATCTGACACTGGCATTTCCAATCAATTCTTCCCTGTTTCTAACAGCAGAGCACCTCCTGCCTTTGGCCCCTCAATCTGTATCTACTAACAAAAGATAATTAGAGCTTACAGTCTGTGAAAGGAAAGTACAGGCAGTTTTTACATTAAACTGATTTTTTTTTTGTGATTGCTTAAGAAGGTTTGATTTTAGCAAGTATTGTGCTTAATCTTTGTCCTCAGGTATATATGGTGCATAAATAAAATGATAAATAATAGAGCTGAGAAAGTAATACGTTGGTGAACTTAACAAGCTTTATGCTGGGATATCTTTGTGTATGCAGCTTAAAATGTTTGGGTATGCTGCAGCTGTTCTGGTCTCATTGCTCAATGTTTAACTTCCGTTTGTGGAAATAGTAAAATACAGTGGTATTCAATTTGAACTGCATTTTGGTAGCTGAACCTTAGCATGAACTAGAGACAAGCCTGCCCCTCTTTAAATGCTGAAAAGTATGCAAGAGAACAGATGTGGCCATTGATTTCATAAATGAGTATAGTCACAGTAGTGCCCTAGTAGCAGTGTGAGAAATGGTGGTTAGTTCTGCACCCCTGAACTGAGAGAGGCACTCTGGTCAGCCTAGTGAAGTCATTGTGTAAGGGCGAACTGTAATGAGTGTTCTCAGCCTTTCTTTTTGAACGGGTGCATCAAAATGGGAAGCTTGTTAAAGGCTGAGCTGGGAAGGTCCATATCAACTTCCTTGCCCATTCTCATCTTTCAGCCATTTGCTGGGTATCAGCTCTTCAGTTTCAGAAGTCTGCCTCTTACTGTCAAGCAGGGGAGCTGTTAAAAGCTGTCATCTAGAACTTATCTCAGCTGAGCAGCTTCTTCTCCTGTCTTCCAAACTTTTCCTGAGTTTGGAAGGGGCTACATATTTGCAACTGTTTTAGATGAGGGAAGCATTAATAAAACTTCGTTCTCTTATACAGGCTTTGTTTTGATCACCTGCACAAATACTTGCCAGAAGGAGCAGAAATCAACTTCTACTAGGCTGATAGTCAGTTTGTGTGAGGCATAGGTATGTTGTGAGCTGCAAGAGTTTTTGGGTGGATTTGGTTCCTGGTGACCATAACCTTACAGTTAGAACAAATGGACTTCTTATAAATGAGTGTAATACCTGTCTGTGCATAGGCAGTGAATGGTTAAGCTCTTCAGTGCAGAAGGGGATATAGTAGTACATAATTGAGTGAAACAATGTGTTAATTGTATGCAAGGTGCCATGTTCACCCTTCCTATTTAAACTCTGGAAACCTTGTAAGTTGCTAACATACATTCGTGTACTCGCTTATGGGAGGTTTTTAATACTGAAGTGTGTGATCCACTGAATATTTATCTAAAGAGTTATCGCTAGAAAAAGATTGCTGCATCAAGCACCCAGATGGAAGTTACTGGAAGTTGAACTTGTTTTGGTGTGCTTGTTTGCTGTTAAAATCATAGGGGTTTTTGTAACTGTGGTCAAGATTAATCACAAAAGAGGTTTCACATTTCGGCCTCTGAATGTGTGATACAGGTGTCTATTTGCCCGTCAGCTAAGTCTTCAAAAGCTTTTTTTTTTTTTACACTTGATAATAAGTTTTCTTCCAAGTACTGAATGGGCTGTGTGACCACTTTCTCAAATTACTGCGTAACTCTTACAGGTTTTTAGGTGAACCAACAAATTAAACTGACTGTTGTTTGGACTACAGTAAAAATCCCTTTCACGAGTCTAGCTGTCTTTGCAGCTTTTGCAGCACAATAGTTGTGCTGAATAACAGAGATGAATAAATGGGGTTTCTCTCGAACTACAGAGTAGTAGCAAAAAGGTCACTTTTTATTTAGCTTGCCCTGATAAAATGAAAAAAAATTGATTGTGAAGGGCTAGTAATTGCCAAACCACTGGCTTAACTGTAGCAAGTAAAGTGCTCTTTGAGTCTTTGCCACACCTATAAAATGCTCCCTTTTTCTCAAAAAAACATCGAAGGATGGAGAGTAGGTACCTCATTAAATTTTAGATAGGTTTCAGTTAGACTTCAGTTTTTCTCTGAGAAAAAAAAGTAATTGCATGGCATTTCTTTAATTTCTCTTCAGTTAATGCTGGCAAAACCTGCAGTCCTTAGCTCTCAGACTAGATTCCACTGGCCCTTGAGCTGTCAGAGGAGCTGAGCCCTGCCCACCACCCATGCATCAGGAAGGAAGGAATGTATCTTTCTGTTGATCTGATTTTATTTTTTTTTCCTCCTCTTCCCACCTTGACATCCATGATGATTGTAGTGCAAAGCCAGGGAATAGAAAGTATTTATCTGTCAAGCACAACTAAATTTCTTGCATGATAACTTTGCTCCAGCAGTTTGGATGGGGGGCTGGGAGATATAGCTGGAATATCTGGCCTGTTCTCCAGTTACTCAGAGTAGTGAAATGCTAAAGATACTTTGTGACCCTGAAGTGGTCACTAACACTACAAAGCAACTTAGCAGCAGATTTTTACATAGTTGTCTTGCATTTTTTTTTGTTGCAGAGGGCAAACTTTTCTGCATTTGCCTTTTTAATTATAAGCATTGCCAAAATATTTAAAACTGACTTGGTTGCTGGGTAGCAGTGGAGGTGATAAATTGAAGGCATTTGTAAACTTGATGGATCTAGCATTTGCTCTCACAACTGAATGCAATTCCTTTCTCCAGAGAGATTTTCCTGTTAGCTTGTTAGATGGCCCAAACCCTTGTATTTCTGTTTAACATAGTATAATGATTGTTCAGAAAAGTGGTTCTCTTCTGTTCTGTTGCTATTAAATTTGGAGCAACTTCCTCAAATAGGACAAAATGTTGGGAACAAGTGTAGCTTCTTGTTACAGGAATTGCTTTTAGTTTGATTTGCAGCAGTATTGATGCTTCTTTTCCTAACACCATTATAGTAGCTAATACAGAAACTTCATCTCTAATACATTTATTTCACCAAGATTTAAAGACTTTTTCATTAATGTGTGTAAAACCTGTAAGAGGATTTTAACAGTTAGAAATGGGTGGCCCTTTAATATATTTTGCCTGTTGTGGAGTTGATTGTCAACCGTCTTGTAATGTGACACAGTTTTGGTTTACTGTTACATGTGAAATGACGATTTTGTGTGTTTGTAGAGTGCCTGGCACAATAGAGCTCTAAAATGCTAACAAATTGCAGTGAAGAAGAACAAAAAGCTGTTGTTTTGAAGAAGTTGAACTTTCTCATGTCTCTTTATGATTAAATGTCATATTTAAATATTTGTTTTTAAGACCAGTTTATAGGGGCTTTGTTTCTCTACAACTTCTAACAGTGAACTAACAGTGACTACATTTATTCCTTTTGTATGCAAGAGGCGAACCCAGGCTTTGACCAGCTTTGCCAATCATGGGAACTTAACTATAAAAGCAGTTTTAGCCTATATATGTATATGGCACTGGACTGTAACCTTCAAGTTGCTTGCTTATATCACCTAATTTTCCCTCCTGGTTTCAACAGAGAATTGAGTATAGCTCTAACATGAAGCTACTGCTGATAAAGTCTGTCTATCCTGTCAAGCATGTGCAGAATCTACTGCCTGCAGTAACAGGGCCAAACAAATCCATTGGTATAAAGAAAATTGCGACAGATTTCAGTATTACATGAGCTAGGCTTTCCAGTAGGGACTGCAAGGGTAGGAGTAAAGCTTTCATAATGTTTTAATTGGGTGAACATAGGGAAATTGAATGTAATGTATATTAATGTTAGTCCAAAGTACTGATTTAGAAGTAGGATGGCTTCAGCAGTGATCTGGATGGAAATAGGTTTTAACAGATCAATGCTGACTGTAAAAGTGGCTAAGAGTAAATTCTACTCTGGATACATGGAAAATAATAATTGTTCTGAGAGAGAAATTAGGTCTGTAGAATGAAATAAATGATAAAAATTCTCAAAAGAATCAGTGACAACTTAGAATTGGATTACACTACTCTTACTGATTATGTCATCCCTTAGTAGAAGATTTTGACTACACTGGTAATATTTGCTTCTGTGCCATAATTTATAAGCTTTTACTACCCAAACCCTTAGTCTCTTCAAAGTGTATTTTTTTTCAGTATGAGTCAATAAAGAAATAGTAAACGCTATTGAAAGCAGTTGTTTTTAAAGCTTTTTTTGATGTGATAGTGGCTTGTTATACGACCATATAGTAAGCTTAAGATTTATTAAAAACTAATTTTAACAGCTGAATAAGTCTTCATCTAACTTGAATTAGTCATGCATCAGACACTATTTGATTTTTAATATCCTCTCTCAGTTCTTTCTGCTGAGTGGCTGCTTTCTGATACTTTACAAGTTCTTCGTGGTGGCTCTGCACAGAAGCAGGTCATCTGCATGCTGAATTCCTTGCAGAGCTGGTATAAGTGGTCATGAGCACTGAAAGCTGAAAAATAATCACATGATATCGAGTTTCTGACACACTTGAGTTTTCAATGGTGCTGTAAATGAGTACTATCCCTTGGAAAAACAGCCTACCACATCTAGTTAAGTTCTCTTTAATGTAACTAGATGCTGTTGTAGCTAATTAAAAGATTGTATTTAACATGTAAGCAATGATTTACGCCATGAACTTAGTGTACACTAGAATTAACTGTTAGTCAGGTAAAGTGAGACTTAGGAAAGACGAATTTTCCAGTGTGCTACAGAAGGTGGATAGTTGCTATAAAACACTGTGTAGCATGTACCTTGCTGGTCAAGATACATTTGCAGTGGTAGAGCTTATGCCAAAATATTAATGCTGTGAGTTTCTGTTGCTTCAGCTATATATTAGTGAGGACGTGAAGATATTTTTAATATATTAAAAACATAGTGAAAAATATTACTTTATTGATAAAAGAATTCTAGGTGAATGGTTTTTTCTTTCTCATGCTTACAAAGTCTGTTTTCCTGCAGGGAGCCATTTTTTGCCATGAACTTAGGGGGGAAAAAAATCTGTTCTCTGGAACCACTGATCCTCTAGGTGGGAGCTGGTAAGGGAAGTGGTGCCACTCTTTCTGTGGAAGAGGGAAAATCAGTGTTGAACCGTCTGGTATTCAGAAGTCAGTACAAGCATATAACAACCAGAAGATCCTAAAATTCAGGGCCCAGTAGGCATCCTACATTTTCAGTTGTGGTATATTAAAATGCCTCATTTAGGTAACAATACCTGTCAAATCAGCAGTGTTTTCAAAAAGTAAAATCGGTTATAAAAGGTAACAACAGATTCTGTAGTTAACTAAATCGCAAAGGGAAATTAAGGCACTTGCATTGGACATCTGCCTTGTACCTCATGTAGTCAATTACTACTTGAGTAGATTTCAGGTGCAGAACAGTAGAGAAAGAAACTGCTCTACTGTTCTACATTTGAAAGTTACCCAAGAAGTAATAGAGAACACAGTATTTTGTCTTTGCTTTTTTAGCTTCTTGAATATCTCTGCCAACACATGGATAAGTGGAGTACCAATTTATTATTGTTACACAGATCGCAACGTGAGTTAGTTTGTCCTTCTGTTCCTTCTTCTGAAGGAAAAAACAGGCTGGGGAGAAAGTCAGTTATTACCTATGTGTAGCTATAGCTTGGGTTGATTTAGAGATGCTGCAGTACAATATTTATCTGTATCAGAATCACAGATTCTCATAGGCAGCCCTGCAGTATCTGGAACCAAATCTGCCCTCCGTTTGATACAATCTGTGTGCTTCCTATGGTGAGACTTCTTGCTACTACTCTGCTACCAACAGGGCCAAAAAGCCTCAAGATTAGTAAATTTTCTGGATGTTTCTACTTGACTTAACAGTTGAAATGCTTGGAGGACAGGATACACCTCAGTTACTGGGGCAGGATGGAGATCCTTATCCACCAAAATCCTCTCCAACATGCGAATATTAGCAGATTGTCAGAGATGGTGTAAATCTAGCAGCAGAATCATGGTGTTCAGTTTCTTGGTTTTCAGACAGGCATCTGAATAATGAGAAAACTTAGCTCCAAAATCATGTTATCTTTTAACACAGTGCTAATATGTGTGTATACGTTAAGAGGTGCTCTGAAACTTGTGACCACAAATCTGAGTACATGGAAATGAACTGGAATAGCTTTCGGAGTCTGCATGCTGTTTGGTATGTGGTGGTGTCTAGATTTTCTTGTAAGGTAAAGGTAGCTATTTGCAGCTGTCAGTCTCATTGGTAGACTACAGTTGCTGTATCCTGTTTTTCCTGGTGAGTTTTGTAAATGCCCAAGGGTCGGAGATGACTTACATGCATTGTTATTTAACTGAAGTAGAGTTATAATGTCCTAAAGTAATTTTAACTTGAAGTACTGGTTTGGAAAAAGAAACTCTTCTCTTCATGAAAGAACTAATTTCCAAATTATTATAGTTCTGTGAAAAGTCTCACATAATCAGTATGTGTTTCCCTTCTGTTAAGTTAATCCTGTAATTAGCCAAACCATCCAGGCCTCAGCTCTGTACTGGTAAAAGAGTTAATAGGTACTAGAAGCATGAATAAGTCTTTTGATATCCAAATGATGTTGCTTTCTCTTTTCCATATGGTTCTTGTTTTATAGTTCTGTATTTTGTGTACAGCAGGATTTCCTTAGCCTTAAGCCAGTTAAATTTTTCTTAATCACCAGTGTAGACAGGTAGGTCAGTTTGCTGCTGTTGGGGACCAGATGGCTGGTGTGTTCTAATTTGCTTGCCAGATGACTTTGAAATTGTACCTTGCTATGGCTGGAATGCAGTCTCCAGGGCAATCGTGAGAACACCAGGCAGGAGTCAGTAGGCGCTTCCATGCTGGCTGAAGGAGAAGCGGATTATAGGCTCTGATTCAGGAGTCTCCTCAGCGTTGTGCCTGGCTTCAAGGAGGAGTCGTGACTGAATCGCTGGTGGTATATGTGCATTGTTCATTTGGTGTAAACTAAAAGCAGGAGGAGAATTTAGCTGCACATTTCTTTGGACTTTTTTCCATCTCTTATTGCATTGGCCTATTCCCCTACAGAGAATTAGAAAACTCTAAAGCTTCATAAACCAGTGGTAAACTCACTAATTGCAAGTGACATATCAATCCCATTTATAATTCAAAGCAAGATGAGTAGAATGATGAAGAAATGGGAAATTTGCTTTGTTAAAGGCTTCTGAGAGCCTTTGAAGGAAAAACAAAATTTTGTGTTTTAAAAAAAAGTTGTAGCTTGACTCACTTTTTCAGTCTAATTGAATGAGAAGGATGAGATTGTGAGGAGTGACCTGTAAACCTGTTCACTTTGACTTTTCTAAAAACACTTCAAAATTGCTTGACTTTTCTGTTCACAGTTTGCAAAAATCCTGTCTTAGCTGGAAGCTGTTTACGTATGATAATTTTTGAGTGACTTGTAAATTTAGATGAGACAAAGTAATTTCATGATGTACCCCAAAGCTTTTTGACTTGTGTCTGACAAGTTTGATACTAGGCTGCTATGCCAGGATGTACACAATCCTGTTTTGATACATTTACTACATGGATTATGGCAGCTAAGGGTTAGGGCATGATAAACATTCACTCCAACACCTGTATTTCTACAAGAGCTGAGCAAAATAGATTGGAATACCAACAACTGGATCTTCTTGATAGTGTAAGTAAAGACAGCATGGGTTGCAATCAAACTGCTGTGACTGACAAGAACAAAGGTAAACAGCCAAGTCCTGTTTTGCTTCTCTTTCCTTCCAGAGCTTCTTCCCAAAAACTTTACATGTAGTTGGGCTCTGATGACTGGTTTCACAAAAGGAAAACTGAACAATTGTAAAGTAGTCACTGAGCCCTTGCCACTTCTGAAGCCACTGAGACAAACCGGTCTCTGAATCAGTGTGGGATAAAGGACCTGCTTTCTAGGCCTTCAGTGGACAAGCCTTGTCCACGGGGTGAACTCTGAAAGGTATAGTATTCACAACTGGATATCATTAATTTCAGTCATCATTTTCCTTATGTTGTTGTGTGCAAGTAACACCCCTCAGTACGGAACCTGAATTAAAAATTCCTTCCTGAAGATTTAATTCTCTCTGCTCATGTTGTGTTTGTCAGTCTCGACTGAAATATGTCTACGCCAGCAAGGAGTAAGCATGAGTTTGGTGTAACTTTGGGTTGCTTCTAGCTCAGCTTGATGCGTTGTTCCTAGCTGTGAGATCTAGGCCAGTGTTACTTTGTTAAAATGCAGGATGTGTGGAAAGCACTGGTAATTCCATTTTTAGATGCAGTCTAGGCATGGCTGTGCAATGTAGAGATTGTTGTCACTGTAGAATTAAAGCAAATACTTATTTTTTCAGGACAGACATCTAAAGAAATTGGGAAAGAAGTTGCAGGGAACTTGATGGCACTGAACTGGTGAATAAGAAATTTTTGATGCGATATTTAATGCTCCTATGTTGCGTCACAGTCCTTCCTGAAAGCTTGCAAAACATGGAAGAATGCATAAACCATGGAGGGGATTTTTACTGAGCTGTCCTATGGTAAAGTTGCTTTTATAGCAAATGGACCTAGATCACTTTGTGTGCCACTTGGGTTTGTCAAGCAAAACTCATACTGCAGCTTATTTCTTGGGGGAAATGTGGGGCTCTGCTGTGTAACAGCCAGGGCTGTTATGTGTTCACTAGATGATGATGAGGGAATATTTTTAGGCTCTTTGCTAAAATGACAGATGTTTTAAATTAAGCTTCTGGAACATTGCAAGAACTAATTCTTCTAAGGTCATCTTCCCTTTTAACAGGGGAAATCATATAAGCTGTAAGGGAAATGTCACTTCCAGCATTTGGCAAATTGTCAAACTGGTATTGTCAACATAGGCATTCAGAAGAATTTTTGTTTAAAAAAATAAATAAAATAAAATGACCCTTAAACAATAAACTTTGGACTCCTATGTTAATTGTCTGTTTTAAATTATATGGTACTTGCAGTTTTTACTTTCAAACTGCAGAAGTAAAAAGGGCTAGATATTACTGGGTGCTTCTCTGTTTAAACAAACTCTTAAAGAATTACAGAAGCTGAAATTATTTTTTCTTCTCACTGCACAGCTGTTGTTTGCTATATCCAGCAGGCTAAGAAGGTGGGCAAGGGATCTTGTTTCCCCTGTAGTAGAAGCAGACATGACAAACAACTGCAGAATTGGTTTTAAGGAAGAAACTTGGCCTGATGAAAATGTTTTCTTCTTTCTTTTCCATGGAGAAAAAAGTTCTGCACATCAGAAAGCTTAAAGCATACTGGTGTTCTTCTAACCAGTGGCAAACAGGACTTGCAGAAGACTTACAAACAAGGTTAAAAACCAAAAGCAACAGGAAACCTCAATCTCTTCTTCCTGCTTATAGCTACATTCCTAGAAAGTTTTTCAGTGACCATATATGCCCTCTGACTTGTGTGCGTCCCACTTCCTTTAAATTTCTTGACTTGTCTGCATCTTCCCTGCTTTTTTGAGCAGGGAGCAATTAAACAGCTCACTGTTTAATTAACTGATTTGTCTCTAATCTCCAAAGAGTTAGGCAATTGATGTGGATGAGTAGCAGTTGCAACTAGGAACCCATATTGGTTGAGTTTTGCTTGAGACCTCCCATTACTCTGTAATGTGCAGTGTTGAAGTTATGGTTATTTTAGCGTGTTAGTCAGGGCAGTTTCTTTGGAACCATGAGTAATTGCCACTCCAACACTGTGTAATAGCAGAAGCTTCTATGTCACTGTCACTGCCCAATTAGTAAAGGAAAGATCATCTTAGGAGGCAAGAATGTCTAAAACCCAAGTAGGAATTTTGTTGTTTTTTCTACATGTGTACTGTTGGCTAGGAGTAAAATGTGTTTCTCAGATGATAGTTTTATATGAATATGAAACTGGACCAGCTGCCTGTCTGAAATAAGGAATGTGTAGATACTACATCTTCAAGGAAAAAAAAATCCTCGTTTTCTTGGTATTGGACTGGGGAGAGGGTAGTTGTTACCTTGTATTACACTGCAGTGTGTCCAGAAATAGTTTAGGCCACGTAAAGTTCAATCTGAAGAAACAGGATCTTGTGAAAACTAAGTACGAAACAAAGCAACAAAAACCCCTAACCACAAAGCTGGAAGGGCAAACCCACTAAACTTTTTTGAGGATGTATATTTTTACTCATGAATATGTCTTATATTTTGAGACTTTGCCTGTTAAATGTTACGTGGAGTACATTGGTTCTTTACATGCTATTTCTATACCTTGACTACAACTGGAAAGGTTAAATAACAGCTATGCAAACAAGGTTTTATATTTAAACAGATTCAGGGAGTGCATTCTGTGTTGGTGCTTCAAATAAGGTTCAGAGTCCTTTTTACTAGACAGGTAGTGCACCTTTTTAATTGAGGCATCATAGAAGCTGCTTGAAGTCTTGTGTCCTGTCTCTGTGGTATGAAGTGCTGAGGGTATGGATGGACTTGGAAGAGAAATATCATTGGAGTTTAGGGCAGTTTTTTGAGATTAAAAATCTCCATAGAAAACCCCCAAACAAAAGAGGAGTTGACTATTACCCTATATATTACGTCCGTGTGAAGACTAAAGATCTAGCTAGCTATAGCAAAAAATGTCCATGTATATATGTGCGTCTATAGACATATAAAGTATACATCTGCCTACAATTAGTTGATAATGCTTCTTTGAGTACTGAACCTAATCTGTCCTTTTATAGAAGAGACTTATCCTTTCTAGATTGAGAGATGAAATGCTTTTTGTATGGTCTAATATACCTGATCAATATAAAATAAAAATTGCTAGAATGACCTTCAACTTGAAATGCCCCCAACATTGTAAGCTTTATTTTTTTGCATTCTTTGAAGATTTACTTTTTTCACTATACTGAATTATATGCCAATTGGTACAGCAGAAAGAAAATAAACCTTCAATGCATGGTTCTTGTAAATAAAGTATTGCTCTTCATTTTCACCTGCTGACAATCTTTTGTCTAATGATGTGTAATCCAGTGTTACTGGGAATTACTCAATTTCTTGTGTTGACTTGATCATGCGCGTAATCCATGCAAGCTTGGGAGAAATATAAAGAATGTGTTTCATGAGTGCAATGGAAATAATTAGAACAAAGCAGGTGTACTCTGGGTCATGAGAGACATTTAGAATTGTGCTCCTGAGGCATTGCCATGAAGTTCAGGAGTCAAAGCAACACTGCAGTGCTGTGCACTAGGAGAGTGCATGACTGTTGGTGAACTTACTGTGAACACAAGAGACTGAAACCTACCGTAAAATTCCAGATCTTTAGCTTTTTTTGCTCTTCCTTTCATTACTTTTAAGTATCTGTGTGACTAATTGTGAGTGTAGTACTAATAGATTAAAAAAAAATGAAGTAGGCTAGGCTGAATCTGTTTGAGGCAAATAAAATACTCAGGCCAATGTACTTCTGTGAAGTTCCTCTGAAAAGGAGCAGACCAGGGAGACACAGTTTTTGGCAAGCAGCAAAAATGTGCAAGGAAACAGTGGTTCTGGAAGGCTGTAGAGCATTAGGATTGGCAAGTGCTGTGCCTCCTGACACACTGCATCTTCTGTCCAAAGCTACTGAATCTCTAAGCACCAGCTGATCAGGGATTTTCAGGGCTATCTTGTCTGGCTTGAGCAGGTCTGGCAGCTCTTAACACAAAGTAGTGTCTGGTTTAAAGACCTTCTGCTTTGTGATGCCTTTCTGAATAGCTTATTCAGCTGGAAAATACAGCGAACAAAGGAGCTGGAAATATTTTGTCAAGTTGGTGATCTCACAGTTCAGAGAGTCAGCTACCAATTATAAAGACTTCTATTGTATAACACAAGAGCTAGTGTATAGAAAACTCCAGATCTTACTCCTTCTTTATTACCCCTGCATAATTATTTTTTTGCCTAAAGGATGGTGGGGTGTACTCTCAGTAATTAACTACATTTTTCCAATAGACTAAGTGGATAGCAAAAGGAAGGTAATTTTTTTAGCTTTGAACTTGATTTCTGACTTGTGGGGATTAGAACGGAGGGAAACCTTCAGAGTTCAGTGATTAAGTTTTTACAACTAAGTGCAGGAAAAGAGTAGTATTGTTTCTGTGGAGAGTAGGAAGAGAGAAAAGCGTGATTTTGTGTGTCCCCATTTAATTTAGTAGAGATGTTGATAGGAAACAACTTAGGATTTCTGAAGCATTAAGTTAACCACCATATATAGTGGTCTCAAAAGTAGACACAGGAACAAGAACCTGGTGAAAGGAGCTGTCATTAGTGCAAAGCATTTTTGTTGTTATTTCTCTGTTTGCTTTTATCTGACCTTTACATAGAAATTTTGATTCCTGAGTATGTCTTTTTTTCTCCTGCAGGTTGGAAAAGAGACTGTGCAGACAACAGAAGACCAGATCCTGAAAAGGGATATGCCACCAGCATTTATCAAGTAAACTAATTTTATTGTAAATCTTGTTTTGTGGGTACAGGAAACCTGTTCCAGTGTCAGGAACAACCTCTTTGGCAGCAGGGATTTGTCCTGTTACATTCTGTATATATGAGTACATATATATGGTATTTTTTCCTCTAAAAATAATAACAAAAATAAATCAAAGTGATAATGGTTCTTAGCTGTGTGTTGCTGTAGGTGTGCCTAACAATGTGAGAGACAATGTGGTGTCTCAATCTTTTTCTGTTTATTTGGCTGATGGAAAGATGTGAATTTGTCAGTATAGGCAGCCGATAGCATAACTGCCTGGGAATCTAGGACGTTTGAAGAGCAGTGACTTACTGCAGACAGTGTAGTAGAGACAGTAAGTCCACTTACAGCAGATATTGTTAATTTTGTGTCTCGGTGACACAGACTTTCTCCTGACAACTGACTTTCTCCTGTTGCCTTAAGCCTTAAAAATGATACATTGCATCTTGTTATGGAATTCCTAAGCTGCTTATTGCCACCTGACAGACTTCTATTGAAGTAACTTTCCTCTACAGTCTTCTGCCTATGGTAACCTCTTTGTTAGTGTTGTCCAGTGTATTCGGAATTAATGACTATTTTGCTGTTATTTCCAATCACCAAACAGGCAGATAGTCAAAACAAGAAAGCATCAAGACAACTGGGAGGATAATAAAAGAGAGAAGAGAGGTGATGTCTAAAGAAAAAATTTATGGTAGGCAGTGAAAAAGGATTTAGTTTATTGCATTGTAGGTTGGCAAAATGAATAATTAAAATAATGCTTAGGACCAGGTGGTATTAGCATATGAGTTCAAGAATGAAATAGCTGAATTATTAGTGAAGTAGTCTGTCACTTGAGACCACCAGTATGTCAACCAAAGTGATGCTACAACCTGAGAAACTTTCTAGGGAACTCTGGGGAATGGGAGATCTAGAGATCTGATGTACTTTTGGAGCAAATGATTGGAAATTGTGTTGGAGAAGAGAGACACCCCACCTATGTATGGTGTGCTTTGGGTGAATTGATAGTGTTTCTGTGGAGGGAAATTCTGCCTTATGAATCTGTTGGTATTCTTAGAAGTATCACAAACAGGGGAAAGGGTAGTCCAGGTGTTGCAGTACACACTGATTTCTGAATCACAGTCTAGAGGCTTTTAAGAAAGTGAAATAGCTGCAAGGTAATTAGAAAAATTTTTGTATGAAAAAGAGACTATTGAAAGTGGAAGAAAAGATTTTATGGTTAACCCTGACAATGGCAGGAGGAAATCAGTAGGACTGTGGAGCTCTCGATTGGGGTTGTGCTTCTCACCATGTTAATAAATGGTCTGGAGACCAGGCTGACTTGTGAGGCAAAAGTACTTACGAATGAGACCAATTCTTATGCAGGGCAGAGAGGTTAATGGATGACTCTGGGGAATTACAGTACCGCATTGATTGAAGTGACTTGGTATTAAGTGTGGATTAAATTATTTTTAAGTATCTGAAATTATGCACACTTGGGAGAGCAGCAGGTCTAATGTCAGAGAGGATGATTGAACTGACCATTTTGAGTAGTGAGTAAGGTCTTGGAGCTGTTACACATTGGTGAGAGCATCCTTACCTGGTTATAGTGGTCAAAAAGTAAATAAAATATTAGGTTTACCGTCAGAGAATGAGAGATCAAAATGTCACCATATATTTTTCTTCCACAGCTTGAATACTGCATGTACTGGTAGTCAGCAATTTTAGAAAGGCTGTAGTAGAGCTGGAAAAAGCTCATAGAAGGGCTTGGAGAACAAAGGCATGGAATTACTTCCGTATGAGGCAAAGCTGAGTAGACTGGAACTCTTCAGCCTGGGAAAAGTGACAGAGGGGATTGAGGCCCTGACAGTGTCTGAGGAAGTATAAGTTGCATAGAGATGAAAATTTAATGTTTCCTGTGCAGAACTTGATGGGGGAATCACTTTAAGCTAGCGGTTTGTAAGCCAGCAGTAGGGAAGATTCTTTGTACAGCTAGTTGTGTAATGTTAAAACTCTTTATGTGGGTTTGGAGGTTAATAGCTAAGTACTTAGAGGAATCCATTGTGGGTCATCAAATAGACAAACTGCAGGAAGTCCCAAGAACTGAAAATAGTTGAAGGATGCGAGAGTGCCTAGAGGAAGTATGATAAATGCTTATCCTGTTCTTAACCTTCCTTAGGCTTTTACTTGCAGCTACTTTTGGAGACAGGATACTGAGCTAAATGGGCCTTTGATACCATCCACTACAGTAATTATCATGCTGTGTTCCTGGTGTGTGATCTTGTGTGGCTGTAGAGGGGTTTGATTTTTTTGAGGGCAGTGTTTATTTAATGCAATAAGATCAAAGCTTTTTTCTTGCTTCTTGATTAACTGTATGCAAATGTGTAATTTTGATTGTCCTCTTTTACTAGGATGTGGGGAGTTTTTTGTTAATTTCCAGGTTCTTCTTCACCTAGGCAAGTAAGGGATTAAGAAAGAGATTTTTTAAAATTGCTGTAGTGTATTCAGCCTTTGATTAAAATGTATCAAATTGTGCAAGACTTGAATAGTTAAATTACTGTAGAAATGTGATACAAGCATTGCTGAATAGTACCATTTTATGCTGGGTGCAAGAACTTTTTCTGCAGCCATTCACGACTGCATGAGCAATGATATAATGTCAAAAGGGAACCAAAGCTATCTGTCAGAGTAATGACACCCACTTCACATGGAACTTACTATCCTAGATGCAGTAACATGGGTTAGGAATGTTCAATGGGTTTTTTGAATGATAAGATTTTATTTGTGGGTTTTTGTTAATCTCCAGCTTACATCAAAATGAATTGGTACATGTTAACATTTTCTTGTTAACATGGGGAGTATATTGTCACGGGTATCTTATGGGGACAAGCAATAGTCACAGGTGAGCTGAAAAGGGAGCCTTACCTTTTGCTGTTGTAAAGGACAGAATTTATGTGCAAGAATTGAAACAGATGAGGCTCTTTTTATGGTTTTTTTTTTTCCTGAGAAGGAGTTTTTGTTTGTAAAGCATTAGTTCAGGAATTGGCATTCTTTTTTAAGGGAGTGCTCCAGCAGAATTTGTACTGGCACATGGACAATGGGTAAGAAGCAGTACGCATGGGCTAGCACTGCATTCCCTGTTTGTAGTTCCTCCATTCAAAAGGATCACCAGTCTTGGAGGATGGAGACAAGATCTGTTTATTCTTTTGAAAGACTTGATACTGGCTTTGAGGGTTTATAAGGAATATTATGGTAATATGTTAAAGCTTTTCAGTAGGCGTGTGATTGTGCAGCAAAATAACTTGCTGGCTGCTGAAAAGCTATCATGCATCCCTTCACTTGCTACTGACATAAACCACATTGGAACTGTTGACTTAGAGTTAAAAAATGCTGAGTTCTTTATCTTAATTGTCTTAATCACCAGGTATGAGTAATGCATATAATTGACATCAGATGTTTTGCAATGTGTTCCTATTACTTGTTAAGCTTGTAAAGAAGAGAAGATCTGCAGTCTTTAGGCAAAGAATAGGGTTACACTATTTGTTTAGACTGAGAATAAAAATTTGTTTAACTTGCATGCACAAGCTCATATAACAAATCAAGCAATAATGCTGTTCTATATTAACATTTTTTGGTAGCCAACCTGTAGGTGCATTGCTGGCACCTGTATTAACAAATTATTGTTAATGTAAAATATTTACTTTTTACTTTATATCTCTGAACTGCAAGTAATCTGAACTGTAGTGGTTAACCTGGAAAATAAACTCTGGGAAAAGCAGAGGTCAATCCTAAAATCTAAAATCATAGTTTAGCATAAGCTACTTCTTTTTCCCTCACGTTTTGTAAGGAATACGTTTAACAGCAATTAAGTTGATTGACTACTTAAAGTAATATGGTAGAAATATTGTGCCCAGTGTCTTCCCCACAAAGAAATTGGCTGGTGTTAAGATAGCTTTATTGTAATCAAAAATAAATACACCTTTTTTATAAAGATATGTTGTTGGTTTTTTAATGTTGCAATATAATACAGAAATTAGAAACTTCACCATAGCAATGAACTTCCGTTTGAAACTTCTGAACGTGTTTGATTCTTGTGATAGAACAAGTGGTTCATTGCATTTTTAGGGGGGTTTTGTGTTGCTTTTATTTTATATCATTTTGAAGTAGGTTGTGTTGTTTTGGTTGGTTGGGTTTTTTTTAATGGAAGTAAATGAATACCTATTTCTCCTAATCTTTTGCTTCCTAGCATGTGTGCTTTGCAGGGGATGAAGTGTGTCTGATTTTCAAACACCACTGTGCTTTTCTTGTACACAGCTTACACTCCTGAAGTATTTTAAGTGCATTGGGAAGTTAATGCAAAATAGGCGTTATACTATTGAAATTCACGTTTACCTTTGAGGTTCAACCCTAAAAACTGTAAAAGAAAACTTCGAATCTTTAGAAACACTGTTTTCATTAATTATGGTGACTTCTGGTGTAATATGCATTCGTTAATTCTTTTCTTAACAAATGAAAAAGCCAGCCTTGAGATAATTATTAGTATTAAACAGATAACCATGAAATTAAATTGTAGGAAATTAAGTATTTTTGAGCCTATAGCTCTGAGCTGCTGAATACGTGATTTGTTTAATCCCTTTCTTGGCAGAGTTGAAAAGAATAAATGTGAGAAGCAAGCGCAGAAATCTGATTCGGTGAAGTCAGTTGACTTTGATAATACAGCTAAATGCATTGCGTAATAATGAGCAGACTGTTTCCGCTTTCTGCCTTGAAGTCCTTCTGCATTTTCTTGCTCAGTTAGGAGTCCCTGGCATCTGATGCACTAAGCAGATGTCTCACAAGAAGAGCAGATTATGGTAATGCAGCTGGTCCAGTTTGATCTACTCTAGGGAGCTACTGGCTGTAAACTTTACTTTCTGGGCAAAAGTGTGTTTTCCTGTAAGAGGTGCCTTATTTCTACGGGTTAAATTGAGATGTAACCATTAAGTTCTAGTACTCGTGTCAGCATGGAAAATGGGGGGGAATATGGGCTAACTGTAACTTTCCAAAAGTACTTAATTAGAAGTGTGATAAGAGAGTGTACCCAAGTGGTCAGTAGAAAATGGACTAGGTGACAGGCGTGCAGAAACGATGGTATGAGGTAGCATTGTTGTAATAAAAGTGTTTAATGTTTGTTGAATCTTCATGTTATTGAATGAGCACATGGCAGTCATGTGCACAGAGCCTGTGTATTACACTACACTTAAAGGAAATGGGTGACAGTGGAGGAAAGTCACAGTCAGTGTAGTCAATATCTACAGTCATGAGTAGCATAGCTAACATGGAAGGGAAGTCTGAATTTTGTACGTTGCAAAGGTGTCACAAAGTAATTACAACAGAACAAAACCAAAACATTTTCAGTCTTCCAATTTTTGATATTCTAAACTTGTTATGTTAAATGGTTTGATGGAACCTAATTTCAGAGCTCATTTTCTTATTGTAAGTACCTTTTGCATTACTGTAGTTACATACTGTAATATCTGGGAAAATGTTCTTTCTGCTTTTATGTCTGGCATTGCAAGCTGCATTTGAACGTTGTACCTTACCACTACATTTTGTGGTTATTTTAAATGCTCTTTCTATGAGTGTTAACATTCTGAAGACCTGGACTACAGCTTCAGAGAGCAGGGCACAGGGTCTTGGTTTCTTAAAACTGTTATTTTGTCTTAATGTGTAGCTGTCATTTAATATTTATTAATAGTGATTGCTACTTGAATAACAATGCCTATGCAAGGCTGATAAGAGGTAACAGTTACTTTGATTGTGAAGTCCTAAAAGAATAATTGTTTTGTTCCCTGCCCTTGTCATGAAGCATGTAAGGCTTTTTGCTGGGTTGGGAGCTCTCCTTATTGCCACTGTACTGTGTGCTCTATATGGAGTGCTTCAAACAGGGAAAGATTGTGTGACTTGTGAAAAACTGGGTTGTATGGTTGCTGGTGACTTTCTTGTAAGAATAAATACAAAGGTGTAGAATGATCAGTTTGCTTGTGGTGCTTCAAGTGGTAAAGTTAAAATTTAATCCAAGATTTTCTCAAGTCCGCTGTCACACAGACGGAAGCTAATCAGCAAGTGTTGTCTGCTGGCTTTCCACAGAGTGGAGAATGCCTGCACCAAACTTGTTCGGGCAGCCCAGATGCTGCAGGCAGATCCTTATTCAGTCCCAGCTCGTGACTATCTCATTGATGGATCAAGAGGAATCCTTTCTGGAACATCAGACTTGCTCCTGACTTTCGATGAAGCGGAGGTAGGAATCCCAGCATGACTGACATAGGTGCCTGCACAACAGTATTCTTAATTAAAATGTCTCCCTAAATACATTAGCTGAACCAAACTATGGGATAGATTAATGAGGGTTTGACCATTTTAGCTTGATTGGAAGCATATTTTGCATTCCTTTCTGTCAGAAGGAGCTTAGACTTGTTGCTCTGTTTTGTTAGGAGCATTTCTGCATGACATAATGTTTAGGTGTTGCCTGTGATTATTGCTTAAAAAGACCAGATCTCATCAACTGTCTGATATCTTCCTGATGCTTTTCTGTATTCCCTTCACTGTAGCCTTTACTGATCCTTATATTTTCTGTATCCCTTCACTGAAAAGCCCTAGGCCACTTCCTAAGTGTTTGTCTGGCTCACTAGCTCTGGCAATTTAATTGGCCTTGGGGCATGAGAGGTAATACAAATTTGGACTGTCTGGCTGGTCAGGCAGAAGATGTATTCTGATAAATCTACCAGTTGCTACATTTTGGCTGCTGCACAAGCCAAAAACTGACTCAGAAGTGCTATTTGTCCATCCTCATATGTACAAAAAAAATCCATAGTTGCAAGGAAACTTCTATGTCTTATGTTTGAAAATTCATGTTACAAGTCATGGTTTTGATGCTCTTTCTGGGGATGTAGAGTGTTCCTCATTTCTAAATAAGCAATACCATGCTACAATGAAGCGATAATGCACGTGCTGTTAGAAATGTTGATGTTAATCCTAATTTTGCAACAATCTGTTAACCCATGGAATTGTGTTGCTCTTCTTGCTATTTTGAGTGGTCTAACATGGTGTCCTTGTCTCATTTAATCAGCTCATGGCACTGTTAGCATGTTCCTCTGAAATGGGGAGAATGCTGAGATTTCTCTGTGGCAGTTCTGATTCTCATTATTTTAAATGGTTTTTAATAGAAGTGTTACAGGACTTTGAAGGAAGTTAATAGCTTTTAATCTCTGTTTCTAGTGTTTAGGAAATGAATTGACTTTTGTGAAGTTAATGCTTTGTGGAACTAGCCTGACACCTCCTTGTTAATCAAAAGAGAGACATTAGTCAGGAATGACTGACTTTTCACAAGTACTTAAGTTGGCACGTCTGTCCTATGTTTCGATGAGAACTAACATTGGGACAAACTGAAAGGAGTTGCTGAGGAAGCTTTGATCTGTTCTAGGTGCTGAGCACTTCATGTGGTTGGTACAAATTAAATGTTAATTAACCTGCTCTTTGATAAGAATTTTATGTAGTGATGTCAGAAGTTACGTGGTTCAGGAGCTTAGAGGATTTAGTGACTGACAATTATTTTGGAATCAAATGTTAACTGAAAAAGTTAAGCCGAGGCAGAGGTCCAGAGGTAAATAAAGTACATCCTTCACAGATTTTTCTGGAAAGTTTATGATGTTGGATCTACCCTGCTGGAATGCTGAGTAATGCTTTATCCGTATGTAAAGCTGTATGGTGAATGATACTTCCTCTGAAAGCTCGAAGTCTGCTTTCTATGTAGTTTTGCTTTGTGATTTAAGTTAAATATTTTAATTGATGAAGTTGCAATGAAAAACTTCAAGCATGACAGCATATATAGATGTTTTCTAACCTATTTTCTCAATGCTATCCTTCATTTATCTTACAAAGTGAAAAAACCGGAAGTAGGATTTTACATTTCTGAGCAGGGGAAAGCTGATTAAATATTGGCTTGTCATTACAGAACTTGACTAATGGCATTTTGGGTAATTTATTCAGTATCTCAGACCTTTGTGATTGCCCATTTGTCATGTTAGCAAATGCAGTAACTAAATTGTTCTAATAACAGGTTTGCATTTCTAATTCAAGTGTAATTTAGCTTTACCTAAGAAATAATGGAATGTTCCTCTTTTAGGTCCGTAAAATCATCCGTGTCTGCAAAGGAATATTGGAATATCTCACTGTGGCGGAAGTGGTAGAGACAATGGAGGATTTGGTGACTTACACGAAGAATTTAGGGCCAGGTTTGATTTGTTCCAGTCTTTCATAAATATACTAAGTATAGTCTTTTCCACTACTTTGTTTTCCCTCCAGCACCTTCCTCACCCAAGTTTTGGGACAATGGTAAAGCAGTTACTTTGGAAGTTTCTATTGGAAAGAATTACTCTTTCTGTTTCAGTCTCTTCTAAGAAAGCAGATGTGCTTTCTTGTATATATGTGCTAAATGGATGATATGTACTATACTTTTCCTGTACTGTGAAGGAAGTAAGTATGCATTTGTAAGGATAAAACAAAAAAAAAAAGAAAAAGCTGTGTAACTAAGCACTCAGAGATATAAAATCCATTAAGCTGATAAAATGCCTGTAGTGGCTGAGATAGTTAGGCCCAGTAGGAATTCCTTGGAACAGTATAAGCTACATGTCATATATTAACATCTTAATGAGGTTGCAGAAATAGCTGTCTTGAAGTATAATACAAAAGCCCAGCTGTTATGGCAATTCTTTGTTCTCTCTTTGATGCTCCTTCACTACTTGTTACTTCACTGTGTTAACTCACACTTTCAGTGGTGGAAGTGATTGGTAAGTGAGGAACTGCTGTCTCTATCTCTTTATTACTGTAGAGGAAACCTACTATTAATCTGTGTCATCTGCTATTCCAAATGCTTTAGCTTCAGCATGAAGTAGCTAAAGTATTTAACAAAAGCATTCTGTAAAATTGAGATGTGGTGGTGGTAGGAAGTATAGGAAGATGTTGGAATTAAAATTACACTGAATTAAAGAATGCTTATATAAAAACCTCAGGAATCTAGTTAGTACTTTATAAATACATGTGTAATGTAGCTAATGATAAATGAAATGACCCAGAGCTTTCATGGCACAGAGCATGTTTGTAGATTATCCTGTTTTTATTTAACATGTGTAAACTTGACCTTGGTTATAGATGTGGAAAAACTTTGAAGTTCCATATGGAGGTAAAGTGTTCTCTAAACTTTTATTTTCCATTAGAAATAACCTTCAAGTTTTTCCTCATTTTGAACAGGAAAAGATAAAACAAGAAGGGCAATCTTCTCTTTCCCTGAAACCTTTTTTTGGACTTGGTACATACACTTTTAGTTTCTCTGTGGTTATTGTCTTACATGTCTTTAAAATGAAAGTTTCCCCTAACTTCAGTTTGCTCTGTTTGGCTCAGTTTGGCTCAGCATTTGGGTCTTTTCACTGAACCTCACAGGCATAATTTGTTGTTTCGTGTGTATGACAGATCTTGGGCAAGTGTCTTAGTTTCTTAGAGTGAGATGCAGGCTTGTTACATTTATTGCAAATAATCTTCTCTAAACTCATGGTATTCTGAATAAATAGTGAACCTTGTGCTTCTGGAATGCTGTAGAAGCTCTGTCTTTGCCTGAGCTGGCTGCTGCTCAGCATTTGCAGCCCATGCCCACAAAACTTTACGCCTGTAGTCCGTGTTCCCTGTAGTTCTATTAATGGACATCCGAACTTGACCATTCCTGTCAGTACTATATGGATAATAGGAGTATGAGCAGGTACACTTAAAATCAAGGAAGTGCTTATGGGTTTTATGTTGGAAGCACAGACAGCAACATGATTACCTATTAAGGCTTCTGTCATTTAAAAGGAAAGATGGTTCTGCACAGCTTGCCTCTCTGTGCTGTCTGTCTCTCTACTGAGGATCCTACTTTTCAGTGATGTCATGAAAGCAGTGTTAAGATGCTAACCAGCAGAAAGGTAATTCAGCCAAAGAATATACAGCTTCCTTCCAGTTGTATACCCTGTAGGAGAGAGCAGGACCACAACAGCACCAATTTAAATAATCTTAAGTTTTTATGAATGTGTGTCTGAAGTTTCCATGTGCACTGTGTGGTAAACGTCACAAGTCTTAGTTATTGCAAATAGATTTGCTCTAGAATAAATTCAATTCTTTTCAGGCTTCTAGGGTACTGAAATATTTCTATCGAATATGAAGTATAAATAAATATATAAGTATAAATACAGTTCTTGACCGCTAGTAGAATCTCAAAGCAAACAAGCAAAATCCTGATGTTTCCTTTTTCTGTCCTTCACTTAAGGCATGGATCAAATCTTAAGAGAAAAGATGAAAAATCCAAAATTTTAAGTAGTCCATTCTACTTTACATAGTGGCTAGGTTTTGAATAGGTGACTTCTCTGAAGTATCTGGATTGTGTTTAAAGTAACAGCTGCTAATACAAAAATTAAGTTTTAAACTTCAATGTAGTTTTCATCAATCATTATGCTTTTTTCTTGTTTAGAAATCTCAAGTGTTTCAATGTTCAACTACTTTAATTTTTAGGAATGACAAAGATGGCCAAAATGATTGATGAGAGACAACAGGAATTAACTCATCAGGAACATAGGGTTATGCTGGTAAACTCCATGAATACAGTGAAGGAGCTATTGCCTGTACTTATTTCAGGTATTTCTTGCTTTGCTTTTTAATATCATTCTGAGTTTTGAACTGCAGTTCCAATGTTTTATGCTTATTAAAAATAACCTTGACATCTGTAATCAATTGCAAGTAACTGTGCTTCTTGTATTAAAACTGCAATGGTCCATGCAAAAGAAAATGTTCCATATAAATACAGTAGAAGGTCAACTCAACCACTGATAGGGTCTTGCATATACCTTTTTCTAATCTCTGGTATTTTCACAGCCATGAAGATTTTTGTAACCACAAAAAATTCTAAAAGCCAGGGAATAGAAGAGGCCTTGAAAAATCGCAATTTCACAGTAGAGAAAATGAGTGCTGAGATAAATGAAATAATTCGTGTATTGCAACTCACTTCCTGGGATGAAGATGCCTGGGCGAGCAAGGTATTTTCATATCTACCTTTGTATATAGAAGTTAATGTTTGTCTACTGTGTTTTACCCTTATAAACTTGTGCTTTTGAGACCATTGAAATATGTATTTGTGCATCAGTTTTGTAACACTATGTAATTGCATCATATAATCTCTTCAAGGTCAAATATCTTCAGAGATAAATATATTAATGTATCTTTCAAAATGAGCTTTCTGTCAATAAGCAAAGTTAAACTAGTGTGGCATTTAAAGGTGGTTCAGTGATTTCCTGCATCTCAGTGGTCAAACAAAAGACAGATTTATTCACACTTCAGTTTTGGAATCAATAGGTCCTGGAATATAGTGTATTCCACTCAGAAAAGGATTTTTTCCCTACGTATAGTATTCTACATAATCATTTTTGACAGAGGAAAGTAAGGTAGAAAAGTTACTGTTCTGTACATTCAACTGGTTTTGTGGCTAGGCATTCCTAAGTGAGATTGAGATTTTCCTTCTAGATCCTGCTAGAAAAGATAGGCTACTGTTGTATTCCTTGTGCAAAAGGCTTGGAATTGAGAAATTTTAGTCAGTTTAGGGGGATTCCTCTTTGAACACCTGCTCTTTTCCCCCTGCCCCATTTTTATTCTGGACACGAGAGTAAATTTCAGGTGTTCGTCTTGTCTCAAAGAAATCTGTTAGGTTGAACATGCTTTCTGGGTGAGTGCGATGCCTGTGAAGCTGGCATATGGACAGTATTGGTTCCTCACAATTCAGTGTTAAGCTGTGTGAGTGACTGCAGCCACTTACCTGGAGCTAAGTGCTGCTCTGAAGTGATACTGAAGCTACTGAAGTGTCCAGAAAACTGTAAAGCAGGTCTGACAGAATCATAAAAGTGTTGTGGGCTTACAAATAAAGGCAGCTGCATAACTAAAATTCCTGCCAAGCTTTTTTTTGAGTACTTGGAAGTAAATTGCTCAAGGTATTTTTTTAAGGGTTAATGCTATGAGCAACAAATAAGCATAAATATCATTAAAAATTTATTGAGACCTGAAGCCAGACGGTTAGTGAGCAGAAACTTGCAGGAAATCTAACAATGATGTAACCAAGACATAAAATCACTTTGGCCTATGTTGTTTGGCACTTGACCCTTAGTTTGCCTCTTGAGTTATTTTGTCACTATCACTTCCTTATTATGACTACTGTATGCATCTTTGTTTTTGTTGTCCTGTTTCTTACCCTTTTCTCACCTTTAGAAGGTAAGCTTTCTTCCACACCCCCCACCTCTACCTTGTACTAAACCCCAAAAAAGCATGTCTGTGGGATTTTGTGCTGTGTGCTGTGCAACTTCTTTGTGTGCCAGCTGTGCCACTGGCATATATACTGATGTACATACACACGGAGTTCTGAAAGGATCCTAACAGCTCTGTCTAGCTGTGTGTAGAATTGGCTGTTGCTAAGAACGGTAATTGCAAGCTGATCTGCTTTAAGACTCTTTCTGAATCTGATTAGAGTTAGGGCAAGATTTTACAGCACATTCTTGCTGAATGCTTTTGTGTAAATTTATGTTATGAGTCTCTGTAGTGACAAATAAAGGGTCCAGTCATGCAGGATTGAGCTTCCTACAGGGCTGCAAAGCTTTATTAAGTCAGGAGTTTTGTCTATTCCATAGTGTTTTACCCACAGCCTGCCTTCAGTTTAGATGGTTCGTGTTCTTTAGGTCTAGGCCTAAAACTGCAGTCTTGCATGAGTACTTTTTCAATTCAGTTTTATTTTTGGATTTAAGCTTTCCTGTATTTTATGAAATATGAATACAGTTTTATTTTACCCAACAAGTTTGGAAATTTCTGTGGTAAAGGACAATGTCTGTTGCAAAGAGTTGGCAATTTAGCCTTAGGAAATTCTTACTCATCTTACTAATGAGGCAGATTAATAAAGGATTTAATTAAGAAAACAGTTGGTATATTAGCAGTATTTCCTAATGGAAAATACTGGTCGTTTTACTTAACGCATAAATATGTTGTGTGGATTAGTATAATCCAAGTATCATTCTGTTCTGAACTGAGAACTTTTTAGTTGTATTTTGTTTTGAATTAAGGTATGCTGATGATTTGGAACTGTAGCGCTGGGCATTAATCAAACAGTGATGACAAAGCATTTGAATTGAAAAATGCAGTGGGATGAAGAAGCAGAAACTAGTTTGCTAATGGCCATTAATTACAGACCTTATCCTGTATTTGCATACCTATCTAACAGCTGACTTATTTTGCTGGGAGGGAGATGAGGGAGCTATTCAGCTGTAGTTGAGGTCACTGTTGCATGCATGTTGTGCCTGGTGGTCAAAGGAAAGATTTTCCCCATGCTTTTCTGGAATAAAGTAAGGTGTTTGGGAATGCCCAGCCTTGATTATTTTTTTTTATCTGTGTAGTACATGCTATTGCTGATGCTGGACTTTTTTTTATGTTTGTTGTTTTATCTTGAGTTGTTTATACCTAGAATTATCACAATCTATCTAGAGATAGTGGAGAATGAACAAGGTATTGAGCCAAAGTTGTAGGTTTTGTGGGAGTTGTAGGTAAACTGTTTTGTTGGTCTTTCTAGACTCTGGAATGCCTGTTGTTATTACTGGATTGCAATAATCTCTGCTTATGCTGCATTTTAAAAATAGTATGGTGCTTTAGAATTGAAATCCTATTCTTGGCCAAGATCTTGGGAAAAAAAAAGTATTTATTTTTTTCATTCATGGCTTTGAATGAACATTTTTTCTTTGCATTTTTAATTTTACAAAGGAATTTAATTTTCTCTTGTATATTCTTAGTATTTATTTTTAATGAAGTAATACTCAATTCAAACATCTTTAATTTCCATGGAATTGGAGGGAGTTAACAGTTGTAAGAAGCTGAGAAATATCTAATACCTTGCCGGATTGAACCCTGAATGGTGACTAAGCTATCTATCCTGCCAGAACACTGGCTTTGCCTATTTCCTCCAACATTGCCTTCTTTGGTCATGAAATGCAGATATCCTTAGACTAGACCACTTTATTGAGTCAGAGGTTGTGTTTTACATCCAGCAAGGAATTGTGAAGGCTTTTTTTTTTCTTTTTTGCATAGCAGAGCCAATACCACCTGCTCCATGAATAAGCTCAGAATTGTTGGTAGTGGCAGAAATGATGCATGGAAGTGTCTTAAATAATATTTGCTTTAGCAATTGATTTGGAAAAAATCCAACTTGCTCTTTTCCCTTCAGACAATGTTGCCGTAGTTGTTTAACTTGGTTAACTGAAATGGTTTATCTCTTCTGAAAATTTAATAGTGCTGATTTTGTTAATGAAATTCCTTTTGCCAACAGGCAAACTGTTGTCAGGGAGAGGAGGGAAATAATCAATTTTTGCTAATAAAACTATATAAATTTTTTTTGCAGGATAGCTGTGTGATTTAAAAAAATGTCATGCTTGCAACTGATATTCTGTTGGAAAATCCCAAAAAGTTAAATTTTAAACATATTTAGCTGTTTAGGGAGGAATAAGGTATTTAAACAGCTATAGAAATCAGGACTATCAAGACACTTTGAAGCAGTGAGACCTTGAGCAAGTTGCTGTGTTTTTTTAGATTGACTGTTTCTGCTTTTGTGTTCCTTCTTTTTTCTTAACAGCCTGAATTGGTGGATAAGTCCAGACCTTTCAGTATGGCTACACCTTTATTGCTGGCTAAATATCTGACACCAGACACAGCTCTGGCAGATACAAAAGTGCTGTACCAACAAACCTAGTTAAGGATGCATTCTGGTTTTCTGTTGCATGACTCAGCTCATTGCAATGAAAACTCCTTATCAGGCTGAAGCGGAGAGGGATTCCTTGGGCTGTGAGGATGGGAAATTGGTGCTGTAAGAGCAGTTGTATTGAAACACTTCAACTGCTATGCTAGGACTTCACCAGGTTTTTTTAAATAGGAAAAGGGGACAGTATTTTGCCAACATGAGTGCAGAGGCACACAGGATAGCAAGACTTAGCCTGCAGAGCAATCCAATTACATAACTTCATATGATAGGGCAGATGGATCCTGTTGCTGCTTGGGTAGTGCTGGCAATTACAAACTCATGAATGCAAAAGCTGGAACACCCATGATTTTGTCCTCAGATGTTAGACTTTAGATTCAGAGGCTTCTATATAATTCTGCTGAAACTGCAACTCTGCAGGCAGCTGAGACAATACAAAAGCTTTGTGAGAGTAAAAAGGGAGGGGCAAAGACAGTTTTCCCAACACTCTTTTCTCCGCCCACACCTATCATCTCATTGACACAATAAGAAACATCTGTTGCCTTTTAAAATATTTATTTAGTTGTTTCAAATTATTTCTGGGTAGACAGGCCTGAAGTAGACCACTCATTTCAAACTGAAGTGGCTTCAGCCTGATACAAACAACAGAAAACAGTAACACCTACCTTCATAGGTAGTAAGATTTATGTATACACTTGAAAACGTCAATGAATATTTACTTGTCTCTTATGATACATTAAATGCACAATTCTTGAGCTCTAGAGAAGATGACTTCTAAAATAATGTGCCCATCTCCCTGCATATCCTACCTTTTGGAAGTTTTTTCAAACAGGTCCCGACTAAGATCTGAGACGCAGTTTCTAGATTTGAGACCCCAGTCATCCAGGTGAAAATAGTTCTGCTTCTGGTGCTCTCTCTCAGGCTGTGATTCAAGAGCCTTTAAAAATATGCAGCAGAGACACATGACATTTTAGAAAGTTGATTGCTGAATTGTATTATAGCACCTTATGAATAGCTGACAGCCCAACATGCCTGAATAAAAATGCCAGAATATTCAGTTGTATCTTTGAGACTAAGCATGCAGAATGAGCAACTCCACAAAAATGTGGCATTTCTTTAGTGTTGTCAGGATAGCACATGCTATAGCAGATACTGGTAACTGATGGTAGTATGCTCCTCTTGAAAAGATTGGACGTGGGCAGTCTGATTCAGATGATAATGTGAGAGCCAGGCTTCTTTTTGTCATCTGTATACCAGTCATGGGATGTTAGATACATTACAATTAATTTCCATGATAAAAGGCTATTTTGGCTTTTCCACAACTTTTGACTTAGGTACTTGTCACTGTTTTCACTGTCCTGCCATTTATGTAAGATGGAAAACTTGTGGCCTCTAGTGGAGAGATGGCACAAGAACAATGAACAGTGTGCAGAGAAATCAGAACTGGGACGTTGTTTCTCCTGCAGCCAGAGGTGTTGGATAGTAGTGGCATAATAGTAAAAGAAATAGCTTCTTTGATGCCTGTGGCAGAGGAGTTCAGAGTTTTAAACAGTCGCATGTGAATACGCGTGCTTATCTCTAAAGACATTCGACTCCATATCTGAGACTTTCAGAAATTAGCTGGTAGTCTTATTTCTCTGTAAACAGTAACTGTTCGATTTTAAGTAGCAGAGCAGGTGAAAAATGCAGATGTACAGCCTCTTACACTGAATAAGTAGTAAAATTTCCATCTCTGGAAAGTTTACTCCAGTTGCATTACAACTTTTCTACGTGTCCTGATGTGAAATGGAACTAACTCCAGGATGTGCGCTTATTAGAGCTCCAACTTTAGAAATTAAAGCACTCGTAAATAAAGAAATAGAAAAATCACTAAAATTGCATGCATAATTTTTGCATTTTGAGTGAAATGAAAACGTCTGTTCTAACTGAAAAGAAGCAATTATGACTTGCTAGTTTGAAAGTGGGTTTTGAGATGCTTTTAGAAATGTGTTTTTATAAGTAGACTCTGCTTTATAGAACTTTTGTCAGCTTGGGTTGCGCTGATTACTTGTGCTCTGATTTTTTTGTTTTGAGAATAATTTTGCTGGTTTCCCTTTTGTAAAGGACACTGAAGCCATGAAGAGAGCTTTAGCCTTGATAGACTCAAAGATGAATCAGGCAAAAGGTTGGCTGAGAGATCCAAATGCACCTCCAGGTAATATTTAAACAAAAATAACAGCATAAAATATTTTGATTTTTGAAGACCTTATTATTTCTGTTGTTTAAGACAAAATTGTCTTTAAGCACTAATAATCTGTATGTATTGGATCATTCTGAAGGAGCCTGTATTTGTTCCTTCCTTTAGGTATTGGGAATTGAACAGGTTGTGTCTAATGACTTAGAAAGCTTTGCTGCTTCTCAGTCGTCTAAAAGATATATATTCTGTGGAACATACATGTTCTTAATTTGCATTCCAGCAGTAAGCCCGAAATCTTATGAATTGAATTGAACAGTACTTAATTGCAGCCATGGCTAATACTTAAAATCTCTTCTTTTGTATTTTCAAATTTTTATAACTTGAGATTTGCCCAACAGCATCTAAGTGTTTTTCTTTCAGTCTTGACTTAAATTTTTAATATGAAAATCTGCAATAAATGCTCTTAATTGCAATCACCTTTACTTATGAGGGGTTTATTTACCTTTGTATGTATAAAGCAAATAAAACTTGATAGAGGCCTCTTCCATTTGGATGTTGAAAGACCTCATCAGATGAACTTCCTCTGAAATCAAAGCCAAACTAATAGAGTTGTAAAAGTTGGATGTGAATTGTTGGTTTTGGTCTATGTCTCAGTGTTTGATAAATGTACTTTCATGACTGAAACGAATGCAGTTCATGTCATCCCTTGTACGTGTCAAGGAATGTCTTGGTTGTTGTACTAACTGACCCTGCGTCTCAGGGGATGCTGGTGAGCAGGCCATAAGGCAGATCCTCGATGAAGCTGGCAAAGCAGGAGAACTGTGTGCAGGCAAAGAGCGCAGAGAGATTCTGGGCACGTGCAAAACCCTGGGGCAGATGACCGATCAACTGGCTGACCTCCGGGCTAGGTAAAGCTCTTACTTGGGATGGATGCTTCTCTAGTGCTATTAAAGTGTTTCTTCTGAACTTGCAGTTGTCACTTCCTAACCTGTAGGACAGGAGGCCTGAACTGTATTTTACCTTTTTTTACTTCAGTCTCTTTTTTTCTGATAAGAAGTTCTAAGAAGAGAAAAGTTAATTATGTAACATGATGATCAGATTTGCTCAGGTAGACAATTCCTGAGTTTGCTTGCTGTCAAACACATAACCTTCCTCCAAATTAGGCAGAAATGAAATTTTAAACTCTGCTGTTAAGTTTGTTCTCCAAAGAGTATATACCCAAATTACTGTGATATACATGGATATTCTACTTTTTAGGTGTTTTTTGGGATGTTAGAGCACATGTGGTGGTTGTTGTTTATCCTACATTGACAAATTCTGCTGAACTTTGCGTGTCACATGATTGAGGCAGCTAAGACATTTTCTTTTCTTTTTTTTTTTTAATTGACTTGCTGTCCTCACTTAGATGTGGTGAGACTTTAACTTCTGCAGATTCTGATTCTCTGCAACAGTCTATAAATGAGGAAAGAAGAGGCCTTGTCCTGGGTACTTTAATGCGACTGTATCCATAAATAGCCTTACTTTGTGACACTGAAAAAAGTTTAATCTTCTGAGAATGCTAAGTGTCACATTCTGGAATACGGAAAATATGCTCTTAGCTTTTATCTCTTATGTTCCTCAGTTATTTTTTGTTTCCATAGGGAGGAAACAAAATCTGATTAAATACTGTATCTCTTGTAACTATTGCTGGGACTACTCATAAACAAATTTTGTTGCCTCTTCACTAGAAAACAGCTTTTGTCAGTCCTGAGCTGAATCTGTGGTGCTCTTTTTGTCTTGGGCAGAGGACAGGGTGCTACACCCTTGGCTATGCAGAAAGCCCAGCAGGTGTCCCAGGGGCTGGACTTGCTCACTGCCAAAGTGGAGAATGCAGCCCGCAAGCTGGAGGCCATGACCAACTCTAAGCAGGCAATTGCTAAGAAGATTGATGCTGCTCAGGTACCACTGGTGATTCATAAACACTTCAGAGCATGATGACATTACTACTGTTAGAGCTGTTTTACTGAACTACTGTACTGTTTCCAAACAAAACACTTGATAGGAGGAACATAGAGGGAATACTTGCTTTAACAAAGAAAAATTGTAAATTCAGTAATTTACATCATTCTGTGAGTTTTTCTTCCGTTGATGATCTTTTTTGGTAACATACTTGGCATTACTAAAAATTTCAATGTTATTAAATTACAATGATGGAACACCTTAAATTTGCTTATAAACTAATCTTATTAAAGAATAGAAGAGTTTCAGATGGAACAGACCTACTTGTGGATAAAACTAGAGTCCATTCTTAGGGCTCTGTTTTAGGAGTGGAGTTCAGGATTTAGAACTTCGTATTAATGACAGAAGCAAAACAATGTTAATGAAACTGCATTTTCTTTCAAGTGATCGTTTATTTTTGTAACTCTTAGTATCCCTCAATGGTCAGTCTCTTAGCCAGTGGTGATTATGATGGTCATCAAATAATGAACCTTCTATTTATATACCTTATCTAAATGTGTGTAAGTCTATTATTATCAATATAGAAAGATACATAATATTACATATATATGAAATGGTAATGGGACTTTTTAGGAAGAGCTCTGTGAAGACACCCCACTGGTTTTCATTTTTTTTTTTTCTGAAAGCCACGTATCAGTCTCTAAAGGCACTAGTTCAGTTTTACTTCTAAAATATTGTTGGCAGATGTTGAGGGGAGAGAGAATGTAAAATCTCTGGGGAGATTTTATCTAGTTTGACACTTTTTCAAAACAGAAAAATTCTGAGACAACAGAATAATTTCATGGTACCTACAAAACAGAAGCACCTTCTGTTAAATAAAGTTTTGAAAGCTGTATTGGTATTTCTTTCTCTGTAAGAGCATGTATAGAATAAACAGTGCCTTTTGTCTTCACTTGTACACAATTTCTTTCTATGAAGAATTGGCTTGCAGATCCTAATGGGGGCAGTGAAGGAGAAGAGCACATTCGGGGAATTATGGCTGAAGCAAGGAAAGTTGCAGAACTATGTGAGGAGCCTAAAGAAAGAGATGATATCCTTCGTTCCTTGGGGGAAATCTCTGCTTTGACAGCCAAGCTGTCAGATCTGCGACGACAGTAAGTATTAGTTTTATCACCATTAATTTATTTGAATGATTTTCATGTGCAGCTCACAACGCTGAGCAGGATCAGAATATTGATGATGAAAATAAACCCTTTTTAGTTGTTCAGCCTAGTGATTTCTATCTCAAAGCCTAACTTGCACTAGCTTCCTTAAAAAAAGGTAACCAGAGATAGATTACATAGAAGTATTTTCTTTCTACTGCCTATGCAATATTTGACAGGCAAACTGAAGCCAAAAGTGAGCTTGTTTGTACTGTCAAAACAACAGTGTAATGGAAAATGTAAGTTTGTTTATACAGATGGATGTCATCACTGTTTTTTGCTAAGCAGTTTACTAAATATCAAGGTGGAATATACTACCACTTCCATCACTGTCAGTGTTCTAAGCTGTAACTGCGAACTATACAAAAGATAAGACTTTCAGAAATTACATTTCTGTATCAGTTTTGCAAAGAGGCTGCTTGAGAATGGAAGAGGAGAAGCAGTTACTGCACAAACTGTGGTCTTCATCTAAGGCTGGTTGCAGTATAGCAATAAATATCTCTTGCTTCATTAGTTAGTTGCTTTAATCAAGCTTTTATTGAGCTTTGCTGCTGTAGGTCTTAATGTGCTACCTTTTGTCAAGTTTATATATAGCCTTTGGTCTGTGGCTGCTTACTTCTCTGCTTGTAATCTGTATGGCATTACTGCAGTTGCTCATAAGACAGCCGTGGAAATGGGAAATCAATTCATACGCCTATATTGGCAATGGCAGTACTATGCCTTCCCCCACCTCAGTGCTGTGCTGAACATGTATCCAGGTACCACAGCAGAGAATTGCTCCTCAGAGTCTCAACTCAAGTGTCAAATTCAACCTTATTTAGAAAGATCAAGTACCTTTCATTGTGTCTTCCTGCTGAATTTGAGACAATCTATAAATGATCGTTATATGAGTATACTCTTTTTTTTTTTTTAAATCCTTAGTGGGAAAGGTGACTCTCCTGAGGCCCGTGCTTTGGCTAAGCAAATAGCTACATCACTTCAGAATTTACAGTCCAAAACAAACAGGGCTGTAGCAAATACCAGGCCAGTTAAAGCAGCTGTCCATTTGGAGGGCAAGATTGAGCAAGCTCAGAGGTGGATAGACAATCCTACAGTTGCTGATCGGGGAGTAGGTAAGTGTTTCTCTGTGATCTTCCTCCCAGTTTTACAATCAAACTTGTTACTAATTTTTGTGGTGCAAACTACTGCTCCTGAGATGCTGAGGATGCATTGAATCTTTGCTGATGTGGAGACTTGAAGATTAATAGCTAAGTCCTGACTGCAATTACAGAATTAAGCTGGCCCGTGACTCTTTGTGTTGTTTCCTAAAGAATGGGAGAATGTGTGCTGTAGAGAAGACAAGATTGCTCCTTGCTTTTCTTATTATGCAAATATTGTATCTCAGATTTGAATTTATACCTATTCCAGCAAATTGAGAAATTAAGTCCTTCAGAGAAGAGAAAAACACTCATAAACCTGACCTAAAAGTATCACTTCTTGTGTGGTTTCTGGGTTATCTGAAGAGAATGCTAATAATTAAAGAGAAAGGGGATCTCATAATCCCAGTATGCTCTCGATGAGCATATAACTGTGATTCAGGAGTTGCTGGCACTTGGCAGGATACTCATAAGAAAAGTAAATTAATACAAAAGATGGGAGCAGTGCTGAGTGATTCTTGGATAGCCTGGTGCTGTGACAACTTCCTAAGTAATTTTAATGCTGATCACAAACTTGGATTACTTGTGGGTTAGCATTAGTTTAAAATTATTCTTCAGTAGGTCTTTGATGGACTTAATACACTATGAGTTCTTTTAAAAGAATAGTGCTATTGTATTATTGAAAGAACAGAATTAAATTCCTGTGAATGAGCAGGAAGCATCTGTAAGTGAATGAAGGAAATTACCCATGCTAAAAATAAATTTTTTTACAGAAAAACTTTCAACACACTGTGGAGGCTTTGTAAGGTGTTCCCTACCCCCACTGTCCCCTCCAGTCTGGGTTACTTGACACTTCTTACTTATGGCCTCTGGAATTCTGGGAGAGGGCATTTGGCTTTTTATCGTATGTTTTCTACTTGTCTTTCTTCCCCTCTCGCTGCTCATCATCTAATGATGTGGGGATGAATTGCAGTTCTTGACATTTGCAAGTGCTTTCCATTGGAGTCAACAGATTGGTTCCGTAGAAATACCTGACAGCTGCCATGGCTAATTTTTGTCAGACCACTCTAGTTAAAAAGGATGCATCTCTAGCCAGAGTTGCTGAATTAACCAAAAAGAAACTGGAGACAGCTGAATTCCTCTGTGGTTTTGAACTGTAATTACTCAGTGATAAACTGCAGAAGATCTTTTGACCATCTAGACAAGTGTTCTTAAAACCCCAAGAATTCTGATGTGTGCATGTACGTGTGCAGTACTTTGTGGTGGCTCAGTTTTTGTGCCACTGCATGCTAATGCCCGGTGCCCTGTCCCCCTGCAGGCCAGGCAGCCATCCGGGGGCTGGTTGCCGAAGGCCGGCGTTTAGCCAACGTCATGATGGGCCCGTACCGGCAGGACCTGCTGGCCAAGTGTGACCGTGTGGACCAGCTCTCTGCCCAGCTGGCTGACCTGGCTGCGCGAGGGGAGGGCGAGTCCCCCCAGGCCAGGGCGATCGCTGCTCAGCTCCAGGACTCGCTGAAGGTAAGGGCCTGCTCTCGGGCACCAAGCACACGATGCACTGGAGCTCTTTACTCCTCTGAGGAGGCCTTGTGTGCGTGAGGCGTCCACGAAAACAAAAATGCAGCTAACACCTGTTGGCTTAGCAACAGGTCTTAGACACCTGAGGTGTCTGAAGCAAACTTTCTAGAAAGGCCTTGTTATCATGCCATAGGGGTTAATTTCAAATGAACAATGCAGAAGGAAAATTTAAGTCTCCCTTAAAAGAAAATAGGATGCTAGCATTGCAAATTTGAGGGGCAAGGTCTCGAATCGTGCTGTTCATAGCTTCTAATGCTACTTCAAGGAGTGGTATGTAAGCTTTGTATAGTTCAAATTATGTAAGAAGTGATTAATTGGTCATACTTTTAAGGTAATTTTATCTTAATTTCTGCCACTGGAATGGGTATTTTTCTTGTAAGAGAAGGTTTTGTGGGTTTTGAACCCCTACAACTTTATATTCCTCTATCATATGCTAATAATTTTCCACTTTTTAAAGGATCTTAAAACACGAATGCAAGAGGCAATGACCCAGGAAGTTTCTGATGTTTTTAGTGACACCACAACTCCTATTAAATTGCTAGCCGTAGCAGCCACTGCTCCCTCTGATGCTCCCAACAGAGATGAGGCAAGTATACCCAGGTGGTCTTTTCTTTCCATGTAAAGTTTCAGTTATTGTTTAATTTTACCTGAATTGGTGTTTTGAAAAATAAATCAGTGTTCTGAAAAATGAAGTGGTATTTTTTTCTCAAGTTTGTGATACGTGCTTATTAATTCTGACAACATAATGATTACTATGCAAATCTCTCTGGACTCCTGGAGACTGTGAATTGGATAACCCTGGAAACAGTGGTAGCAGTAATAACATTCAATAAATGGCAAAAACTATGTTGTTGGTACCACATGACATTCAGTGGGCTAAAAATTCTTGTGCAAAAACCACTGACATGCTAGTTGGTGGATTTTTATATCTCAGCATTACATAAGCTGATTACAATGGTCAAATTCATGCCAGAATTAATCAACAGATTAACCTTGTTCTCTTGCTGGATATTGTTTCCTGTAGTTCAAAGCCACTGGCTGCACATGAAGTACCTAAAATGCAGTGTCTGGCAGTTCTGTTTGGCTGCTTTGGCTTTTGGCTACATGATCAAAATAATTCCCTGGGTCTTGAAGAATTCAGCTTTATGGCAGGATAGCTTTTTGTCGAAGTATTCTGTTCCTTGTATGTATAAGGACTGTGAAAGAAGGCAATTTTTTTCCAGTGTGAATTTTTACAGTAAACCCCCTTATTTATCTTTCAAATATAGTTACTTTTGGATTATGGGTTTGAAGATGGATCTCTGAGCTAAAATAGTTTTAATAGAGCATTTCTTGCAGCAGTAGTAATGAGGAGTTACTGAACTTAATACCTTGATGCTATAAAGTATATATATATATCTCCTTAGTTGTCCCACTGAGTTAGTGAAGAAGCAAGTCTGGTAATGTAATGTTTAAAAAAATCAAATGTCTTCAAAGCTTTTGTGTCTTTTTGCATCCTCTAAGGATGAATTAAGTGGGGGTGTTATGACGGTGTCTCTGACGCTTTGAAAAAAAAGTGTATTCTCTTAAGGAGGTTAGGGCTTTTTTAATGCTTTTTCTCTTCTGACACCTAGGTGTTTGATGAAAGAGCAGCAAACTTTGAAAACCATGCTGCTAGACTGGGAGCTACAGCAGAAAAAGCGGCTGCAGTTGGAACTGCCAATAAAACTACTGTGGAGGGTATTCAGGCAACAGTGAAATCAGCAAGGGAACTCACCCCACAGGTGCTTGCTGGGTTTGAAGGGCTGGTAAAAGGGCTGCAGATGACTTCTGGGGAATTTTCCTTATGTTTCTGTTCTTGAAGAAAAATGTTAGTACCAACAAGGAACATAGTGCTGACACTCTTAAAAGGGGAATGGCAAATATTTGTACACTAAGTAGAACAAAATGATTAAATGACATGTTTTACTCTTCAACTCTTGGATAGAAGTTACTCTTTTTTTTTTTTTAAGGTAAATTGTTTTGAGGCTTAGTAAAATATGTAAGTGGAAAAAAGTTCCTTTTTTCCAAATAAACTACCTAAATGTTGGTAGTGTCATAAGTATTGTACTTTAGTGCTTTCAAGAGTTGTTTATAAGATAAATTAGTAGGTAGTTGAAGTTCTAGAAAAAGGTATTTGTCCTGGCTCATTTCAGAAATATGGTAGATCTTCGAGGAGCTAGATGTTGCATTAGAATTAATTAACTAGTTTTTCAAATGTGGAGTTACACATCCAGTCCTGAAAAAACAAATGCATTTTCAAGAATATGTGTAATGTTGATGCATACTGATAATTAAAAATGTCTTCTGTTGGCAGGTAGTATCAGCAGCTCGTATCCTCCTGAGAAATCCTGGAAATCAAGCTGCTTATGAACATTTTGAGACCATGAAAAATCAATGGATTGATAATGTAGAAAAAATGACAGGTAAAGTAGAAATTTTTGTTCAAGATCCTACCTATGGCTAACTAGCTTGTATAGATCCTTCTCCATTCTGTTTGGATTGGTGAAACATGCAAAGAATGATGACTGATTAAAAATAAATTCAGAGAAGTGGGAATGTGCTCTCTGATGGGAGGAAAATGTATATGTTACAGGATACACAAAAGAGCTGGCTTCGTAACTGTTTAATATTGAGCTGTAGGGGAGCAAATCCTGCTTTAGTTCTTCTTTGGGAAAATCAGAATACCATTATTTTTTATTGCAGCTGCTGTTCTAGCAGTATATCACTGTGACAAGTTGAGGTTTTCTTCTGTATAATCTTGTCATGTTGAAATAGGACAGATAATTAACTGAAGAAAAGAAAACACGTTCAAAATATTGTAACAGCTTGATGAACACAGAATAAGACAAAGCTACCGATCCTGCTGAGGCACTGAAATGTTTCAGTGCTTCCCAAGTGGAGAGCCTTTGCACCGACCTGCTGAACAGCTGACTGTATACTACCTCCTCCTTCATCCCAGTAATTAAATCCTGGGTATTTTAAATCTCACTGCCTTGTCACTGTGAATCACCCCTATGTAAGAAGCACCGCCAGAGGGATATTTCCTTTGGAATGAATGGGAGAGTACAAAACGTACTGAATATGCCTAAAGAAATCTGGTGTGAAGAAAGAATCTCTCTGCTGCATACACTGTGTAAGCCAGTCCTCGACTGAAGCAACATTCCATGGTAGAGGAGTAGGAGCTTGGGGTGTCATTAACAAGCTTCACTACAGTTACTGTCATGAGGTACAGCAGAATCAGAGGTTAAACTGCAGTAATACATTTGGGCTGATTTCCATTCCCTCCTCTGCTCTTCGCCACACCCCAGTTTTAAAATACTTTTCTGGTTTTGAACTATTTCTGGAATACCAAATATCCCTTTCCACAGATGAAACTAGGATATTAATGTGTTTAACTTCTATAGGGTTGGTGGATGAAGCCATTGATACTAAATCTCTGTTGGATGCATCAGAAGAGGCTATTAAGAAGGACCTGGATAAATGTAAAGTTGCAATGGCCAACATGCAACCTCAGATGCTGGTAGCTGGTGCCACCAGCATTGCCAGACGAGCAAACCGCATCCTGCTGGTTGCAAAACGGGAGGTGGAAAACTCAGAAGACCCCAAATTTCGGGAGGCTGTTAAAGCAGCCTCTGATGAGCTGAGCAAAACGATATCACCCATGGTAATGGATGCTAAAGCTGTGGCAGGCAACATTTCTGATCCTGGTAAGGATTCAGTCAGCTCATTTAAATTGTGCCTTTTACTGACTGGAGATGATGTGAAGTAGTGCTCATTTTTTCTTATACAGCTGTGTGTCTCCTTTTATGTAAATATTGTGTACACTTATATCTCAGAATGATGAAATCAAGCTCACACCATTAACTGCTGCATCCTGCTGTTCTAAAATGCAATCAAAGGCCTATGGCATATTCAAGGAAAAAGGATTCAGCATTCTAGTATGATGTGTGATTTCATATCCTTAATTAGAAGCATTTGTTACTAGTTTTAAGTAGTATTACTTTATATTAAAAAAATTACATTAGTTTTTTTTATTCTAACAGTTGTTCAGGGAATTACTTTGGTTACAGTTAGAGATTATTGTTCAGCCAAGGCTTTATTTTATGCATGTTTCATATGACACTAATACTTCAGGCATGCAAGTCCACTGTAAACAATTTGGTAGCTTTAAACATAAATATAAGTGTACTTGGCACAGTACATTATAGAAGTAATTTTCAGGGGTAGTGTTCTAAACATTATCGATTCTATTAAATTGGTATTAAACTGGTAATGGAATTTTTGTTTAGGTTTGCAGAAGCGTTTCTTGGATTCTGGATACAAAATTCTGGGAGCTGTGGCCAAAGTCAGAGAAGCCTTCCAGCCTCAGGAACCAGATTTTCCTCCTCCTCCTCCTGACCTTGAGCACCTTCATGTAAGTGCAGCTAGTTTGTAATAAATAAGCAGTTGTCACTGATGTGTGGATTAGATTGATACTACTTAAGTATATTACTATTCCTTAGAAATAAAAGGTATTGTCTGGTTGGCCATGCATACAAGTAGCCTCAAGTCTAAAAAATACCAATCCAGCATTCAAAAGCAAAGATTAAAACATGGTATTTTCTTAGACAGGATGCACTTGAAAAATTGGAAAAAGGCCTGAGGTCATACAGTCACATCTTGCCATGACACCACCCTTTACTCAGTCTTTGCCCTATTTCGTTGCACTGAATAAGGTGTTTGCCTTCCTTAGCTGACGGACGAGCTCGCTCCTCCGAAACCACCGCTGCCAGAGGGTGAGGTTCCCCCGCCCAGACCACCACCACCTGAAGAAAAGGATGAAGAGTTCCCTGAGCAAAAAGCAGGAGAAGCAATCAATCAACCCATGATGATGGCTGCTAGACAGCTGCATGATGAAGCCCGGAAATGGTCTAGCAAGGTAAGAAGTTGTTTTAAGTGTTTCTTGTGCTAAAAGGATTCTCTTTTAAAATTTTCAGGATCAGCGTGTTTTGTCTTATGACAGTGTCTTTTACAGACTAAATAGTAAAAACACTGCTCCAGGAGGAATTAGAAACCCTTTCAAATTCAGAGTGAGCTAGGGTCAACTGTTCTAATACTTAGAATTGCTAGAATGCTTTATTAACATACCCCCGGGGACACAAATACGCCCTGTATGCTAAGCTGTTTGTGATCCTTGGTGCTGGTATTGCCTAGAGAGTCACTAGTACTTATGCCTGTGCAGGCTGACAACCTGATTGCTATATTTAAGTGACTTTGAAAGTCTGTATGGAAAAATCTGCATGGATGTTGCAGATGCCAGCTGCAGGAATCATAAGCTGGTTTGTCTTAATTCTGGAAGAAGCTGCAAGGTCCTTTGCAGTTAATCTGATGCATTTATTATGGGAAAAATGACCACATATAGGTGGCCTGGTCTCATTCTTTTTTTGGAGTGAGTCACATTCTCTATTAAGTCTGAAATCCTCAATTTCCTTCCCATTTCAGTGCAATGACAAAGAAGTGTGAATTTGTCAGTCTCATAAATGCTAATATCACTTTGTTTTGCTTTTCTCTCTTATCTCCTCCCTCCTTCCCCCAAGAGCTACATTTTTCCTCTGGCAGATGCTGAGTACTAAGTAAGAACTTCAGAGATTTAGGCTCCTGCAAGTGTAAATTAAAGGGTCAGAATTTGGCTTTTAAAATCTCACCCTTTCTCTGCACTAAATTAGGTGGTGAGTAAGGAGACAAACTTGAATAAAAAGCCTTAATTTCAGTTTCCTAAAAGTGTTTTGATGTTGGAATCCCAGAACTGGTAACTTAACAATATAGAGTAGGTAATAAAATGCTTTTACCATATGTATACTATATTCATTCTAAATTAAATAGTGCAAAGCCAAGCATCAGTCCTTAAAACTCCTTGCTGAATATGAAAAAGCTCCAAGCTTAGTGACTAAATTTAGATTATAAAACCCTGTGTTCCTTGCCACTTCTTTAATTTGAGACCAACAAACCAGTAAGTTAGCCTGGCAATTGTCCTTCTAATTCTTTTTTAGCACTATCATTTTAGCAATAGGAGTTTAGTTATACTCACAGTATGTGTTGGGGGAAGAAGTTTTAAAAACACTTTTGTAGTCTCTGAACTCACCTGATTGGCTGGAAGAGGGATTGATGGACAGTGCTACTGAGGAATATGGGTTAGACCTGGAAAAACAGAACTATAAGGTCTTGCTCATATGAAGTCACAACAGACTGTGTGTCAACTGTCTTTTGCCTTTTTGCAGAATCACTTTAGTCTACTGGTACTTTACCTGTAGTAAAGTGAGGGGTGGGTGAGCAAGTACTTAGTCTTTAAAAAATGTTGATAACATTGTTCATTCTTGTAAGAATGAAAATCTGTTTTTTCTCCTTCTTTACAAAAGCTCCTCTTCACTGAGTGGCTTCTGAGCTTTCATGTACTCCATTTTTCTCATGGAGCACCAGCTGAACAATGTCTATTGCTTTAGTTTCCCTGGCTTCCCCCTCATTTGGATAAATCAGAAAATGAGGGATATTTGGATACCTTTCATTAGATTAAGACTTAAATAAAAGCTGCCTTTGAGGGTGAGTTGATTTGGCCTTACAAGTGTTACAACTTCCCAAATTCCTGTATGTTATTGTTGACCTAGATGGGTTTTTTTTCTATAAAACGCCTTATCTTAAGCAAAATACAGTTGCAAATGCACAGTTTTTGGTAAGGGTAGCTTTACTTTTATCACACTCTGCTTTAGTTGAACAAATACAGTTAGTAAACTTGTAGACTATTTTTGTATTGAAATGTTGCTGTCTTATTAATGCCTGTATTGTTATACCTCTTACCTCTTCCTTGAGATCTTCTCTAACACCATTTATTTGTTTGAATACTCTTTTTTTTTTTTTAAGGTAATAGTATGAACATACTGTGGCAAAACAATATCATATTTTTCATAATACTCTTTTTTAATTAATTCCATTTCAGTCTTCTTTAAGATCTGTAGTATTCACAGTATTCATGGCACTCAACATCACCTTTTTCCAACCCGGTGTTGCTCTTTTACATGTTCTGTGTGGTACCTCAGTAGTCACTTCTACAGTGTCTCCCATCCCATCTCTTTTGTTACTCTACAGCAAGCATTGTCAGTGGTTTTTCTGTGCTCCTGCTGCTATCTGCTCTTATTACACGTATGAATGGGCTTCCAAACCAAGCTTTGTCTGTGCACAAATATCACAGTCATCAGCTGCTGTGCCTGCTCCTGTGCAGTCAGAACGGCTTCCATTGAGACAGAAAATCCATTAATTTCATTGTTGACTTGCCAGTAAAATGTTGTTCTGTGGGTCAGCCTCTCTCTGTAGAGGCTGAATGCTCAGATGGAAAATGTTGCTGCATATTTGAATTGTAACTTCTTAATATTTTTGGTAACTTTGGTTCACAGGTAAACTGTTTGTTTCTGCTAATCTTACATTCCTTCCCCTCCTCCCCTTGACCTGATCCTAGAGCTGCCTTCTCAGATCCTGAGGGGCCAAGAGGATGTTTTGGTCACTAAAACTGCTCAGTTTGTGCTCTTCTACCAAATTCTGCTTATTGTACTAACTGTCCCCTGTTTCTCCACCCTTGCTGCCACCTGCAAAGCCTGATGTGACTGTGATTAATGAAGCGGCTGAGGCTGGTGTAGATATAGATGAGGAGGATGATGCAGATGTTGAATTCACTCTCCCCTATGACATTGAAGATGATTACGAGCCTGAGCTGCTGTTAATGCCAACCAATCAGCCCGTTAACCAGCCCATTCTGGCTGCTGCTCAGTCTCTACATCGGGAAGCAACCAAGTGGTCTAGTAAGGTACTCCTGAGTCCCCGGGGACTGATCCGCGTGCATCCGGCCACTTGGAACGCTGACACATTTGCATCACTCTTGATCCCTGCTGGGCCCTGCCATCCTGAATGAATAAGTGTGTCTGCACTTCATTTTAAGGACTGAGAGTCGCTTCACGAGTTTGCTAGATCTGTTTGTCAGTGCCAGATTGAAGCTTGATTGGGGTCACTTATTAATATTCAAAGACTTCCTCTCCGTTTGCATCTGCCTGGTCTTCTTTGTTATGGCAGTTCTCAAATTGTTAATAGGGATTGTCTTCCTCCCCTTCGGTTCCTTTTTCCATTCATGTGGGCTACCTGGGAAGCCATGGTTAATGGTTTCTTAATGACTTCCGGATACAGCAGAGTATACAGCATTCAAGAAGTCATTTAAGGTGTCTATTGTGCTTGGCCTCAATTGATGCCGTCAATTAACATCCCTTCCAACAAGGAATGGCTTTGTATGGCAGTGGTTATGGAAGAGACTGCCTGACTGCTGGCTTGCACTGGGCTGTATTGCAAATGCTGGTCTTGAGAGAATTCTTTTCTGAAGAAGCTGCACTGAATGCTGTTAGCTGCTGAATTGAGATCCTGTCTATATGAAACCAGTGGATATCTAACACGAGGTTCAGACGTTCATGAGTAGCCTGTCTTCTGTCTAAGCACAAATGTTTGCAAGACTGGGCACTTTTCATAGCATGCTGCAAAAAATAAGGTTGGTGTTCCATAACAAACAAAAGTTAGGGGCGTGTGCATATGTGTGTGTGTATACTTATGTAGATAGTTGTACTAAACCATTTTAATAAAAAGGGCTTTAAAAATGTTCTTGTCCTTTTCAGATTCTGGTGCTTGGATAACTTGTTAGACACTGATCCTTCTACGTGAAAACATGGAAAAGCTTTGTGTTATGTCCTAACTGGTTATAGTAGCAAACTGTTTAGCTAATAGGTCACAGTAATGAATAGTTCAGCTGTTTGTGTCACCTGTAAATGCCTGGGATATCTTCTTGAACTTGCTCGTAGTGAGTCACAGAGGTGTGTGTGCACAGGCTAGAGGAGACCTTGGCTCAGCTGGGTTCTCACTGTGTATTCTTTGCTCTGAACTTTATCCCCCATTATCTGTGGGATTATTCCAGGGAAAGTGTGCACTAGAACTTAAAACTCACTCTGCTAATATTTCATCCACACCATACAAATGCTTGAAAGCAATAAATAGGTCACTTTTGACTAACAACTTCCTAAAGGGAATAATATAAATATACTAAATATGCTGACAGACTACTAACAGTCAATCAGCTAGGTCTGCTTTCCCTTGCACTAGGTTTCTCTTTGGAACAGTGTATAAGAAATGGGTTTGCCTTGGTCACAATTAATTCACATTTCAAACATTTCTCAGATGTATTTCTGTGACTGTAATTTTTGATATACAAGAAATCTTGATTTTAATATAAGAAATACCACTAGATTATCTTTCGAACTACCATGTTCTTCTCTCCTGGAGGCTTTGTTTTAAAGGGAGAGATTGTATCAAAAAGAGTTATTTTCAAGGAATAACTTCTAAAAAAGTAAAAGTTGCATCTCATTTCCACGTTACCAGTGACAAAAGTTTTATATGTCAGATTCTCTTCCATTTATCCCTTAGCATTATTAGTAGTGTAGCTGATGATGCTTTAACAACTTCAGTTTCAGATGCCACTACAAATTTCATGCTCAACTGTTATGACTAAAACTGGTTTAACAGGTTATTTAGCACATTATTTTTAAGTTTTAAAGAAGTCTTTTTTGGGGGGAAATCTGGAATTTCAAATGCTAATAACATGCTTTATCTTAAAATCTATTCAGCAGAGCAGTAACTCATTCCATGGACAAACTAACATTTTACAACTTCTTTTTCAGTTTTGGAGTGAGCTTTTTCCCTGAGTGTTAAGAAAAAAAATGTCAGAAAAATGTAGTTAGTACAGATCTTCCCTGTTCCTTGAAGAAACCTCTTCTGTGTTCACAAACAGTTCTCCCATCCTTAACTCCTTCAGAGTGTTCCTACCCAAACGTGCACTGCTGCTGAGCAGCGACTCGCCAGCATCCTGGCAGGAGCAGTGACCGTGTTGTTCCGTGCAGGGGAACGACATCATCGCGGCGGCGAAGCGCATGGCGCTGCTCATGGCCGAGATGTCGCGCCTGGTCAGAGGCGGCAGCGGCAACAAGCGCGCCCTCATCCAGTGCGCCAAGGACATCGCCAAGGCGTCCGATGAGGTCACCCGGCTCGCCAAGGAGGTGGCCAAGCAGTGCACGGACAAGCGCATTAGGACAAACCTCCTGCAGGTAACCAGGGAACTGGGAATGCCTCAAATGCTGCTTTTGCTGTTCCTCTCTCAGTGGGGGTGAGCACAGGAGTCGTCCCAGTAAATGATGGGTATCTTCCCTTGCCTTGTAAGGTTTTGTCTTAGATCCCATGAGAATGTGTGTGTGTGTATAGATATATATATATTTATGTGAATATATGTTCTGTAAAGCTATAATTTGATGTCGAAAGAGCTTTTGAAAAAATACTGTACTACAAATACTGATCTGTCCTAAGTCTGCTTTGTTTTGTATTTCATTCACTCATTCCTTTGCATCAAAGAATAGTATCAGAAATGCAACACGTCTAAGTTTTGTCAATCTCGGCCAAATATACATACATCGTGCTATTCCTAACCAAGCAGACCTTTGAGGAGTATCTGGAAGAACGGAAAAATGTTGGCTCTGTCCCAAATATTCCCAAAGCAAGTAAAATAAGATTCAAATACCCTACCAATATTTATCAGATAGTCTTGAAGATTATAGGATCAGCTCTATGCTCATTCGTTTTTTAATAGTAAAAGAAAATAAACAAGTTTATCTGAAAAAATTGGATGCATAATGTATTGGTTCAATTTACAACGTGAAGTGTTTTTTATCCCTGTTAGGTCTGTGAGCGAATCCCAACCATCAGTACACAGCTGAAAATTCTCTCCACTGTCAAAGCTACCATGCTGGGCAGAACTAATATCAGCGATGAAGAGTCAGAACAGGTAAGAGGTGTAAAGACGGATGGTAGCATGGAATTATGGATCACTTCTATGGGGACATATATACAACCTGTTCTATCAGATGTGTTCAGGGAGCTTGATGTTGAAGCTTACCTCAGCTGCCTAGGGAAGGTAACTTTTGTACAGCACCTTGGTTTCTGGCTCAAACGCTACAGTTTAATAGAGGAACAAGCCAAAAAGTAATCGGGTTCCAATGTTGCGATGAACGACTTGTTAATCTCCTGCTTTTCCGGTAACATGCCGAGGGAAGGGCTCGCCGCTGCAAGACGCCACAGGCTGGACCTGGGAGAGGCAGGGGCGCCCTCGGGTGGATTCCAGGGGAAACATTTATTTTCCAACATCATCTCGAGTCCCTGCAGCTCAGTTACCTTCCAAATGCATCTTTTCAGGAGAAAAGCCACAGCTTTGGCTTCTGAGAGAGGTTATTCTACTTAGTGACATTAAGTTTTTATTCGGATTTTGCACAAATATATGGTGAGGAACGGGAAAGTTTTGTTTTAATCAGGATAACACTTGCTGGTTCCCAGAGACAGTTACTTCACTTGCATTTTCATAGTTTAACTCAGCAATTAGCAGACTTAATATATTTGTACTGGGAGTCTTTGTGCAAGAAGAGTTTACATGCTACTGTCCTAATCATGGTACTCACTGATATATTGGTAATTCTTCTTTTTCTTGACAGGCAACTGAGATGTTGGTTCATAATGCCCAGAATCTTATGCAGTCTGTGAAGGAAACTGTGAGAGAAGCTGAAGCAGCATCCATTAAGATAAGAACAGATGCTGGATTCACTCTTCGCTGGGTCAGAAAGACCCCATGGTATCAGTAAATACTTGCCACATTAGTATTGTTTTCTGTAACATAAAATGCCTTTTTTTGGAAACAGAAGAGTTATATTTACAGCAAAAGGTGCTGTATACATGATCTTAAGATTAGCTTATGCTAATGCCCCATTCTAAGGGTATGAGTTATAAGATAATGCATTTCAAATGTCTTTGGAACACATTTGATATCCAACACCTCTAATTTGCTGCCAACAGTAGACAGTTCATATAATTCAATTTTTTTTTTTTTTTTTTGCTTTTCAAGGTTCCTTAGTGAATTCTGTACTCCCAGAAGCACATTTCATTTATGCACTGTATATTCCAGTAGTTTCCATGTGATGATATAAAACATGGACCTCACTTTAAGCTTGTCTTGAGAGTTTAGGACACTTGGTTACTTGGCAGTTTTTTAGGGACAATCATTGATATAGAAACATCCAACTTTTCAACAGGATATTAACTGGCTGTTCTAAAATCATGCAGAAATGATGGAAGGTGTGGGGTTTTTAATTAAAAGGGGGAAGGTGGGGCAGCAGAACAGTTGTAAACTGAGGATTACAACTCCACGTCTGAAATGCTATTTTTTTTACTTTTCATTCTTGCCTGGCAACAGTACTTTAACAGAAACTGGAGCTGTCTCTGTCCCACTCCTGTCACCCTGTAGGTAGGCATTCCAGAACTCTCGTACTGTACTGAAAGGTTTTGCAGAGGATGTTAGTGCCACACTGTTGACAGCTTGAGCCTTATGGCTGGAGACCTTAAATCATGGAACTCTTTCCTTGCTCAATTCAGCAATGTATTGAGCTGAAAAATCCTGGCTCTCTTAACCTAGCTGCATGTCCAGGACCAGGAAGTGCCACATGCTGGCTCTTTTCTTTTTGAAAACCAAATGAGCACATGCAATTATTCTTATTTCCCTCTTCCCTCCATCTGATGTAATTCCAGCCGCTCAAGGTGGAAATGAAAAGATAAAGATACTCAGTTAAAAAATACCTTTAGCCTCACTGCTCTTGTTTCCAACAATGCATAATCTTTTTGAAACCTGAGCTCTGCAGGGACATGAAACCCTCTTTAGGTAGTCTGGTGGCTACCAGCAAAAGGTGGTTCCTCATGCTGCACATACCTCATTATTTTTACTGCTTATGGAGTTTGGAGTCTCAAAATCTTTTTCAAGTTCTGTTAATAGTGAATTGAACAAACTGTTCCTGTATCTTTAAAAAAAAATCCCAAACAAAATGACAATGGTAAAACCCCTCAAACTCCCTCCCCTTACTAAAATAGCCTCGTGATGTTTTATCCTTCCATAATTGAATATGCCTTCTCATATATATATATATTCATACACATTCATTTAATTGTCCCATAGAAAGGAAAACTTGTTTGAGAATGAGTTTCTACATTTGCAAGGAATACTTGCAGACTTTTGACCTCATAATACCCTCTTAATTTGCTGAGAATTGTTGCACGATCAAACCACCTTGAATAGAAGTGTCCTTGTGGAAAAACTTCTCAGTCTTAACAGCTCAAAGGAAGAGACACAGCACAGTCAGCTGTCCTCTACCTGCCTGCAACAGTTATTCTACGCTTGGACCTTCTCCCCTCCACCCCCTTCATTGCACTGTTACCTAAAAAGGGAAGTTAAACTGTTGATAATACAACTGCCTCAAACTGACCTCATCAAGAGAAGGCGCGTGTTCGTCTTGAATTTGCTCCTTGTGTCTGGGTATTATGAAATATGTGGTACTTAGGATCTTTCCTGAGTACTCTCTTCTTGCAGTTAACCTGCAACAGGAAGAGGAAGGAAGGGGTACTAGAGCCTTCACCTGGATGCATTTGGTTGGTTTATACCAGATCTTTTACGTAATTTTAATGTAGTAATTTCTATTTAATAGTAAATAACACTGAATAAGTAGGGATTATTTTAAAGGGATTTTCTAAATAGTCTTCCTGTATTGCTTTTCAATGCTCCTCACATCCCCTCATCCTGCTCCCCCCACCCAGGCTTCTCTGTGAGATTTTATTATTTTAGCATCACTGTTTAGTTGCTTGAATGATATTAATGCAATATTACTAATGCCTTTAATACATAATTGTTTATGCCAAAGATCACTTTTTGTTTATTGAGGAATGTTTGCAGGAGAGTTATAAATCATGGTTGCCTTTGATATTCTTCCAGAATGTTTGCTCTAGGTTCTTGAACTGTTCCTAGAAGCTGAGATACTTGTCCACCTTATGCAATTACTGCATTTTTGAACACTATTGGTCTTTGGACTTGAAGTGCAGCAAAAATTTGAATAAGACCATGAATGTCACTTAGAAATGTTTTACCACTATAAAACTTTGTTTATAAACCAAAATGTATTGTATAGTCTAATGTTTTCAACCTTTCTTTGGTTCTGTTAAAACAATAAAAATGCATTTGTACAAATGTCAGCTTCTGAGTGTTAATGGTAACACAGCAGTGGATGATGCTGTAAGAAGAGCAGCAAAAAGCTAAACCAAAGAACACTTGTTTCTACATGTTCTGAACAGAAAGAAAGTGCAAATTTTCTCTGGAGAAGATTAAACAAAGGTTTGTCTTTTGTGCCGGTCAAACTAGTAATTACAGAACTTACTGGAAGCTGTGTTCAGTGGGAGAAAACAGGAGATTTTCCTGAGGCATGACAGTAATCTGCTGTATTCTGAGAACTTGAAATAGGGGTTGCCTGTCAGTAAGGGAAGAACTGCTACTCTGACCAGCATCTTGTTAGTCTGAATTTTACTTCTCCAATTGAGTGCAAGGGTGATTAGTGTGAAACCACTGCTGTATTTCCTTCACTCCTTCACCTTAAGAACCTCTGATAAACATTTTTTCTTGCTAAAAATTTCTACCAGCACACAATGTTCTGGCTTGGTGGAACCAATGTTTACTGGTACTATAGGACCAAATGTAGTCCCATAGTGCCAGAAGGCACATGGGGTTTAGTAATAATTGGTAAAATTTAGAGTTTTGTACTGCTTACACAGTTCTCTCCATATCTGAGAGAAGATGAGACTTGACAGACAATGACATTTGTCAGCACTCCCAGAGCTGGACATGTGGAGAAGGGGAGATCAAAACTTGGCCGTGTAACTCCTTGCCTATGGCATCATCTGATTCCCTAAGCTCTACTCTTCATAGAGGTGCTGGTAAATTCTTTTTTTTTTCAAACAGAACAGGAACACAGGCCCCCTTCTGCAGTTGACCTTCCTGTGTTTGGAGATACAGCAGGAACCAGCCCATGTACAAGAAAAGGTATTGGCCTTAAAGTACAACCACGTCCTTGACAAACCACCTCTCCATGCCCAGGCTCGTTTCCTACCAGGTGAGTGCAGTTCTTGCTGGCAGTGAGTTCTGGTGATGAGCTGGGAAGAATGGTTCCAGGCTTTCCCCCTAACAGCTTTTGTGTGAGCCTCCCTGGTGCCCGAGGTCTCGTGGGCAGGCGGGGTTTGTTCTGTCACAGGCGGGAGGCAGCACTGGGCTCAGGGCTGGAGCTCTGACACTTTATGTCCTAGCTCAGGAAGGGTGTCAGCTCTGACAGGCCACGGTGCAGCATTTCCAGGCTGCTAATGCAGAGAGCAGCTCCAGCTGCTCAGACTTCAGCTTGGGATGTTATCAGTTACCTCTGAAGACAAGATTCCTTCTACAATTACAGTAACTGAAAGATGCCATTTGCTGAAACACAGAGCAGAACTGTAGGGTAAGTATTGAATTGATGGATGTTTCTCCAATTGAAAAAGGCAGACTAGGAAGTTGGTAGCTCTTAATAACCAGGGTTGTGTCTACACAAATGGAAGATCTTAGATGCAAAGTTACAAATAGAGAGTGTATGCTCACTTCTTTCCTTACTGACTTGCCAGGGTTCAGATGGATTTCTCCTCCTCTTTCCTGACTGAATCGTTTTTTGTCCTAATATTTGAAATTTTGACTACTAAATTATTTTAGTTCTTACTCTTCATCTGAAGCAAAGCTAGTACCTACTCATCAATTTGTAAGCCAAACAGGTTAGAGAAATAAAGTCTCCAGTATTCCACCCTTAATTAATACTGACCAAGTGCATGGATTGGAACCTGATAGCTAGTGTGGAGTATGTTTAGGTTTAGAAAGATGTTTTTGTTGGTGTATAACAAGAAGTGCAGTCAGCTTTGCTCTGACTGTTGAGTCTCTGAAATACCATAAATAAATAGTTGTCCTCCATTTAAAAATAAAAAATATGAAAGGGACATTACCTGTTGTGCTCCTACCAGCCTTTTTAAACTAAGCAGCGCACAGTGATCAAGTTCAGTATAGAGGTAGCAAATAGTCATTGTTTAATTGTGTATCAGGTGCCTCCTGCTTAAGAGCATCACGAACTGTTTACAAGAGCATGAGCGTTTCATAAGATGAGACATATTTGCAGTAGAGTTCCCTTTATTTCAGAACATTAAAGCACACAACCATTAAATACACTTGACACTTCTATTGTGCTATCTAAAAAGCTACACTCGAAGGTACACACTGCACAGATCTGGTGGCATCCACTTCAAACAAGTGGAACATATAAATCAAAGCAAAGGCTTCACATAAAAAATAGATCTTACTCTCTGCAACTGTAGTCTTAAAAAAAATGATGGGGATGATGAGATTGAATGGAAAGAAAGTGGATTACTGAAGCAACAATCACCTCCCAGATTTAATGCAGGATGTTATTTTTATCAGCTCATCTGCAGATGGCAGAAATGAAAGCTGATTAAGGCAAATGCTTTTTAAGAAAGGCGATTTCTTGTAAACAACACAGAAATTATTTTTTACTTCATCAGAAGCTTTTTCAGGAGTGACACTTGCAATGTCCCAGGCCCCTAGGGGACCCCTGCCCCTCTCTATTTCTGAAGGGATTACGTGCTGCTTTGTGGAATGCCAGCTTGCAGCTGGCTGTGGGTGGAACTGAGCTTTCTTTGCAGGCAGCTGCAGCAGCAAAACGTGCCACCAGAAGACTCTTCCAGTGGCCTGTCTGGCCTTCAGAATGTGCTTGACCTCAGGGCTTTGGTATCTGACTGGCAGTGTAGTGTTTGCAACATTTTGTGGGTTGCCCATATCAAACTATTCACCAGCACAACAATTCAGTAAAAAAAGAGTGAAAGTGTAATAGAAAAAAAGTACCTTATTTTAAAGCCATATTAAGAAAAACTAAGCTATGCTTTCATTTTAAGAGCTGCTGTGCACAAATGCTTTGATCCCAAACTAATCAGTGTCTATTAATTGGCACCTAACCAACATAAGTCACTAAGCAGTCAAGTTTTTTTAAGGGGAATTTTCTCTTAGCATCTTCTCATGTCCTGACTTGGAATTTTCCTGCTTTTGTAATATATTTGACACCTTTAAAAGGCTTGTATTTTTCTCCATACATGTCTAGGCGATTCACTTTCAGTCCTGAAAAAAGAGACAAGTACAAAGTTAAAAGCACAATGCTAGGAATCACAGCAGTCTGACTAGAAATCTGGCTGTCTCGAAGCACGTTAGGATGGCTTAGGAAGCTCATTTTCCTTTCTTTCACAAGTTCATCTGGTTTGAAGCAGCAGATGAGAACATTCTTGTCACCTAATCATAGCTGTCTTGGCAAGTTGTTTTTCTTCTATGCCAAGGCCAACTTCCTCCCAAGAGATGAACTATGGAACAAATGAGTATCTTCCACAGCTCCTGTACAGTGCACTCATTTCCCATCATGGAGATGAAGCAAAGGACAGGTTTCAGAATTCTTTTCACTCCAAGTCATAATTGCAAGAACCAGAAGTCTCTCTGCTATTCCCTGAGGAAGGCCAGTAGCTATTAATTACCTACGGCTTCAGGTTGTTCCACGCTTTCTCACAGGTCCATTATCTTTCGTGTCCAGCCACTGGACCAACCCTAACTTGCTAGATTAAAACAAGCTTGGAGGTAACTGCAGGATTCTGTTCGTACACAAGAACTGTTATTTAGTCAAGTAGTCTAGGGCCCAAGAAGACCATAGCCTGGTACCTGTCCAGAAAGGTATCACATGTACTACCACCAACTCTTAACCAACTGCCTGCAGTCATCCTCCTCTTCCTCTCCAAATGTGAGTCCTTGCACTGTTAGAGCCTTAACCCTGCAAAGCTTGCTTGGAGAAGCATTTTACACACGGACAGCTCACGTGACTGAGGCCTTGTCTGCTTTAAATTTACTGTTATAGACTTCATTCTGCTTTTACTTGCAGATTGTTTTAAAGATGAAAAACTAACCAGCTCCAGAAGGAAAGAAGAAGGGCATTCTTCAAAATTAATGTATTTTTAAGTCGACTAGAAAGACCTTTAGTGATACAAGGCTAAAGCAGTTCAGGAGCAGCACATTAAATCATCATCCATCAGTCTGTCATATGTATGGATATATTTGCATGTTTAATGCAGTAGTCAACAAAGAAAAATCCATTCTTCTGTGTACTCCTCACAGTCTTTTTCTGAGCAAAGCAATTGGGAATTCACAATTCCCATCAAAGGAATCTTCAAGCAAGGGTAACTGTCAGGTTTGGGTAAATCAGACTATCATTTTGGACTAAGCTGACTGCAGATCTGCATCTCCAATTAAATGATTAACAGTTTTCCACTTCATTTCCTACTACAACTCATTCTGCCAGCACCAATTTCACGCAACACTGCGCCACTCACCTGAAATTGCAAGCTGTTGTATCTTAAACTGGATGTTTAAACTTGGGTTCTCCTCTGGCTTGGGGGCCCCAGACTGCAGATTCACTATGCCCTTCAGGTTTGGTAGCTTTTGAGGGGTAATTTTTCCCACATCCCACGTTAGCACCTTGTCAGAAAGGAGAGAAAAGTAGTAATAGCATTCTACAGCCTACGAGGTCAAGTTCATGTCCAGCTTTTAGTTTGCAGGCTTGGTACAGAGAGTAGCCTGGTAGCCCTGAGAATTACCTCACTGGCTGTGAGAGGGCTCTTGCAGTTACGGGGTCTTTTTTTTACCCTGTCAGTGTTCCTTAGTGGGTCTGTGCACTGAGAAGATCTTGTTCCCTTTGCTAAGGATGATGGACCCTGATGTCAGTTTGGGTCAGCTGGATCCACGAAGCCAAGACAGAAACCAGCACAAAGATCATAAAAACTTGAACACAAGAATGAGGAGGGCAGGAGCAAGGCACTGGACAAAAGGAGATGTCTAAGGCAGACTAACTTTCTTAAGGCTCACTTCTTTGCCATTGATTCTTATACTCTGGAGATACGTGGAACCAAGCAGGCCCTTTACTCAACCACAAGAGGTGGTTCATTTGTTATCATAAACTGATAAATGCAGAAAAACCTCAGTTCTCTCTGCTTCTACAAATTTTTGCAGTTTCAATGCACCTAGTTAGCCCAACTCTTGATAAAAACACAGTAAAATTTATTTCTGTGGAGAGGAAAGCACATCTTTAGTGTTTTTGTTGCTTTTTTTCTTTTAAAAAGATCAAGGTCTATTGTTTTTGAAACAAAATGCTACTTGGAGAGCTTTCCCTGACAATTTTAATCAGTTGCTGACTGACATATTCCAAGGGCAGCAGAAAGCTCAGAGCAGGGTATTAGAGCCAGCAGAATGGTTTGGCTCAAACTGCTTTTCAGCAAAATGGTTTCTGGGTACTAAAAGGCTTCGGGAGCTTTAGAAAATTTAGGTCTCAAACCCAAACGCAGAGGCAAGAAAGCAGGAGCCCAAGATATGTTTTTTCAGACACTTTATCTTTCTGTGTGCCTTAGGCAGATCTTTCGGAAGAAGTTTTTTTTCTCATCTCCTGCTCCCAGTTTTTCTGGCTACCTATTTTCAAGGCTAGTGCATTTTCTTCAGATAAATATGTTTTCATAAGATAGACTGCAAAATATATCATGGCTGAAACTATCAGCAAAATACTGCTGCATCAACTAAGGAAAAATATTAGTGGGTGAAAGAGCAGGGTGAAAAGAGAGGAAGTGAAGGAAAAGGATACTGACAAAGTCAGAAATCACAACTGGTATGTATCTAAGTTTGAAAAAACAAATTTTAAAGGCAAATTTTTATTCATAAACATATGCTGAACAGAATTTTCTACTAAGTGTGGAAACTGCTCCAGTGTGCTGCAATATGGGTGAATTGTAATGCCATCTTCAATATTTAAATAAATAAAAATTTAAGACTTACTTTAGTAACTGGGTCAAATGTATAGCTGCCTTGTGTAGCAGTGAGGTTCATGTTAAGTACGGCCTTTGGCATGTGAACTGTCATGACAACTCCTTCTACTGTTTTCCCCATATTCTGTTTTGGTCCAATGGTAACATCAAATCTTCCTGAGGAAGTATTTTCCTTAAAACTGATCATGTGCTTCACATATACAGGAATTGCCACCAAGCTGAAAAGAGAAGACAGTAGCAGAATGCATCCTGGCTACTTCTCTGCTTAAGAAATTAAAGCACTTTCTCATAAACTGTTCTTGTGGTTCTGGTAGGTGTTCAAGTTAGAACTGGTTTGTTTCAGCAGTGACAAGTGAAGTGATACTCTGCTCTTCAGCATCATTGCTGAAGTGATTTTATTAGCAGAGAATCACGGGAAAAAAAAATTTCTTTATTTTCCTCCAAATACCTTGTCCTATTCTCTCCTCCTTCATCTGTTTTTTTCTTTAAAATAACCTCACTGAACCAAATCTCAGAAGAGCCACTAGTCAAATCAGGCTTTAGTTTGCAAATACCTGCAGTTCAGATTTTTTGCTTTATTTGCTTTTATTTTTGCTCTTCATGAAGCTCAGAGTCCTCCATGTGCACAGAGATTCACCCACAAAGCATCTAGCACCAACAATGATTACTAGGAATGAACAGCCCTATATTGCTGCCATGTGTGATTTATTCTACTGAAAAATTATTGCTGAGTATCTGCAGGTCACTGAGAAATGGTTTTCTTCTCTTAGTGGGGACAGATGAGACAAAACCTGAGCACATGAATTTTAGGACAATGCAAATTCCCCCCTAACTGGGAGGAATGTGCTGTTACTCAGGTGGAAAGCAGCAGGTGGTGTAGCTGGAGAAGCAGTGTCTGAATGGAAACGTACTTCTGGGAACTGACACGGTAGGAGATCAGTCTGAAATTCCCATCGGGAGGAATAAACGAAAGGACCCTCTCGGATTCCCAGCGTTTGAACCGAATACACGGATGGAAGCTGACATCATCCAGCAGCCGTGGGTTCTGCAAGGAGTGGCAAAATGGTAAGTGACATCTCATCAAGTACCAGCAGTTTGAGCTAGCTACTGACCTCCACCCAATTCCTATTTCTTCGACTCTGAGTAGCCATTATCAGAGACATGTTACTGAGCTAGATGGATTTCTGATCTGACCTGGTACAGCAGCTCCTGTGAGGGTATTTTTATGTACAGACAAAAGCCATTCCAACTACTGAACAATGCAGCTTCTATAATATAATGCAAAACTTGTTACTTTTCATATGTGTAACACATGAAATAGTGATAGTGCTTTTAAAACTGTTTAACTCTGATCACTGAGAAAAGTAAATCCTGAGTTCCCAAATAATAGGCTGACTTTACCATGAAAGACAGAGAAAGATCTGGCATTCCTGAGAGCTTAATACATGAATCAATAACGCCTTGGATTTCTGCAAAGACTGTGGAACCTGCAGGGAAAAACAAGACACTTGACTTAACATTATTTATGAAAGGCCTAACACATGTGGTGAAGTGCAGCTAGAGGGCACAGATGACACTTGCACAACATTACACAACATGCCAAGCCTAGCTAGGAAAGGTCACTCTAGTTACCTGTGTCCTGGGCAGCTTGCTAAGATACATGAGCTAGAGCAAACAGCCTGTCCCAAACTGGTTAATTATACTTGTGCCAGCTGTTACACAGGACTTGTACTGGATGTGCTTGATCTGGCTGCCAGCAAAAAGCAAGTAAGAATTTCATAACACACCAGCTCTGAATCTCTTCTTTCATGCCTGTCCCTGGTCTCCAGAAAACTAGCAAGTTGTGTAGTGGTGCAGGGAAGTTGATGCGCATCAAAACAGTCAATGTCAAAATGCAGTAAGTTAGTGCTATAACCTTGGCTTTCACAAGTACAGGTTGTTTAACAATGAAATTAAATATATTGATGTTAAATAAATCTGTAGCAAAAGACCCCAAATCCCAAAGAATACCAAGCATTTTACCCATGAAATGCTCATTTCCTGAAATACCCTCAAAGTATAGAAAGGCGTAAGCAGGACTCTGGACTAATTAATTAGCTCCACATGCAAAGGTAATTTTAGAAGATAGGTAGAAACTAGCTCATCTAGGCAAGGGGAAGGAGAAATGGTGGCTTTTTACTTTGTTTGAAAAGAAGAGATCCTGTTCCAGGTTAAAGCAGTCTACCATATCCCGATGAAACAAGATAACTTCCCTATTCTAGGGGAGCAACCTTATCTACTTAGTCCTAGTGAAGGCTATAAAGAAAGGCTCTTGCATTGCTAGTCCCCAAGGGATCAGAGCAGAAAAGAGTAGCTATGACTACTGCAGCAGATCCTCAGTAGGAAATTAAACACTTGGCGCACACTGATTGGACTGAAATACACACAGAAATACACCATAGGCTTGATTGTACCTTCTCAGACTGAGCACTCATACTGCTCCTGGGAATCCTAACGAGCTAGGACAGTACACAGTCATCAGCATGTTCTATAGGGGCCCTGTAAGGGCCACCTTGTTTTAGCTTCAATGTGGGGAGAGCAAGAGCTGCACAACAGCTATTTACGACTCTCCACTTCAGTGGTGGCCAGAGCATTTGCTGAAGTGGTGTACAGAACCAAACCAACTCTGACGCTGCTACAACAGCAGCACTGAATGAAATGATGAGAGGTTTGCTCCCCGCCCCATACCACCACAAAACTGTGTCCTGCAGTCTTCAGCCTTGCTAACTGCTGGCCCCAATACTGAACAAAACAGCAGGTTCCTGCCCACAGCTTTGCAGTTTTCTTTTTGCATATTTTTTTTTCTTTTTCTTGGCACAGAAGTTATCAGGTTGCTCCTCAAAGTTAAATCTCAGAAAAAAGACTTTATTATTTGAAAATGATATGTTTCATTCACAGAAAAGAAAGGAGCATTATTATGCTTCATAATTCCTGGCTCCAGTTTAAATAAAAGGAAAACAATATTGTCCAGCTATTTTGCACCAAGTTTTTATCTTGCTGTCAGAAGAAAGCTAATGAAAGATTTTGTCTTGCTCGCTTGAGGGCCTTCAAGGACTACAGTACATTGTTGGCAGGAATGATGGGAGATAATTCTCTCATCACATTTAAAACTTCAACTACTTTTTTTCCCATTTGTATCTGTTATGAGATAATCAATATACAAACAGAAAACATGCTTCTTGTGAATGTTCTTGAAGCAGCCCAGGGCATGTTGCTGTTTTAAGATGAACTGAAGAAATACACTTAGGCACATCATTTTAAATTGAATATTTCTATCTAAGATAAATAGATTCATGTACATAAAACATACCCCAAAAAATAAGAAGGTTGGACTCTCTAAACATCATTAGCTACATGTAAACACACTTCAAGAAACAAGTATTAGTTTGCAAGGCATCTTACCTGATTTGTCTATAATCGCATCAATTTCTTCAATGACATCAAAATAGGCTTCGTTGTTTGTGTATTTTACCCCTGCTCTGCGCCAAGGAATGTTGGACAACTGTCCAGTGGGAAGTGTGTCTCCCACATTACTACTGCCTTGAAAATGAAAAGGAACTCAAAATCAGTAATTAATTACAAAAGGAATGTTTCAACTGCCAAAATGAAAAATCAAGGCAAGGCTTGCCCCCAAGAACTGCAGGCTAGAACCTGGACCCGCTACAACATTATTTGTGAGGTGACATGAAGGCACTGTAGCCATGTGTCCAGACTTAACAGCTTTCGGGCTGTATTTTGCACAGCAAAATACAATGCTCAAGTCAGCAGGAGGTTTGAGTGGGAGTAGATGTGGGGCTAGATCTTGTAAAGGATTTCATTACTAATTCAAGATATGACAGCTCCCTGTGAGCCCCTTAAGCCTGCTTCTCCCTTCTCCTAAGAGTTTTAGCTGGATGACTTCAGGGCTGATTAATAGGTAAGAGTCATTAGCAAGAAAGATGTGTAAGGAAGTCTTAGGGAGGGCTCCCACAGTCTTTGCTTGGAGCTGGTGTTAGGCTGAAGGTCTCACCCTTGGTACCCATCTGAGCTACCCTGCATCGACGAGACAGCCATGTCTCTACCTGGCCATGTGCCAGATCGATCCAGACCCTGGCCCAGACTGGAATTTCCAGCTTGACCTGTCCCATTCTGGTGGATGTTACTGGCAATCACTGAGCTGTAGATGACCTGTTATCATCTGATCCTGTCCCTGACCTGTTGCCTCAACTTGTGGGCTCCTGACCAATGATGCCACTGTCCCTGCCTGCCTTGCTCTCACCCTTGGCTCCTGGTTCTCAATGCCATCCAGCATGAGAAAAGGGCTTCCTGAGCTACCTAGCTATAAAGTAAATTGACAATGCTTTAGAAAGGGGAAAAAAAAAATCTTATCACTTCTGAGGCTTAGGTGACGCTGGAATCCCAGCACAGTGGAAACAACTCCCTCTGCTAGAAGTAGGTCTTGGGAGAGGGCCACAGCTCATGCTGGCTTGTGCCCTTTAGCACAATGAATGTGGTAGCATGTCCTGCCATGTGAAACAGCTTCACTGAGAAGCTGGTGGCCAGCAGATATCATTTCTACAAAGCCTGCTGGGCAGGCCCTGTCCTGGCAGGCAGAAAACAGAAGTTTTAATTCTTTTGAGCTAGTAGAAGTAGTTACTCAAAAAAAACCCTTCAGAAAGTCCACCCCTGTATGTGCTGTAACGCAGCGGGGAGGAGTTGCAGCCATTTCTTCACTCCCACTATATCTCTGAAGAGGAGCAGCTGCTGTGTCTGTCGCTCAGCAGCTTTGCACTGCTGCCAGGCCAGGTAAGTAGAAGAGCTCTCAGGCTGCTGTTTCCACCTGCTCAGCACTGAGCTGTTGACAGTGACAAGATGCAGGCTGCCTTGGGCAGGCGCTTTAGGCTCCTAGGGAATTTTAATAAGGCTTTAGATAAAACAAGAGGATTTGATGCTGCAACCCTTGGCTTCAGTAGTCTTAATTCTCCTTACAGAGGTCCATCTAGTCCATTAATATTTTATAGTCATATTTTTCATACGCGTAAATACTAGCATCCAAACCCACATTTAAAAAAACCTAACCAAACCCCACATAACAGAAATTAAAACTGATGAGATTTATACTCAAAGGCTAAACCATATCTACTACCTTAAAGACCAGCTCCTCGGAGTGCTACGTGTGTGGCCCTGCAGCCCAACTACGCCCCTTCTCTAACACAATGTCCAGGCGACCGTCTCGCATCTCTCTGCCCCCATGTGACACCTCATGGCTCACCTCCCTTGCACCCGCTTGCCAGACAAGCAGATTCCACCAGCTCAGCTGACAGACATTTGGCTGCGTCACTGCAAGACAGACCCATTTGCAACAGCCTGAAATCAGTTCCGAAATCAAATCCATATGAATCCATGTGCTGATCGGTGGTGGGGGCAGGGTGGAGGATGAGGACAGGCTGTTTGCTTCCCTTCATGCTATCTGTTCCCATCCAGCAAGGATTTATTAGGTATCTATTATATACCTTCCCATAAGGATTTCTTATAAAATGCTTAACCTTCTCCAATGCCCCTCAGTTATTCAAGGCTTGGGGTTAGCTCTCTCCCAATCCCAGAGCACCTGTCTCCAGTATGTCCTGACTGTGCTAGGAGCTGCTGTTCCTGAGGGACTTCAGCAGCTGTGGCTGAACCACAGTGCCACTGAGGACAGCAAAGGGGCCAGGCGTAAACTGCAAATAAGCAGGGAGTTGCTTTTATTCAACCCCTATTTATGAGAAGTGGCAGGACAGTGCCCTCACCTTACAGATTCATACCAATATATTATTTTTAAGCAATGAGGAATGATAGGGCTTTTTTATAAAGCAGCTGTCATTGCTGAAATGATGTATTTTCATACCTGTGATGGAGTTGACAACAGAGCGCAAAATTGTGGGAGGCTTAATCAGCTCCTTCAGTATGTTAGATTCTGTTGCCAGTGGAAAGCCATTGTCTAGCATTTCTTCAAGAAGTTCATACACAATTACTACATTGTCCTTAATTGCCGTCTCAGAACATTCGCCGAAGTAATCCTAAACAAATTCAGAGATTACAAAAGAGAGGATTTTTATTCCTGTTAGAATGCTTTGCAAAAGGAAGTTTGTTTGGTTTTTTCTTCTTACAGAAACCCTCCAATATATGAGGCCATTTTAGTTCCTAAAGTGACTAGCTATTTCTATAGCCTGATGGTATCATATCGTTACAGTTGTATTTATCATCTAATTGAAAATAAATTCAAGCAAAATTAATTTGAAGTGAAATTAATGTAATGTGATGTACTACTATTTATGTCACAAAGGTCCTTCCACTTGTGAATATTAACACAGCTTCAGTTACAAGACTCTTGTAAAATAAAGCTACTATCCTTTGGGAATGCTCAGTCTTCACAGTTTCCTTCATATACAGTATCTGTGAGATTGGTTGAGAAGTGACTCATGCTTTGCAGCCCCTTCCTCACTACAGTGTGCATGCTGCCTGATTTCTTCCCATCTATGTAACATGAACGGTACAAAAGCTTACAGAAAAAATCCCAGCATTTACAAAGTGGGATTTGGGTTCTAGTGCCCGCGAGTGCACAAAATAAACTTTTTTTTTCCTTTGTACTCTATAAACCTGTGCTTGACTTAAAAATTACAGATGGAAAAGTCACTGACAGAAGGGTTTACTACCCGTCTCTAAAAGAAGTTTATATTAAAATCCCTTAAAGTTATTTTAGAATCATAGAATGACAGAATGTTAAGGAGTGGTCCCAACCACTGCTGCCATGGGCATGGACATGTCCCACTAGATCAGGTTGCTCAAAGCCCCATACAACCTGGCCCTGACCACTGCCAGGGCTGGCTCATCCACAACCTCCCTGGGCAACCTGTTCCATTCGATATTTTACCATCCTCACAGTATAGAATTTTTTCCTAATATCTAGCCTAAATTTCCTCTTTCAGTTTGTACTCATTTCTCCTTGTCCTATGACTATAGTTCCTGATGAAGAGTCCCTCTCTGGCTTCCTTGTAATCCCCCTTCAGATATTCAATTTTAAAATCATTTAATGGTGACAGACCTGGAAAGTATCTGCTACTCGGTGCAGAAATTCAATTACAAAGAGTGGTGGCACTTCTGTCTGTATGACAGACACAAAGAAGATTTTATCCCGGTAGATGCTGATGAGGTAGTGATGTGGAGTTGAAATGACAGGAGGCACATTCTCAACATCGATTGCTTTCTCCTGAGCTTCAAAGAAATAATCACACACAGATTGGCTCACAACGCTCTTCCAGTGCTTCTCCAAGAATATATCACCAGAACAGTTTATAAGAAACAGGCTGTGGATCATTTTCTGTTGGAAAGACATTAAAAGAAGTTAAAAAAAACAAAAGGGTATGTGGATTGACATTTCTTATCCCAGATTCCCTTTCTTACAATGGTTATTCTTTATTAACATGCACTGTGAATTTAGGAAAAATATCTACTTTGTTGCTTTTCTTTGAATTCTGTTTTCTTTACTTAGAAGAATGTTCCACCAAAAAATACTTGCCACTGGATTAAGTTGCTAGTGTATATCAGAATGCAAGCAAGAAGCAAGCACCCTTGTTTTCCACTTTCATCCCTATCTGGCATTTGCAATTTATTTCTTTAAGAAAAGCTGACTCTCATGAGCTGGCACTCGCTCAAACGCATTTGCCGACCTGTAAGAGTAACTCATACGTAAAGCTTCCTATGGCAGTGCAGTTGGCCTGGCAGTTACACACATGACTTAGAATTGCTCTATCTTAAAGATACAGCTCTTTGCTTGTCAGCTTTCAGCTGCTGAACTAGAAAAGTGCTTTTTCTTTGCTGGCAGATTTGTCTTACGGTCTATGCCAAGCTGCACTTGGGTAAAGGGCTGGAATTCATTAAAAGTACACAAAACTAGCTATTTAAATCTGATTTAATGAATAAAATTGCCTCAAATGTGCTTGGCATGCATGAAATATGTTTACATAAAACGTTTTTCACTTAAAAAGTCACTTATGTAAAACAGGAGTATGAGCTGCAGGTAAGGGATGTAACTTTTTTCTTACCTCTGTAAACATTTACAAATAACGTCTCAGCCATGAATCAGCAATGAAGAATGAGAATGAGAATGAGAACGAGAATCCTCAGCAGTGAAGGATCACCTGATCCTTCATTTTATTCATGGTACAAGAAGCTTATCTGCCTATTAAAAAAATAATTCCCAGTCTATTTCTCAACCTTCAATGAGATAGTAAGTGAACTAAGTTGTTGATAAAATGAATAGACTATTATCTCTGCATCTACAGATTAGACAAATGCTAGCACACTTTAGTTTATCTCTTCAGCCTTTACATGAGACAGATACAATGCTTTGGCTGACCTGCAGTATAATGATCCTCTTAACAAAGTAAGTTCCAGTTAAAACTTGGGCTTGGAAAACAAACCAAACTGTAACCCCAACAGTGGCTTCTCAAGGTGAAGTTAACCTGGTACTCAGTATCAAGCATAAATTCATCTGTAGTTGAAGAAGCTGCCCCTGGCACTGGCTGTTCTTCCCTTTTGCCTCTCAGGTATTGATTTGAGTAGGTCTGTGGCTCTGCAATTATCTACATTAGGAAAATGGTTCAGCCAGAAATTGACCCAGCAAAAGGAGCTGCTGGTCAGATCAGCTTCCTAATGCAAGTTATTACACTGCCAGAGAGTGCTAGAGCTGGCACAGGGCAGGTGGTGGAAATGGGCAGTTGACAGCAATGGAGATCCAGAATTGGAAGAATTCAGCCTTTGGAGGAATTCAACCATGACCGGAAAGAGACCAGACAATTACTGGGTGTTCACACCTTGAAACAGGAAGACCACCATCAACTCTGTATGTCCATGAGAAGCCAAACACACCTACCACAAACCTATCATAGTTTTCATTTATTTTACCATGTTTGGCCAGGATCTTGTCATAAAATGCAGATAAAATTTGCTCCTTCGCTGTCAGCTCTGGCACACTAATGTGAAGATAGCACGGAAGCATCTAGATGCACATGGCCCAGTCCCACAGAGATTTTAAGGAGTCCAAACACTATGACTAAATCTCATTCCAAACTACTGGAATAAGCACTTAGCTCCACCCAGAGTGAGCTTGTGTTGCTGTGTCTGAATCTAAACTACCCCCAGTACTAACTCATCTACCAATACACTTGTAACAATGAAAAATGGTCTGGCCCTCCAGATTTTGACAAAACAGAAGTATGTCTTCCAAAGCTCACCAAAGACTGTGAAAAAGGACAGCTCAAGAAGGTTGTCAGTATGCTATTTCCCTCCACCTAAGTCAGCAGATGTGAGAAGAGAGCCAAGATCCAGCTTTTCAAATTCTAAACTCCAGCTGCTCCTTCACATGCATGACAGCAATGTGCTCATCTTCACTGGGGCCTTGCCAGGTCTCAGATACCTCCTGCCAAGAGCTTGCTGTCTTTGGTGGCAGACAAAAAAAGACCAGTAGTCAAAAGGTGGACAAAAAATTTATCTAAGCCAATATGGAATGTAAAGGGAAGTTCTTTTAGAACCTGTGATTGCAAATTTGCTTGAAAGTGGGAAAGGAAACAAAGCTACAGAGTGTTATTGCATGTTTCTACTCTCTCTCTCCTGGACCGAACCAATATCTAATTTAGTTTGTTAAAAAAACCAGATAATTTTAATACTGTGAGCACAGCATTTTTATAAAGGAGCCTCGACACAATTGCTTTAATCCAGTTCAAGTAAACATGTTCTGAATTTAGCCAGCATTGAACATTAAAGCCTTCCAAAATCTCCTGGATAGTCACACAACAGTGGCAAGTATAATTAACCACTGAATGTCAGTATTGTTCGACACCATGGCTGCCCACACATATGCAGGTGCTCAGCTACGAAGCTTAGATCAGATCTCTGTACATTTTTATATGGATACAATGGCATATCTGTTAACAAATATAAGACCTATTTCCTATTAAAAGCACATAAAGCTGCATCAGAGAGTCCAGCACAAGCAGCACTGGTAAGACTCCACTTCCAGAGGAGCAGATCCACAGCCTGCTCTGGAGGAGCTATGCTGGATCCCAGGCCGCTTCCAATGATACTCTGACAAAGTGTATCAGACACGTGTGACAGAGTCTTTGTAAGCCCCAGCAGTTGTGCTTCTGTTAACGTTCATCCAGATTCTATTCATCTACAGATCAGAAATGATTGCATTTGTCACAATATACTTTTAACAAGCACAGCTGTGCAGCAGACCACAGAATAACAGCAAGCTTCTGGTGCACCAAATGACTGTAATAGCAGGGCCCCTTCTTTTGCTTTAAGTTCCACTTAGGATATTAGACCATGACCTAATATGCAATCAAGGGAGGGTGTGGGTAGCCATAAAGGGAGGTAGCACTGAGCCACTGCCTTTCTTCACTCATCTGCCCCAAGCTGCCTAGGTACCAGCTGTGTTCATGGGAGTGTCTGTGTGGCCTTGTGGTGAACTGGAGTTGCAAACTGATCCAGGGGACCACGCTTGGCAGAGGACAGCTTTGTAGTACCTGTGCAAGCTGAGCAGTAAAATCCCACCCAGCTGCCTAGCCTATCTTCTGAGTAGGAAGATAGGGATTACAGGATTTCCCATGATACATATTCTGCTTCTAGTGTAAGACTTCCCTTCAAATCCTTTCACACACTCCTCTCTTCCTTCACAAGTTTTAGCAGTATGCTTATTTGCTGCTAATTTGAAGTGCTCTGGAAAACTGAAGCTCTCTCCTTGCAGCCTAAGTGCAGAGCAGGCAGCCTCAGAGTCACAAGCCCTGCCCTGTCAGTCAAGGGGCAGCTCAGTTGGTACACTTCCCAGTGCTGACTAGAATAAAGAAGCTCATAGCAGTGGGGACATCAGTCTATTATACACAAGACCAAGTAATTTGATATATCCCATACACTGTCTTGGCACCACCTGATTAAAGATGGATTTCATGTTGAATGTTTTACAACTGGTAACACTACAAAAATATCAATACAAGACATGTAAACTACTATTTAACAAAAATTACTTACATTGCTCTAAATACTGAAGATTTCCCTGTTACTCTATTTTTGAGGGCCAGATTACATTTCAGACATGTAGAAATCCCTGAATCAATTTCTCAGTACCCTACCTTCTTGTCTCATCAGAACATTAGACTTGAAAACTAAAAAAGACTGACAAATGCTGAACATAAGAAATCAATCCAGTAACATTAAAATTCCTCACACCAGTAGGTCGCTATTTGTGGCCAACAGCAAATTGTGTTAAGAGCTGCAGCACTTTGAGGGTAAAGGTCTCAAAACAAAGTTCCTAAGTTTAAAAAAACAGTAGCAAAAGTACATCACCAGAATTCATGAATCATGAAATTCTTCTACAGGTAGCAGTGTTTGCAGACACCACTTTGAGATGTCAGCATAAAACCACTCTATGTAAGGTACTGAAGGTGTTTCCAGGACTATTTCAAAAGGACATGTCTCCCATCTCTCTGCTTTTAGGCCTACCTAAGAGCAGACTGAAGGTGTACATGGATCATTATTTGCATCTAGGCTAAAGCAACCTGTTCAAGCTCATTTTCAGTAGGTTGACAGCTTTTTATGTTACTCCCTGACTAAAAGGCATCTTACAAGCTCTGCAACAACAAGCAGCCCTGCAGTTCTGCAGCTTCTCACAGACCTCCCATCCTTGCTCTGACATGCAGAACTCCACGTGATTCTTCTCAGTCATTCCCATCCTAGCAGAATCTGAAGTCCACACAGAAGAAAAACATATTATAACCAAGACGCCTCCAATGCGTTGTTTCCACGTCTCTAACTTTCCTTTTGACTAAATCTGGATTTGCAAGATTACTGATTTTCAAATTCTTGGCACGGAAACATCTGGACTAAAGTCACAGCAGGCTCACAAGGCAAAAGTGGAGCTCATTGGCAAGGGAGAGAGGCTGTGAGCATGGGAAAAAAGACTGATTGCACATGCTTGTCCTCAGCTACAATTAAGTACTCTAAAATGTAATTAATGCACAAATACTGTTAACAGCTGCTTTTCCGTAACACTGAGCTGAGTTACATCCAAAGCTCTGAAACTAGGAAGTGAGGAATTTATCACTGACCTCTGCAATGCCCTTTAGAGCTAGTACTAATTACTGGAAACAGCTCCAAACAGGACCATCACTAGGAAAGTATTCCACAGCTTCCATGTTCCCTGAATTCGGCATAGCTGCTGTAAAGGGTGGAAGGATTAGTGGGGGTAGACTGAGTCTCTGTTATGTATTTGTGGAAACGAACTTCTAGTGACAAGTGAATGGAAAGTAATCAAATGCTTAAAGCAATCTGGAGAAATAGGCTAAAATAGGCAGTTCTGTTTCTATTGTAAAGCTAGTATTTTTGTCACAATCAGCTTGGCAGTACTTCAGCTTTTTCCTATAAGTTCAAAATATGCCACGAATGTGTTTCTGACCTCCCCAACCCCATTCACTGGCTTTCAAACCAGATAATCTAATAAATAGAAGTCCCATTAAACACCTGAACAACTTTCAAGACAGCCAACATGGCAGCTCTGAAATACTGTATAATTGGCTGGACTAACCTGACACATCATTAGCAGCTGTGCTTCAAGATGATAAATCTGGAAGTCCCAAGTTTACTAAAACATGAAGGTTCTGTAATTTCACAGGTTTTTTTATGCTCCTATTATTGTTTGTGTGTCTTAATGATGCTGCTCAAGTGTCATGAATCTTTTTACACATAAGATGCTCACGGTTTAGGTATCTGCACATCAAACTAAAGACATTTTTGCAACCTTTCTTAAGAACTGCCTGTTGTCCCCCTCTGTTAGTCAAGCAAAACTTTGTATCTACTCAACACCATGAAGTGCTTGTGTCTGTACAACTAGTCAGAAACATGTTTTATCAGCAAGATCATTCCTATTAAAGATTAAATGTTTTGCTTCCCAGATAGTCGGTATACATTTATTTATCTTTGCTCTCATTTCAAACACAGTTAGTAACTTTCTGGAATTGTTTTTAAAAGGAAGTAGTCCTTTGAGAATACTCTTAAGTTGCCTTAAATCAGTGTTTGGTATCCATAACAAAATTTGCAACTCCCTCCGTGCTTTTACCAGTAGCAATGACAGCCTGCATGAGAATTTGTGCAGCATTTCATCTACTGTCTGATGAGCTTTCCAATAATACACTTGTATGGTGCCTCTGTTCAATTTAGTTCCAGTATAAATCTTCTAATTGCTGGCAAGAGAGTTCCATCTCTTGTCAACAGAACAATATTAGATCCCAAATAATAGAACAATATTAGATGCTGAATAACTGCAGTTCCCTTTGGGATCTGCAAAAATAGAAAGCTTTTCCGTAAAAGCTGGAAAAGCAAGAGTTTATTAGAAAAAAACACACAACAAAGCAATTAAAAAATTCATTGCTAGAACTACAATTTTACATGGAGGTGGAACATTTCGAACACAACTTACATCTGAATCAGTAGCTTTATGACTACTAAGGAATGACTTAAGAAATTCACTCTCTGAAAGCAGTATTGCATAGACAGAGGGCCAAATGGACACAGATAAAGCGAGTATCATGTCACATACCTACTGTACACAGTATTTTCAGGAAAAGACTGATAATTAGGCTCATATTCCAGCCAAATCATGAGGAATTCTGAATGGACAAGGCAGCAGGATTCAATCACAGGATATAAAAACCCCAACTCAGTAGTTCCTAGTGAAGATGTTTTCCATCATGCTCTCCCAATTCACTCCTCCAGTAAGCCTGACAGGCTGGAGCAACAGTGCTACCAGCTTTATACTGCTCTCTTTCACAGGCTCTATTTGAAGAGGCACCCAAGGTTTCAGAAAGGACAAGCTCAGTGCCAGAGAGCCATGCACTACTGAAATACTCCAACAGAGCCAGCAAGGACCACAGGAACTCTGCTGCGCATGACAGCTCTTCCTAACGTGTGTGCACTCTGCCACAACCAGTCCAAACACAGAGGGCAGAAAGAAGGCACTAACCACTTGTACCTTCCTTCTCCTCCAAGAGGAGAGAGCAAAGCAGCACTTACTCTTTCCTCCTGTATGAATGAGTCTCATGAATACTGTCTAATGCTAAGAAGCTCCTGTTAAAAGGTTGCCTTTCATACATTATGTTCAATAAGCATAAAAAATATTTAACTTATCTTCTCTGTATTAATTTTTTAAAGTTATATGTGAAGCTCTAAGTTGAGGAAAAAATAAAGGAAAATAAGAGGAATGAATGTAACATTTTAAACAAATTTTAATTTGGTTTCTTGCCATTATTACAGCCATGAAGTACAGCTACTACTTGTCTTCTGCTGTTCAGACTTCTCCACTTCAAGGACTTCAATTTCGCTTTTCTGAATCCTCATGACAAGGTTTCTATTAGAGATTCTTCATGTAAGGAGATCTTTATATGAGAGAATAACTGGCACTTAGCTGGTGCACAACTGTCTTGCACAACAGAAAATTTAATTGCTGAATAAAACCAGCAAAATCAAACATGAAAGGACATAGAGTATCCTTAATGTTTGATTTACCATTTGCAAGGAATTTTCAGATATGTCTACATAGGCAGTAAAGAATCTGTTTATCCCCCCCCAAAAAACCAAATTTGCTTGCGTTTTTGAGTTAGCACCCAACATAGCACATTACTGTCCCAAGACATTTTTTCCAGGGAAACATCAATCAGATATTTCTTCTTTTTTTTTTTTTTCCCTCTTTAATAAATAAATGAGAGGCTATGTATGATTCAAACCCGCTGGGAACTGCCACAGTAGAATATTTCTAATGGTTGGTATTGTCAGTTCTTTTGTAAAACACTGTTTTCATCGTTTTACCTCTTGCATGAGTGATTGAATTTGGTTTTGTTTTTCTTGCAAAATACCTTTTCCTCTCCCATACTGCAGTCTGCCTGCTATGAACATAAATTTTCATTATTCAAATATGATTTTTTGCCTGGTTGGTTACAGAAAAGCTACATTGAATGGTGATGCTATTCCTCCAGTCTGATTAACACTTAATGGGCACGAATCATTCATCATACTGAAAAGATGGTAAGTGCATTAGTAATTCAAAGCAGATTTGAACTGAAACAAAAGAGAAGAAGCGACAACCTCCATTCAGTTAACGCTGGGTAATGAACAGGGCAAAAGCGACGTGCAGTGCATAGCGGTGGATGATAACGGGTTGATTCCCAGAGAATATTATGCAGATCTGCACTCACAGGGCCCCTTGCTAATTAAGCAAGTACAGCACGAGTAGGAACACCATGGCTGCAGCAATGCTGCTGAAGATCGACCCAGGTGAGCCAGCGCCGCTCCACCGCCCGCCCTGCCCCTCCCGGCCTGGCCTTGCAGCGGGCTCTGCCGCGAACGGCGGCCCCCGCACCGCCCCTCCCGCAGCCGCGCTGCTGTCTGCCCTGACAACCGCAGAAAATGCCCTCCCGGTGCACCATCCGCCTCGTCCCTGCGCCTCATCGTGGGGCGTGAGCGGTGCAGATCCGCCGGTACAGGGCTCTGACCCGACCCCGCTCTCTCTCCGCCGGGCGGTTCCGCACCTCTGCCAGAGCCCAGAACAACGGGGGGGTTTATTCAAACACGGCAACGATTTTGTATTTAAACGGGCACCGAACAACGGAAACGGAGGCGGGTAAAACGGAAAGTCTCGGATTTGCGGGGCAGCCTCCCCGTACCGCCGCTGGCGGGGATGTCGCCCCTGCCCGACTCTGGCCAACCAGCGCGGCCGGGACCGGGCACGGGCGGCTTCCGCCTGGCGGGGATCCCGTCCCCCCGAGCAAGGGCAGCGCCGCCCCACTCGCTCACGGCCCGGGCCCCCCGCGCCCCACGTACCTCCCCCGGCCCGGCACGGCCCGTCCCGCTCCCGGGGCAGCGGCCAAGAT
>VZRQ01001173.1:390808-419159 GCA_013397975.1 Machaerirhynchus nigripectus
CCCGCAGGTGATCCGCGGGGCGGTGGCCGGGGGCTGCGTGCGGCGTCGCTCGGCGGCGGGGCCGCTGTCACAGGTAGCGACTGGGCGTGGGAGGCCGCCGCCCGCCGCGGGGTCCCGCCCGTGGGCGTGGGAGGATGCGTGTCGTGGGGCGCCGGCAGCCGCGTTGGAACCTTAAACCCTCGCTGTAGCTTGCCGTGACTGGAACCTAATTTTAAAAGAATCCCCAATAACGAGAAGTAGGGTCTTAATAACAGGCTAGGCTCTTAGCAGGCTGTTGGAACTCTGGTGGTGTCAGCCTGTCAGCAGTACCTGGGGAATGACAAACCCGTAAGTTAACATGCAGTGAAAGGAGTTACTGTGAATAGCTTTTCTCCCCAAACACTTCATGCCAAGATGGGGTTGTATTGTGAGGTAAATCGGTAACCTTTGATTGGGCCTTCAGCTGCTAAAGAAATGCCTGAAATTACAGACTCCAAGTTCAATTTGATCATTCGAAGCGATTCTCCTATCTCCTCTCTCCACCCTTCAAACTCTGTGTATCAGGTTTCATTCACACTGTTTCTCACCGAGACGGTAACTTTGAAATTGCAGTAGTATTTCGCTGTTGGAGCTTGTGGAGTTAGCGCAGCTGTGTAAGGAGCTGGGTAGTGGTGGAACACTTTTTTCTGCGGCAGCTTTGCTTACATAAGGCCAAAGCTTTTAGCCTTGTTTTTGAAGTTGGAACCCTGTGAGTGTGTCACTTTAGAAGACTACGAAAGTTTCATAATAAATTAAATCTTCACCGAAGATGTTGTTCCTCTAAGTCAGTATGTAAATATGTAACTGCTTAGCCAAATATTGTCTTTGCTTAAGACCTATGTCAGGAAAGCATGTGAGCAGTCCTGCAGGCCACCTTGTATGTTTAAGGTCTATATGCTAAAGTGATTTGCTGACCAGTGATGCAAGAAAATTGAACTCTGGAATAATAGTTCTAAGGTACTTTAGTGTTAGATGAGTTATGGTTAACTGTAAGTATCATCCTATTTCTAATGATAATGATGTTACGTGGGTAAGTGGGATGAGAGAAGGATGCTCTTAACTGAGAGCTTATAGCTAGTCAAGTGCTATGAATCTGGTACTATTGCTGCTTTGCTTTAAGTACACATATAAATAATTTTTGGTAAGTTCAAATCTTGTGTTATACAGGGTTTAACTCTGTTCATTTGTGACTGAAAGTGATATGCTGAGAACAAGCTTAAACATGCCTTGTTTTGCCTTACTTTAAAAGGCACAGTGAAACCCTTTAGAAATACTAACATTTTAGATCTTACAAGGCCATATCTTAAATTTGTAAGAGGAAGAATAGGCATATAGCATGCTGCCATGAAATTGCACACACAAATGCCTCAGTCATGTTTTAAGGCTTTCTGACTTGCCAGTATCCAAAGGCCCAAAATATTCCTCTGTCTCTGTGCCAGTAACTAATAATAAGCTTTCACTGATATTTTGATGTTGCTCTTCCACGGAAGCGCGCAGCAGCATGGATGATAACAATATTGTGTGGTAGTTGGATATAGTACTGCTAATGTTCAGCAGCCAACTTGAATTTGGACCATATTTTTAAAAATGCATGCAGCAGTAGAGCGTGATATTGGACACAGCTTTCCAGATCATTCAGTTGCAGTTAATTTTGTTGACTTCTTAAAAAAGGTTCAAGGGTAGCTCAGTACTGATGTTGCTGCTTTTTTGTTTATTTGTTTGGGTTTTTTGTTTTGTGTTTATCTGGTTTGGTTTCATTTTATTACTTCTGCCACTTGTGATAAGAGTAAGGTGTGGAACACTGGCCATTTGTATAAAATCAGTCATATTGGTAATGTCTGACCTAATTAACAGGTGAAAATTTATTTATACTTAATGAGTTACATTGCTTGAACTTGTAATTGCAACTCACACTTCATCTAGCCCAAAGTTAAAAGCCAAACTCACGAAATACATTGCTGTTTGTCAAGAGTTTAGAACATAAATGTGATGTACGTCAAAGCTTTCTGTAGTTACTGTTCTTTAGTTTTGCCTGCTAGATGGATGGTGTATTCTTGTGTCCAAACAACTTTCAGATTTGTATGAACATCTTATTTGTAGTTTAGAGTATAAAAAGTATATATCTTGTTCAAATACATGTACTCTCTCTGTGTCTGTATGCATATACACACATACATGCTGACTGAATAGTCAATTATATATGTCCTTAATTTGTGTAGGTGAAGGAGTTGTCACCTGCTTCTTGAAGAGCTGATCCAGATACTCTTTTGCAATAGGTGGTTAGTTGGGTTAAACAAGAACATCCTTTTTGAATGATACCTGTACTCCAATAAAAGAGGAGGGCCTGGGGAAAGTCAAGGAAGCTGGGGACTACAGAATTGAGTTCTGTGTCTGTTGCAGAGATGTGTTCCCAAATAACCTACGTATTGTGAAATCTCAAATTTCAGGAAATTATTACTGCTTCCTCACTATGTTTTATTCCTAGCTGGTTGGAAATAATCACTGAAATTTTAATCACTGCAGATGTCTAGTGTGACTGAACAGCAAGCGTAAGGCCTATAAGGTTGAAATCTACTGTTCAAAATCTTCAGCTTGCTGGGAATGTGACAGTTTAATACCTCAGATTTTTGCTCTGGATACTTGTAAATTTAGCATTCTACAGAATCATAAATATTTGTTTTATTTTATGCTTTTACAGAGGCTTATGTGGCTTTACAGAGTATATGAGATTTAAAAAAATAATTTAAAAAAAAATTTTGTTGAGGAGCAAACTGAAGCCAAGTAGCTTCATGTTGTGCCGCAGAAAGTGCAGTAGTGTAACAGTGCAGAAACTTTGCAGCTCCTCAAGAAGGGAAGGGTGATTTGCGTTGCACTAAATGTAGCCAGTGTTGGGTTAGTCAGGTTGAACATGCTAACCATTTACACAGTTGAGTCTTCCTCCCTAACAGTAGGACTTTCCAGATTGTTTCACAAAGCTTATATGAGAAAATGCTGATCACAGTGGGGATCACAGAATCAGGTTGGAAAAGACCTCTGAGATCAAGTCCAACCTCTTAAATATCTGCTTGTTGACTTTTAAAAATTTGTGACTTAGAAATTGTTTAGACTTTTCCCATTTTGCCCATAAAGGTATTTTTGTCAAATGCAGTGACAGTTAAGGAAAGACACAACTCCAGTCCCCAGTAGAAATGAAGTGTATGGATTTTTCTTCTTTTTTATTTTTTTCCAATGGAATGTTAATATGTATTTTTAAGCATGGAAGTTCTAGTATCTCGGGACTTAGGTAATTCTAACACCTAGGTGAGAGAACTGAAAATGTAGAAACACATGTTAATTGAAGACACAGAGCTAGAGATCAGTATATGTTATCTTATGTGTTTAGATTATTTGCAAAAATAGGTAAATAGCTTGTAACACTTAACTTGATTTCTTCATAGAAATCAAAGTTAATCTACTCCAAGTTTTATGTGTTTAAAAAGCTGTCAAGTTCTGCTGTCCTACATTTAGTTGTGAGAAACAACTATACTGAATTTGGGGAGAGTTTGCCCAGAATTTTCAGTGGAATGTTTCTGAACATACACTTAATAGTCCCTAATGACAGCTGTCTTGGCTTTTAAAACTTGATTCCAAATGGCACCCTACATACAGCCTCTGGAACACTTGAATGGAGATGATTATAAAGTATTGTGAGAGAAGGAAGGCTTGGGAATGAGCAGGACTTATGTGTGATGTAAAGAGCTGCGTGGATTAAATGGCACCGAAAGCGCTAGTTCCTGCCACTGCTGACATGTGAGGAGTTTGTACACATGTTATTGGCTTCACAGAGCTTCTGCACAAAGTTGCTCTTGTGCTGCTTCAAACATATTGACCTGCATGTTCTGCAGCCCACAGCTCATTGAATGTTTAGTAGCTTCTATTTTGCTTTTCCACTGAACACGGTAACTTCTTCATACGCAGTGACCTCAGCAAGACAGCTGTATTCGAGATTTTTTTTACGTACAGCTGCTGTTTTCTGGCATACTGACCACTCAAGTGCTGGCTCTTGTCTTATGTAGAAGCTATCCATGATACGTGTTTTTTTGTCAAGTGTAGTTATAAATCTATTAATGTGTAGAATTTCACAGCCTGTGAGAATCAGGTAAACATTAAGTACAGGAACATATAGCTTGGGACAAATCTGCATTCAACACTTGGAGAGTTCTGACTTCATTCATTGTCCTACACTACTACTTATGCAATACTTAGGTTTTACAATGGAGAGAACATTCTGTCTTGTGACTTCAACTGCAATCCCCTTTGTCCTTATGTCTTCTGAACTGTCATCTGTCTCTCGCTCTTCTTGTCTTCTAGCCAGGTGTAACTTATGGTTATGCTATTTAGAACACTGTGCTATTTGTCACACTGACAAAAGTATTTAGTCAGTCTTACAGGTTTTTACTAAGCAGATGTTAACTATCCCATTAGGAGTGAGCTGGATTTCTGGCTTCATCTTCATGAAGCAGCATCTTCCACATTTTATTTATGGTGAAATGGGCTCTAAAGGCCTGCCTTTAAAGCTACAACAAAAATTAGGATACTTAAAGCGTGGTTGGCTGTAGTATCAAGGTTATTAATCATATTTTCCATGCTGCAGCATGGGTCACTCTTCCACTGAGTGCAGTCCTTTAAGGACAGGCTGCTGCAGCATGGGTCCTCCACAGGTTCACAAGTCCTACCAGGAAACCTCCTCCAGCGTGGGTTCCTCTCTCTATGGGTCAGCAGGTCCCTGTCAGGAGCCTCCTCCAGCACAGGCCTCCTATGGGGTCCCAGCCTCCTCTCAGGCATCCACCTTTTCCAGTGCAGGTCTCTTCCACTGGCTGCAGGGGAATCTCTGCACCCCCCTGGACCTTCAAGGTCTGCAGGGGGACATCCTGCTTTACCATGATATTCACCATGGGCTGTGGGGGAACCTCAGCTCAGGTGCCTGGAGCACCTCCTGCCCCTCCTTCTCCACTGACCTGGGTGTCTGCAGAGCTGTTCTTCTCACATGTTCTCACCCCACTCTTCTCTGGTTGCAATTACATCTGCGCAATAACATTTTTTTCCCTTCTTTTTAAATACGTTATCATCGAGGTGTTACTATCATTTTTAATTAGCCCAGCCTTGGCCAGCAGCACGTCCTTCTTGGAGCTACCAGGGATTGGCTCTGCCGGACATGGTGGAAGCTTCTGGAAGCTTCTCACAGAAGCCTGTAGTCCCCCACCTACCAAAACCTGGCCACACAAACCCTGTGTAGGTGGTTATACTGAAGCTACCTCTGGTGGCCAGAGCAAGGATGTGCCTTGCTGATTGGAGACAGTAGGTGTTAGTTTGGCAAGGAATGTGATGGGTCTGGATGTAGTTTTAGGCTTAGAGAACAGCTGCATTCACTCCTACTTGACACTAGGCCACATATCTAATCCACTGGTATTACTGCATTATCACCCAAGTACATGCTATTCAGGAAAATGTAACACATGGTTTCTGAATTAATCTAAAAAAAAAAAGGTCAAAGCTATCCTCAAAAATACTGTCTGCAGTATTTTTGATGTCTTTTTTGTATGTGACAGAAGTCATGTCAATGAATTTCAAATTGCTTAAAAAGTACATACATCCTACCAGTAGACAGCTGCACTGTTTAAAATGGCTGACAATGCAGAAGCCATAGTCTCTTTGTTTCATTTCATTAGAACAGACTTAAATTGTTAATTATTTGTTGGTACCTAACAACTGAGTGGGTTCAGTGAAATTCTTATACCCTGGTGTGATGCTCCCCCTGTCTAAAAGTTGGTATTATACCTTGAATGTCATCCTTTAAAACTACATGGCATGGCATGCAGCTCTAATTCTTAATCTGAGTAAATGGCAGTTTAACAGAATATATATGTTTATTATTGCATTCTGTGTATTGATCAAAGATCACTGTAGGATGGTACTTCACTCCAACTTGACTCTGTGTATATGCCAGGTCTCCGTGTGTCTACTGTGCTGGACAAAATGAGGATCTTTTTGTTTTTCTCTCTAATAAAAAAAAGTCTTTACATATACTAGGAACAATAAACCAACGCAAAGCTAACTTGAAATAATTGATTCTCTTACAGTGAAAATGTCCTGTTTGGAATGGGAAATCCTCTGCTTGATATCTGTGCAGTTGTGGACAAGGACTTCCTTGACAAGTAAGTCTTGTTATCTCTTTTTTTAAAAGTCAGTTTTGTTTCCAGAGTGGTGCCTATAAATAAATGGAGGGCTACCTGCCTGTGTGATGCTATGTTTGTGCTGATCTCTGGGATTCTGGCCTTATGCTGGAAGTAGCCAGCATTCTATCTGTCATTTGATTGTTCTTGCTCTACGACGCTATGGTGGTGGTATCTGTGAAAACCTTCAGTGTTTTCAAGTGGTTTTTTATCAATTTATTCTAGTCTCCTCATGCTGTCTTTGCTAACCTTTAATTGGAAGGAGTCATCAATTTCAGTAAGATTTAGGTAGCTCTTGTATGAATCTTCGTATGCTACTTTTGATTTACTATTAGTGCACTCTTCTTCAGTGATGACTGTGGGGTAAATAGGCCAGTTCTGTAACACGCCAAGAAAAATTGTGCAAATGCACCTTTTAAAAAAATATTCCAGTTTATCAGTCAAGAACAGGACTGCTTCTTATCAGGTTGTCTGTTATCTTGCTTAAGCTTGCTTGTTACGCTACCATCCATATAACCATATTGCTGGATTGCTTAATTGGTGTTAAGCTACTTGTTCTTGAATCAGCTTAGGGATCTGTGTTTTCCAGAGGTGTAAAATACAGTCACGCTTTTAAATCTTCCTGCATGAGCTCCATTTTTTATTGTTGTTGCCACTTTTTCTCTGGTTTGTAAGTTGATTCGATCTTTCAGAGTGCTTGCAATTCTTTCTCTAATTTTCAGTGTTAATAATTTTTTTCTCTTATTGTTCTTTATTTTGTTAATGGGAATACTGCATCACAACTAAATTTCACATCACCAAATAAAGAACAGGTGCAGAGTTTGTATTTTTGAATGTGTATTGTCAGCCACAAATCTTTCATTCTGCAGCTTTTAATAATAGGAATAATTTTTTTTTTATCGATATTTCATCACTCAAATTTTATCTAAAGGTGTGCTTAAGTGAAAGCCTCTATACTGTAAGCTGGAGACAAAAGACAAGAATGTAATGGAGTGTGTCAAATTCAAACATCTGGAACTTCAGAAATCAGGTCTATGCCTTGAATATTCAAAAAAGTAAATTTATCTGGTGTCATTCTCTGCTTCATGTTTCCACTGAAACAACTTGAAAGCCAGTCTCTAAAAATAAGTAATGCCCTTCTCCCAACCCAGCAATACCCCCCAACTAATCCTTATAAATTGCTGACATAAAAGATGATGGGATCTCTACTGCAGCACTGAAATCCTTGAGGAGTGCATTGTGCTTTTCACTGGATGTGATGTTCTGTGCAGAATTTAGTTTCATTTAAAAATTAGAAGTCTTATGTACTCAAATTTGAGTCCTGTCAGACAAATTAAATTATCTGCTGGAGCAGCATATGCTCTGTGAGCATTTCTTTACTGCCAAAATGCATTTGTGGGGTATTGCATTATTTAAAGCCGTAAGCCGTCTGCCCCCAGCAGCTTCACCGGGAGCCTGCTGATAGTGTGGTAGCTCTGGTAATAACCTCAGAACTGAGGAGCTTGTTCACCTTCTCACGCACCTGATTTGATATGCCTCTCCCTGTTTGTGAGCGTGTGCAGAGAAGTCCATTTAACAAACCAACAAGAGTGTTTCTACTCCATGTCCAACTACCTTTTGCAACACTTCCTGAAATGGGATTCAGATCCCATGCTTCCTCAGCTTGTGAAGAGCTAAATAGAGGTAAAATAGAAAGTGTAGCTGTAGAACAACTGCTAGAATAAAGTTATCTGTTCAAATGCTGCAGGGAGATGCAAGAACACAGACATTTCAGGGCTGTGAAGCATTTGAAGGAGAAATGGTTGATCATTGCAGTCTCTTCTCAAGCAAGACATGCATCCATCTCTAGCCATGTAGTATCAGCTTTTGGTATCTTGACAACCTGGAGTCTGTTTCTCACCTCTTCTACTGGATGGGAATGTTTAATGGGGCCATGAGGCCAGCAGGGCTCTCTCTGACTTGAGAAGGTAGCTTAGGAAAATAGGAAAAGACTTTTTAGCTAAACACCCATAAGAATTTTATGCATTTAACTTTTGCAGCGTTTCTGTTAGTTTATCCACCTCTCTTGTACAGTCAGCTTTAAGAGTAAATACCTTTGTTCAGAATAAAGGACTTGATGTTGCGAGTTTAGTCAATACATATTGTCAATGAAATGACAGTATTAAAATGAGTCCTGTAAACAGCTTATTTGTGTAACTTCCATTAAGAAAGTGCAAATTGAAACAGCATAGGAGAGTGTAGGAAGTGGTCTTTTTAACAATATTTAATTTGCTGACAATCCATAAATAAACCTGAAAATAAATATATAATGCAGTCCTACCCCTGGCAGATTCTAAACAGCCTGCTGCCATGTAATACTGGTTTGAGGAAATGAGGAGTGTTGGAAGGCTGGATGAATATTTTTGGCTTGGGTTGTAGGCATAACCCTGTCACTTTGTTTTCAAAGTGGGTTTTGATTTAATCTGATCTCCAAAGTCTTTTGCTCTCTTGACAAGTTTTGGAGGGCTTTAAGCCTTTCCTACACTATCTGCAGGAGAAGCAGTTTTAATTTATATCACAGCAGAACTTCACCCTGCCCACCTGAGCTTTTCAGACCATATCAGCAGTCTGGCATTACCTGAGCCAGAGAAGCTTTAGCCTCTGTTAGGTTTTGATTTCTGGGTCCCATTTCTTGCATCTCTTCAGGGAGACAATCTGGAAAAGTGTTAGCAATGTTGATGGCACTGTTGAAAACTGGTGATACCACAAACCACTTCAGTTTCTGTTTCCAGAGCTGGAAAGAAGTCTTGAAATAAATATAGTCCATCATATGTCCTTGGTTTTTTTTAGTATCTGCATGAAAGAAATACCAGAAATGTGGTTTTGTTTTGTTTTTTTGGTCTCCTTTTAGTTTGCATCAACTCCATTACCTGAAGGTATTTTTGTTTAATTTATCAAGATACGGATGCTTGCTCAAAGAGCAGCTTCTTAGGGGTGAGAGGGGAAAGAATAGAAGAATTAGTTCTTTGTGGGTGAACAGCTAACTATAGCTATGCTAATCTGTGAAAATAACTTTGCTAACAGGTATTCATTAAAGCTTTTCGTGTACTCACTTCTACCCATGACATTTAACAGGAATGATTCTTTTAACTTCTAACTGTAACAGGCATTTAAGAATAACTTAATCTACACTACATATATTAAATTCTGCTAAAATGGGGGAAGAAATTCTGATTAACATGCCAGTGAGATTTTAAGACACTAAACAGTACTGCTGACTCCTGTAAATACTCCAGTGTCCTACTGTTAAAAGTTAGGAGGTGGCATGTGTTCCATTGCTCTCCCTAGAGCACTCTGTTTTGCAAATATTCAGTTTTTGATACTGAATTCAGCTTACCTAATTATAGTTAATTTTTAGGCTGTAGAGATCTGGTCATTAATTGTCATCTCAAGTGCACTTCCAATGGTTGAGAAGTGTGTGTTCACGGTATGGATAAATCTTCTCTTGCTGGGTCTATGACTGCATGAGCTGAGGAGAAGAGAATCAAAGGTGACAAATCGATGTTGACAGAACTATTGTGCCAGTCCTGAAACTTCTAAATATGTGAAACCTTGTATTTTCCCTAACTGATCAGTGGGAAGGCAAGGAAAATATTTGTAATTGCCAGCAGCTGTATAAGCATGTAAGTATCTTCCAGCCCATGCTCTTAAAAAGTATTGGAGATAGAGGGGGAAATTATGATATATGTTCTATTTATCACATCAAGTTTAAAGAATCATATTGCTTTATTTCACTCTTAATTTCTGGGCTCGTGACCAGAGCCATGATCTCATAAGCTGGGGTATGTTTACTACTCGGGCTGCCAAATTCCGTTATAGTTATAACCTGCAATCTATTTTATCACCATCATGGTCCAGGATTACAAGTTTCTGTGTGATTACTTGTTGGTTGTCCAAGCAGACAAGTATTTTTCTCCTTAGGTCTTTTTTTTCCCCCCTTAAAATTAGGGTCTGTGGCAATCTTTTGCCTAAGTTCGTTGAGGATGCTCAGCAAAAATCTGTGGTTTTTAATAGCTTTCATGCCCTCTACCATCTGCTCCTTAGTTCTCTTCCCTGCCTTCTCTGTGACACTGGTGTAAATACAAAGTATCTTGAAATCAAGAAATGGGTTTATATTCTTTTTACTCTTCACTGGAAAAGACAGGTTTGAAGAAACAGGAAAGGAAGAATGAGTGGGATCTTTGGAGTGGTGGTGATGATTGCTGTATGAAAAGAGAATATCTCAGTGAAGGAAGAAGTGCTGTCATTGTGATCCATAATTTCACAAGTATGGATATGGATCTCCTGCAGTGTGCTACCGACCTGACTGTAGCACTGGAAGTGATTGGGTCATTCCTGAAGATGCCAGGATGCGTGGGCATCCTTTACCTTTCCTCACTGCTAAGTACTGGCAGAGGGTGATGGATTAGTTAAGCACAAACTTTTGTAATACAACAGTGTTGAGATCTGGTAAATTAAACGTTCTTGTGTGAGGCTATTTTAGTGTTTGCCATGATGAAAGTGAAGAAGATGTACATATTTGATCTTTTTTTCACTCTTGTGGGAATTTGGATTATAAATTAGGAAAAGGTTTGCGAAGCAGCTTCAGTTGACAGTGACAAAAAACTTCTGCTTACTTGTGTTAAATTTAGGTTGCTCTGTATAAACTGGGGATTGTATTATTCTCAACATTTTCAGTTTGTTACCTTTGCTCCTGTCTAACAGAAGCCTTTGTAACTTCCCACAGCAAAGAAAATCAAAAGACCATTCATGCAGTTAACTCTCATGAAGTGGCTAAGGGTCTAAATAGCCTTTAGACAATCAGAGGTGATTCTTTGTTCACCAAACTCTGCTTCAATGCAAAACAAGCCCTTCCCCAAAAACGCATGCTGGAGTGAGCTTGAAAAATGAGAAGGACAAATGGTGATTTTGTACTAGGAGGTTGCAGTATCAAAGAATGCACAGGCTGCAAACATGGGCTGTGCTGCCAGATTTAAGTGGGGACCCCCTACCCCCTTCAGACTTGCAGCTTTTTCAGTTTCATTAATGTGTTAACTTAGATTCTGTGCTTCATCAGCCCTGTGGGAGAGGTTAATGGGTTTGTGTATTGCTTTGAGCTGGGAATTGTGTTATGTGTTGTCCTGGTTTTGGCTGAGACAGGGTTAATTCTCTTTCTGGTAGGTGTCACAGTGCTGTGTGTTTTGGATTTGGTATGTACTGTCTGTACAGTGATGAAGGTATGGAAAGTACATAGTAAAAACTTCAAAACCTGTACCTGAAAATCTGCCCCTGTATTTTTCCTCCCCCTGCAGAAGATACTTTGGTGTATGACGTTCCATTGTTTCAGTAATTCTTGTGGAAGATTGCTTGTGAAAGTATCTGTTGCATTGGGTCATTTGGCAGAGAAGCTGAATGTTATATTATTACCTTGTGTTTTTAGTTGTATCTGTAGATGCCAGTTTAATTAATCTCAAGGTCTGAACATAGAACGTTGTTGAAATGTTGAGCCCAATTGCATCATCTGAGTGCTGGTAAGTTATAAAAACTCCAGTGTTAGCTTGCAAAAACTTAGGGTAATGATAGCTGTCTTAAGAAGGTCTTCTTGGTACTAACATGGCTATAAATTTGGTAGTATTCCTGACAACATAATTAAAGCTTGCTATAACCCTAATGCTTTCTCCTAGTGCATTTAGCTAAATGTATAGTTTAAATGAGTGAAAGATTTTAGTTATGCTCCATTTAGAAAAGGCTGTTTAAAAAAATTTACTTACGGAGTGACAGTATTGCATGGAGAGCTGTGATGTTTTCAGGGTATATGGGGCTTGAAGAATGTTTATAGAGGAGCTTGTAACTACTTACTTACCTGTAGAATGGAATGCAAGATGTTCATTAATAGGAAGCATTCCACTCTTCTCTTTATTGTGTGTTTTCACTTTCTTAAATACTTGTTTAGTCATAAACTGTAAGTCATGAATTATTCTTTTATTTTTCCCATTCTTCATCAGACTTGCAGATTTAATGCATGTCAGTAGAACATGTCTAGTTGATGGACTAATTTTGTTCTTTGAAATAACCTTAAGCACATGACAGACACACACACACAGAGCTTATCTGTATTTTCCCTTCTCTTACAAGTGAAAATTTGTTTAACAAAAGCTTGGGACATGCATTACAAGGCAAATGATGAAATACTGGATTCCATTTGCCTCTTCAATGCAAACAAGGAGCTTTAAGTGAAGGAGGTCTATGAATTAAGTAAGTGTCTCTGGTTTTAATAAGGAAATAATATTAAATGAAAAGACCCTTGCTGAAGATGTGTTTGATGGGAAAAGCTGGGTCTTCTCAGTAGAGAACTGGAATCCATCCAAAACTCAATGGTAAAACTTTCTCTTGGAAAGTGCTACTTCCTGTTTGTACTGAGAAGCTTTGCATATTAGAGTTTCCAGACTGCATGATTACAAGATTGATTTTTATTTAGCATACAGTAAACAAAAGTTGTGAATCATGCTCTGGATATGGTTTCAGGCATTTTTTTTAAATTACAAATTACTAAGATGTGATTTTAATATTGTTTTCCATTCCCATCCCTCTTGTGCAACCCAAAATGTCCAGTAGTGTAGTACAGATTAGAGGGGTTTTTCCTGCTATAATAATGAAGTGAAACTGGTTGTTCACTTGTGACTTGAAGAATAGAAAAGCCCAGTCAAATCTTAGCAATTATTTGACACAGTCTCAGGTTTTTTACTCTGGATGAAATTGATCTGTCATCTCTTAGAAAAGATGGCTTTTTTGTGATAGCATTTTTGAGGTGGCTGGAATACCTTCATCTTTCTAAAAACTTCAGTTTCTAGAAAATCAGATATTTAAGGAAATTGTAATGCTCATTACTGCTTGATTAGTTTTGCTTCATTCAGGTCAGGCAATATGCAGTCTCAATAGTTCTTCTTTCCAAGTTATATTAATCACAAAGAGAGAGATTCTGTCGTTCCTTTTGAAATTAAATACTAATTGTTAACATTTCTTTTTAGTAACTAGCTATTACATCAGGCTCTTCCTGAGCAAAGTGCAGATACCACATCAGTGTTACAGGCAACTGTAACCTAAGGTATGAGGTGCTTATGCTGCTGCTGATCTCTGATCCTGTGCTTTTGTTCTTCAGCACAGAACCATGCCTGGGCCTGCTCTGTGCTTTGCTTCTTCTTGTCCTGTTCCTTTTTGGAGTGTCGGCCTTGTGGTCTCTGCTGCAGCCACAGGGAAAGGGTGGAGGCAGCCTGTCTTCCTCTTAATTGCTGGTGTTCTTTTTTTCCCTTAGCTAAGAGCTGGAGAAGGGTAAACTGGCTGTTTGAGTGTTGTTTTATGTTATTTTTGTCAGGGCAGAATCGTCAGTATTCCAAGTTACTGGAGATCTGGTTGTGTTGTAGATTTCAGGATGTTATGAAGCCTGCAGTTCCCTTACAAGTTCAGATTAAATGCAGAGCTGGGGACAGATTTTTTTTCATTTTACAAACCCTTGACTCCTCTCTTCAATGTGTTAGCATAAAAATGATTTCCATTTTTTAGTTCTACTTGGAACATGTGGGTTTATGGCACATGAATACTAGGGAGCAATGGCTAAACAATTTTTGGTGATTATTTTCCCAGATAGTTCCAGTAATTTTTTTTCCTTGTATTTCTTCCCTTGTTTTGTGACAGCAAAAGGGATTAAGTTTCAATGCAAGAATCTGAGGTGCATGGGACAAAGTGTAAAGGAGAGCATATAAATTTTTTTCATTTCTTCAGTGTTGAGGCTGGGTTTTATTCTTTTTAAATAACAGAAACCTCCCACTAGTAGGAAGGGAGGCAATAAAAATTACTGTAACATTAGGCTGTCACTGTAGTGTGGAAGTGTACAGCCAACTTCCTCCATTAGAAGAGAAACTATATCCAAATTCACTTTCAGACCACTCCAAGGCTGCATGCAGTCTCAACTGTGAATATTAAGTTAAGCCCAGTGTCCTACATGGCTTCAGGCTAGCATGCCTTATCTGTTCTGTTTCAAGACAAGAATTGAAGTTACAAATGTAAATCTTCTAGTTTCTACTATTAATATATCCCTGGTTTCCCAGCAAAAGAGACCAAGTGTTCCAGAATCTCACGTATCTCCTGACAATTTATTTTGTATAGTTACTGCATAGAAAAGAGTTCGAAGACCTTTCCCCACATCTGATTGCAGTAACTCCCATTTTTGCCAGAGTACCTTCCAGTGCATTTCATTGAAGCTGTTTTGAAATGTGCTTGTGATCTTATATGCAGTAGTGTTAAAATGTCAAGCTCTGTGTGTAATTCTACACCCAGTCCTGAGACAAAACACTCATCTGGAGTGGGTAGCTCTTCTGGGCCAAAAATCACAGAACTGTCCAAATACCTCAGTCAGTCTCTTTTTTGTCTGCCCGACCCTTGGATGTCTGGACTTGATGTTGCAGGAACCACTGTGGGTGAAGAATTAATACACTAAACAGTGACAAAGTCTTGGGGTAAAAGGGAGGAACAGTTCTTCCAGAAGCAGTGATTGCAGTTCTTGGTATGTTTGGTCCCCCTGTGGCAGCAGAGCAAAGACTTAATCTCTCAAGAACACTTCCCTAAATCTCCATGTTGGTATTGCTCATTTGTTTTTCAGGGTAAAATTAAAATTTTCAGTGCAGTAAAAAAGCATTCTCTGCCATTTTCCATTTGCTACCTTTTCTAATAAAGCTGATGACTTTAATGGCTTGGATAAGTTCTTTCAGCATGGCTGAAATTTCACAGTAGCTGTAACTTTTGTCTGTAGCTTTCTGTTTGCTTTAATCAGTGTTCAGAATATTTTGTAGAGAAGGCAAATTAAGCTACATGAATTCCCTGGTAGTTAATCTATTTAAGTTTCTGTAAACTGGACTGTCCTGTAACAACCCCTTGGGTGCAGACAGGTGATGGGAGAGCTGTAGTTTTTAGATAGGGCTGAAACTCATTTAGGTTGCAGTAATAACATGAAATTAGTACTTCAGACTAGCCTGTTACAAGCAGAAACACATTGATAAAGTCTAACAGGAAAATGGAATACATTTTAAAGTATATTTTTTAAAGCCGTAAGAGAGGTTTTAACTGATATGTAAGACTTGCTGTTAGTTTCCTTATCATTTCTAAATGGAACAATGTGGCTTTTATTAAATATGGTACACCAGTCTTTTTCTGTGTCTCCCTATGAATGAGGACAAAGTCAATTCTTAGCATTCTGAAGACAGTTAAATGTTTAATATCAATCAAGATTTAATATAGCCTTAGAACTTTCAGTTCCATCCTTTTGGAGGATTTTGTTGCTCGAAGGCAGTATTCTGGTCTGACTTTGTGAGGTCTTCACTGGTGCAGAAATGTCTTTTGCTCTGTCTTAATTGATTTTTATTGATGTGGCATTTATTTCTTTGTACTAGAGATGCTAAAATAATTGTATTTTAGAGATTCTGTTTTCATTTGTTCTTCTGGAGATAGAACAGATCTAGTATGGGGACGGAGTTGTAATTCAGTTATGAAATGTACTTCGTTTAATGGAGCTTGGTCTTATGTTTGCAGCAGTGTGACGTTACTGCCTTTGTTAGTGTGTCCACAGTATTAACCTGTATTTTATTGTAGATGTAGAGCCTGTTGAAGTTCATCCTGATAGCTTTTTAAGTCTGCCTTCTCCTGAGAAGGCGATGAAGGGTTTGTTTTCAAGCGTAAATTGAGGAGCTGGCAGTGCTATTCATATATGGCAAAGAGGGTGTCTTTATTTAGAAGAAATCAGTAAAATAATATATAAATCTGAGGGTCTCACGTACAACCACCCTACTGTGCCTTCTCTGAATTATATGTATATGCATATATATATGTACATAAAAAATTCTCAAAGCAGAGCTCCTCATGGGGCATGGGAAGTATTTGGGGATTTTTGGCACTTAGTGGTGACAGGATCTGTTGTAGAACTGGTACGAGTTGGTCCGAACAATAAATTTTAAAGTGATAATAGCAAGTAATTGTGGGTGACTAGGAAGAGAAAGGAACCCTTCAGTTTGGATTATGTTCATGTTACTTTAGTTGGTGTTTTTCAGTAAGTTTTATGCAAGTAAAACATTTTAACACATGATTGTGGAAACTGGTTTGTGTTTGTAATCAAAAGGAATTAAGCTGCAAATGAGTGTTTATTTCTGGTTGAAGAAAAAAGGTATGTAAATATTAGATGATAATTTCAGAACAGAAACAATGCAAAGAGACTGGTAAAACTAAAGAAATGGCTTAAATATTCAAATCTCAAAGGGATATTAATGAAGTATGTTAGAGTTCAGTCTATCAGGAGACTACCTATAGTTCTGTACAAATTGAATTAATGTTTTATCCATTGATAAAGTTACTAAAGGTCAACAAAGTGTTTCTACTGGTGCAATGTGTCTAGAATTCAGAGTACCAATTTTAAAAAAATGTGCAGAGTGTGTACAGCTTTAAAAAAGATGCTTATAGTCAGATATTAAAAAAATTATGACCAAAAAACATTTTTCTGTATCTGTATACAGCAAGTGTTTAGCTGTCTTAAATTTTTAGCTCCCTAGTTTGTAGTTAAGGAAACTGTTTTGACAAGGCCACTTCTATATGCTTAAGTCCAGAGTGATAGGGCTGACCCTATTAAATGATCATAGTTTTTTGCAGTCTGGTGATTAACAGGCTTTGAACTTTGCTGGCTTTCTTAATCCCTTTTAATCATTTAAACCTATTATTGTTTTGACTTCAATTTCAAAAGCCCTTTAAATCTGTCTTACAATATTAATAGCTGATTAAAGTCCTGATTTCCAACCATATTATCAGTGGGGCGTCTTACCTTATTACACTGAATAATTCCCAAACAACTAGGAAAATATTGATCAAGGATGAAAGAAAAAAAGTCAGAAAAACTACTCTTAGTACAGTAATTTTTTGTAATTTTTATATTTAAATTAATGATCAGATTTATGATTAGTGATCATATCCATGCAAGAAATGGGGGAAACAAAATACTTCAATTTATGCCATGAGTAACTGCATTTCTATTTTCTTTTAGGTTCCAGTAGTGTAACTTTAGGTTAATTCTGTGTTGATATTTAAATTATCTTTCATAATAAGTAATGTGGTAAAATTTTTTTTTGTGCTAATATTTGTGGGATCCCTTTCACTCAGAAATTCAAATTTTTTTTCTGAAAAAGAGAGGTTTGTATGGGAAGTGATGCAGCCAGATAAGACTCCAGTCATAACAGTAGTCAGGAACTGAGTAAGAAGGAAAACACTAGAAATTTGCTCCTGGTGTTCTCCAAGATGGTACTTCATTCTCTCAGCCCTGACGTATCTATTCCCATAGCAAGGTTTGAAGTCTGGAATTTTTTTTAAATGAAATGCCCAGTATTTGTGATTTGAATTGCAGTTAATTTTTTCCCTAAGCAGATGTTTTAGTTTAGTTAAGCAGTGTAATTCTCTTCTGGTCGATGGACTTGTCTCTTTGATTCTTTGTCGTTGATAACTATGAAGTAGTTTATTTCTTGTTAACTATGAAGTAATTTATTTTCTCTGAAGTAATTTATTTTCTACATTTTATAAAAGGTTAAGATACTTCTATCTTACCCTTTTGTTGCTATTTTTAAAGTCTTTTTCCCGCTACCACTAGTGTGTGCTTTACTCCTACCTGCATTTCTTCTTCTGAAGCTGAACACTTTAGCTACAAGTTTTTCTTCCTGAAAATGGAAGAAAATGAAATCATTAGTGAGGCTGACAGCTCACTCTGGGGTCTTTTTGCTAATTTTTGTTTTGTTTGTTTGCTAATTCCTATTTCTGTATTGTAGTATCTCATCGCTGTCTTAAATGCTTGGTGTGTTAGAAGCTCAGGTTGAGTTAGTTGCTGTTTATAACACCTCGTTTCTCCTCTCTCCAAGTTACTACTCTGTGGGATGCCTTTACCCCTGCCCATATTTTTATGCTTTTAATTTACCTATTTGGCTTTGCATGTATTTGCATATATTTTGAAGTCTTAATGTCTGCTAGAATGTTCTGTTGTCATGACATACCCTTGCCAGTCTGCTGTCATCTGTGGATTTCATCAGTTGGTGGCATTTCCATTTCATAGCTTCTGTACTTAACACCAGGTCACTCACGGATGTGTGGCATAGTGTTGGATCTAGCACTGATCCATGTTGAAGTCAGTCTGATTTATGCATTCTCTCACAGTTTAATATTTTCCTAAAGGAATGTCTAAAAGGTGTTTGAGGCAATTTCCTCTTTTTTTGCTGTAAGTGGACCGTTGCAAAACTTAAGATTTTTTTCTGGAAGCAGGCTTTCTTTGGGGTTGTATTGCTATCGTACAGTCCATCTTTAATATTTCAGTTTTTCAGGGATAACAGTCTGGACTTTTATATTTGTCAGCAAAGTAGAATCTATTCAGTAAGGAATTTTTCTGAAATGATCTAACCTGTTACAAGATCATCTTTAAGTAACAGTGAATAATGATCAGCTGTCACAAAATCCAGAAATTAGAGTAGGAAAAGTCTCTTTTTTGCTGTCAAGTTGAGGCCAAGAAGGAATGTGACAAGATAGGGAGGACCAGCTGCCCTGTTATGGAATAGGAGAGAGGTTAAAGAGGGGGAGAAATTTTGAGGGAATGGACAGTGTGGTGCATTTCAGATGGTGAAACTGGGAAACTAAGCAACAGTGGAATTTACAGGAAAAAACCAAAAAAGTAAACGTACTAAACTGGTGGAATAAAAAAAGTGCAAGTCAGGCAAGACACTGAGACTTTCAGGATATGAATCAAATGCCTTTACTGTTTGGGTTTGGTTTTGTTCTGGGTTTTTAAATGGAGGGAAAAAACATGTCTTAAAACAAATATTTGGCCTAAGGTCCTTGTATCTTCCAGTTACAGAAAACTTTAATTTGTTTTAGCTGGTGTCATCTTGTCCATGATGAATTGGGCTGCTAAATTTACGTACCAGGTATGGTCTGGATTGTGGATTTTTTTCCATCTGGATTTAGAAAATTCACAGCCCTAGAGTCTGGCTTAGCAAGCTCAAAGTAATGATCCAAACACATACAAGTCATGGTCCTCACTTTGTATTTGTGTGCATGGGAAAGATTATTGGGCTATTGGGAAGACTAAGGCTACATTAGACTTAACTGAAATTTCTAAGCAGCTGTAGCCTTGTCAAAAATGCAGAAATACTTCAAGTGTTATTTTACTACTGTAGGAAAAGTAGTTTCCTCACTGGTTTTTGATCTCTGCATAGATCAAGTCAGAAGAAATGGAGTTAGCACTTATGGCAGCATTACTTATTCTGTCTGATAAATTGCAGATGGAACTTGAGAAACAGGCTGACCTTCTGTACCCAGCCCCCATATATCTGATGCGTTGGAAATATTTTGTGAGCTGGGCTTTCTGTGCGCATTGGCCTGTAAATGCTCGTGAGGGTGCACTGTTGTAGCAGGTTCACACATGGCTGTGTTTCTGATACTGAAAGATCTTGTGGGATGTGAGAACTACATAGAAATCAGTCAGTATACTCAGAAAGAGGACGCATGAACACAATGTCCTAAAGATGCCTTGTTCTAATTTTGACAAGATTAATAATTAAGAAAAAATAAAAGAGAAAGGACTGTTTCCGGTTTTTTTTAGGCTAGTGAGCATCACTTGAAAGTTGAAGCAGCGTGATTGCTGAATCATTCTTATGCAACCTTCTTTAGATTAATCTAAAATACAATAAGACTGTAGGGAAACCCTTAAAATTCCTTAATGATGTTTTTAAAAATTTATGAAGAAATGCTTCTGCAGAGCTTTGTCTTAAAAGGCTTTTTCTTTTATTGACGAAGCATAGCCTGGTATAAATAAAATCTACTTGACTTGTCCAGTTAATGCAACCAATGCGCTTTAGGTGTGTGCTGGAGAAATCACACTCTGTTCCTTTTTTTGATGACTTTTCTGCAAAGTTCAAAGGACACGTTGGAGATCTGCCCTTTCATATATTGAATTTTTAATCAATCTGGGGAATACTTAAAGCAGTAAGTGCAGCAAAGCATGTCAAATACAATAAGCTTATGGAATAGCAAAGCCCAAGTGCATTTAAAGGTGAGCAAGGTTAGTCAGAGCCATGTACTGAGGCAAGAAGTTTGTATTTATTTGTACATCAGGCAAAGCAGAAGAATGTCTTTGCAGATACATATTTAGAGCTTCCGGGAATGCTTTACTGTCCCAGCTTTGTATTATGGAAATAATTTTACTATACTATTTTTTTGCTGTCTGCTCACATTGATGGTTAACACAGAAAAATACTTTCATCTCTAGTGTCTTGTTCTTCACAAGAATTCTTGAAAATAGTGATGAAAATATTGCTCTCATACTTGCGCAGTTTTTCGTACATCCTTGTGGCTAGTCTGCATTTCATCTTGGCTCCTCTGGCTCAAGCAGCATGTGTATGTGTGTGCTGATTTTAATTTTGATATCTATACAATTATTACTTATTGTTTCTATAGAAGGTTTTGCTTAGATTGATGGATTCGAGTCAGAAATTTTGAAAGGTGACAGTTTTCAAGCTGTGAAGATCTATTGCCATTTTTTAAACCTGTTTGCTCATCACCAGTATTAATGTGGACTTTTGGACAGGTGAATTTTACCATCTTTTCAGGAGATCCTTGATAGAGCATATCTGAACTTGATGTATGTTTGGAGTTTATCAGCAGTGCATATTTAGTGCAGGCTGTGTTTTCTTTTTAATTTGGTTCAGGCTTTGTGAAATTGGATGCTGCCTGAAGGGAACTGTGCCTTGTGACTGTTTGTTACATTAAAAACATTATTGTAAAAACACTGACTACTGTCCAAGTACATTAATTTTCATTCTCTCCTGTATTAGGAGCTGGGAAATAAAACATCCTGGGGTTCCAGGAGTACTATTTCAAAAGGATCTTAAAATGTATTGCACAAGTTGAACTTATAAGTTCTGGTACACTTAAAAAATGAAAAGCAGACATTTAATAAAAATTACACATTTCTGCAAAAATTGAAATTGAGATGATAAACTTGCAGGTGAATGCTAGGCAATTCATGTACATGAAGAAGCAAAGAATATACCACCTTTCCTTAGCACTCATTTAGAATGTATTTGTCAGAGTCATACTTCTAGCTGTTGGAATAATTCTCTTCCAAGTGGCCTTGGCGTTTTTTTCGTAGAGTATATGTAGTGGTACTTAGAGGAAATTTCCTTGACACCATCTGACTCCTCAATACCATGTCCTCAGAATGCCTGCAGTAATGTTTTAGTCTGGGTCTGTTACTCTATTTCCAGGCTTGTGGAAAGGAAAAATATTTAAGATTTATATAGTTGTGAATTTATAATTGGTTGGACCTTTTCTTCTTGTTGAAATATAGGGGCATGAGATTGCTCATTTGTCCTGGTAAGTTAAATGTGTAAACATATTTTTGTAAGGTCAGAAAGAATACTGTGTAAAGATTATCTTGACACTGAAAAAAGTAATGTATAGCACTGTGAAACTTATAATTTAAACTGTCATTAGAGATGGATGATAGAATTACGATTTCTGTTAGCACCTATCTGCAGCTAGGACACTTAACCTGTGATTAGAATTGGGTACGTTGGAGGGACCATGGTACAATGACATCTAGAGGTTAAACCAAGCTGCTGTGGCTTGAGAAACTTGATAAGGAACTGAGTTTGGGGAAGAAGCTGCCCTGAGAACTGGAAGTTTTGCCCAAGGTGCAGTGGCTGTGGGGCTGTCAGAAGCCATCAGCTGTGATGCTCAGAGGCCGGGTGTGCATATCGGCACCGGCAGCTGCGCAGCTGCGTGCACGGGGCAGCTGTGCGCTGTGATAACTGCTGGAGTCCCGACCCTGTGCTGCCCAGCTTCATGGACAGCTGCTGTTCTGAAGGGGGTGTCTGGAACATTGACTACTCTTCCAGTACATTAAAGGTTTGTGAAGGACAAATCAAAGGGCTTAAATGTATGATTTCCGAAAGGTACTACAGTGTGTTTTGGCACTTAACTACAATCGGGCTGTAGACCCTTTTGCATGTTTTTACTCTTAAGCCCCCTTTTTTTAAATAGGAGTTGCTGAATAGGTGCTGAAGAGACTGTTAACATTTTGAAACTATCCCAGTTTTCTACTGGATAGCTGAAAAGAATAATAATTATTTCATGTTCTAGGATGTGTTGAAATTAGAATTTCAGAGTAGAAAAAAGTGAAGTTGTGATCACTCCTTTGCTCACTTCCATAGAATATATGCTTCTCTTCTACTCACTAGTTAATACCAGGCAATTAAGTCTATAATACATTCACAATTTGTTGTTCTGGCTGCTTAGAGGGTTTAGATGTCCTTGTTTTTAATTTTTTGACTGCTTATCTTTAGCTTCAATTTTGCACTTAGTGTTGTTAGCTCCTTAAAGTTTTTTAAGAGAAATTTTAACAAATCCAACCTTCATCAGTTAGGAAGATCCAACTGGTGCTGATCAATCTTGCCTATTAAGCACACGTTGGGAAAATACTATGTAAACTGCTCACTGTGATAGTTGCACATTTAAATTTATTAAATAGTTCAGCAGTTGTGTGTGAGATACAATACACATCTTAATGCATAAAGTACTGATAAAAGTTTGAACTCTGTAAGCATGTCCCTTTGTGGGAAGTTCTCTTTGGCAACTTGCTATCAAAGCAGTGTCTTTAGGGATCAAGGAAGAATATTTAATAAAACCCAGTTTTCTTAGTAAAAGAGGGTGGTGATGCTGCTGCTGCTGGTGGTGAAAAAGATTGTGTAAGCTAAGGTTCACCAAAGAAACCATTCCGCAATCCTTAGGGGTAGCAACTGTGTCCCTCCCAGCCTCTCTGTGGCATGTCAGTAACGTAGCCCAAAATCACACATCTGTTGAACAGCATTCCCCTTATGTTACATGATTTCTGTAGTAGCTGACTTACTAGGCTGAGTAAGTAGTGACAGGTTTTATTTGTTTGGGTTTTTTCCCTTCTAAATAACTGTGGGGGTGAAATTGTGGTTAAAAAAAAGTGTAGTAACAAGGATTCTGGAAGCTTTGAAAAGCTCAAAGATAGATTTTATTTCTATATTCTCAGCAGAGAAAATTGTATTCAGTTGAAGCTGAAGTAGTCTGACTACCGGTAGAGGAAAAGCATGCATCTTAATTTTTAGTGAAGAATGTCTGTGACTTTCTGTGGGTATATTTGTTAGTGGGCAAAATGATCTCCATTTGCAAAATGGATTGCATATTAGTGTATCTGTCTGTGGCAGATAAATCATTTGGACAAAGATCTGATTTCATTTTATGTCAGATTGCACGTTTCATAGGAACAGATAGTGTCCTTTCACTTCTGAAAGATGTTCCTTCTAGAATATCCTGGTAACTCCTTGCGTTTTCTCTGATACATGAGGATTTGCTATCAGTGAAATGCTTACTATGACCAGACAAATGGAGATACCGGGGAGGTGTAGCAGTATTATGAAGAGACTGGTATTGGGCTAGATGCTTTTTCGTTAAAGAAAAAGAGCCTGATACTGTTGATTACAGGAAACATTAAGTTGGAAGTAAATGTAAGATCATAACAGTTAAAATTTGTGTCTTAAAGACTGACAGGATGGTCAAGTATGAAGAAGACTGGACAATTATAAGAAGTGACCTGAATCTGTACAGTACAGTCTGCTTACTCTGAGTCAAATGTGAGCCCTGCACTTGAAAGGAGAACATGGATGAACTGCACTGTATCCTGATTAGGAGTGTCTACACCAAGGATTTAGCAGCAAAGTGGATAAACGGATTCAAGTCAGCATGATACTGTAGCAAATAACCTGGGGCAGCTTCTGCATTTGTAAACAAGAAAAATCAGTCAGTGAGTGTCTTGTACATCTAAATGCAGCGAGCACTAGTGAGCTTGACAACGTGTCCGCCATCAGTGCTTGCATTTTAAACGGATGCTGAAAATACGGGTTTCAGAGAGTATCATCAGAAAATGCTGTAAGGAATAGAGAAAGGGTATTTTGCCTGTTTATTATAAACAAAAATTATTTTGCATGATAGCTGGAGTGTAGTTGTTGGTGACCAGAATCTTTCCTCAGGAGGGATAATTTATGGTTCTGCAGTTGTCTGGAGCAAGGAACAAAAACAGAGCGAAGGGACAGTGGGAACCTTCTGCAGCATGAGCAGATAGCTGTTTGCAGAGTTGTCCAATGGACGCTTAACTTTTAGCTGCTTACATGATGAATGACTGTCTTGTCAAAGAAACAACCCACCAAATCCAAGCGAAAAAACCCTAACCCCACAGAACACTATAGCAATTATGGAATATTTTGAGATGTCAGAAGATTTTGCTCTAAGGCAGAACAAAAGTGAGGTCACTCTGTAAAGGTTTTCCAAAGTGAGTGACAGTGCAGGCTGCAGCATGGCTGGCAGTAGGCTGTCCTGGCAGAGACTGCATTCTTTTTTCCCTCTGATCATGCAGTGTTGGCAACCTATTCTGTTAAATCAACTGTTAGGTTAAGCTAGCAAAGAAAGTTGCTTTCTCTCAAGCACTCACTTACATTAGAAGTTGCTTGTATGGACTGCAGAAGTTTTCCTAAATAGCATGTTTTTGAAGTACATTTTTTTCTTCGGAATTATTTTGGTATTATTTTAATAGTTTTATTTGGTACAGGGAGAAACACTACAGCCACAGTTAGTGTTTCTATGGTAATCCTCCCTTTTATGTTTTGTCATATTCAAATGATAAGATCAATGTATGGTTCATGGTATGAAGGGCAGTAATTTTTTGGTAGATAGTCAGCCAAAGTATCCAGTAGAGTTTGAAGCCATGATATAAAGCAGAATTTTGTGTGATGTTAAATTTACTTTGGTAAACATGTAATAAGTTTTTAGAAAGCTTTGTGGCTGTCTTTGCAATACCTGAGGTATCTGAATCAACAAATGAGTAGTTTAATAATTTGAAGCTGTAATTTGAGGCTATATGCTCATGTGAGTAACTGCTTTATGTTTTTTTCTTTTTTTTTTCCCAAGGTATGGGCTGAAGCCAAATGACCAAATTTTGGCAGAGGAGAAGCACAAAGAACTGTAAGTTTTTTATGGTGATATGCATGCATGTTACCTATATACTTTTTTATTTGCATTCATATCTTACTGTTAAATACCTGAAGCAAAAATGTTAGCTTTTGCTCTTTAGTATTGTCTGCTGTAAATTGCAAAGTTTGTCTGAAAAGTAGTTGTTGCAAAAAGAGATTGAAAAACTTTTTTCATTAATTTAGTTTAAAAATTCTTTTATTAACTGCAGTTAGTACTAATGCAATTTAAATACCCCATTTAAATATTCATCCTAAATGCCCATGTTAATTTCTAAATTACGTACAGATTTGTAGGATTGCTTTCACATTTCTTACTTTCAGGGTAGAGATAGCGGGGAATTTGGTCCCTTTTGAATTCATCTGCATGCTTAGATATAAGAACACCATTTCTTTTCCCTTACTATTTTAAACTTAAGGCTCTTGCACATAACTGTCTGTTTCCATTATTACATTAGCATTACTTTGCATTATTTAATGATATATCCAAAACATTTACACAGTTTATCCTCTTGTAAGATAATGTACCTGTTTCAGATGAATTCATATCTATAGCTGTCAGGTTTTTCCATGTTAAAAGTTCGGATGTTTCTCAGTAAGGTCACAGATTTCAAGCAGTAAAAATATATTCTGGTAAAAAAGATTTAATTCCTCTGGAAAAGATTTTTTTCTAAAAGCCTTAGTGATTGAATTACTAACCAAGTGTCCCATGTTCTTTCAGAGGATGGAAAAAGACATTTAACCTAGGTTAGTACATCATGGTAATGTAGCTGTGACATTAAAACTGCTTGAGCTCCAGGCAAAAGGCAACAGCAGTTGCCTTTGATGAGTAGATAAGATTGGTTTTATGTAGACCACACTCTCTAATGATAGAATACTTATGCAGAGCATAACTATGATCAACCCATTTTGGATGCTATAAGCTAGAAGTCTTAAAAGTGCTAGCATGCTGAGGGGTTAAACACAAGTTAAATCACATACAGGTCGTATTTTGGACAGTACAAGTTGTACTGTGTACACAAGCTTTATTTGCTCAATAGATACTTATTAAACCATTTCATGTGAGATATTTCATATGAAGTAGTTAAATCCTCTTTTAGCTTTTTATTTTAGGTATATTACACGTTAGTTAATTACGTGTTTGTTATTGATATGTTTACGGCATAGTCACTTCCAATTGGAGGGTTGAACTAATTTCATTAAACTAGTTCTTTATTAAATTTTGTTTAATACAAAAAATTCAGTAAAACTCAAGATGTACATGAATCAGCTGTAGCAGAAACCCTTCTTAGGTGTTCTGTTGTACACAGTGCATTAGCTCCTGAGATGATTTATATGTTGTTGGAGATAATGGAAGAGGTTGAACATGCTATTGCCATTGATCTTGTCATCTTGAATGTCACTGGATACTTGACCAGGGAAAAACTCCTGTAGGTCAGTGTCACGTTGTTTTCAGGAGAGACCTTTGGAACTTTTGTAATGCTACATGCTCTTCTTCTTGGACCATGTGAACACAACAGATTGCAGGCTGTTGCACTTTGGAGCACTTGCAGTCCTTCAAGCTAAATTCTCTGATTTAACTTACAGATGAATTGTTAGATACTTAATTAAACTTCTCAGATGTTTAAGTTGACTTTCATATTTAAAAGAAATGCCAGTTCTAGGAAATGTGCAAGACAACTTACCACTAGGGTAATTGTTGCCGGTTTGGTTATAAACTTTATTCTTAGGTACAGTGCCCTTTTAATTAAGGTATTCTCCTGAACTTCTCCTAATGTTTTTAAGTCAAAACAAAGGTAGTCTCTACATATTGCTGTTCAGTGCCAAAATCCTCCTACTTAAAATAATTTATCTTTCAGTCTTTGAAATGTCAGCAGCTTTTATGTTGTCTTCCTTAGCAGTAAAGAAGACTTTCTTTGGCATTCTTCATCTAGTAATATCACAGTGATTTATCTGACTGTCAGCTGTCCTTCAGTTTCTCAGAGATCACTTCTGTCTAGTTGTTGTTCATAAAAATGTAAATTTTGTTCAGTAATGAATACCTTATCTCCAAAGGTAATTGAGCCTGCTACCCTGACTTGGCTTGATCCTTTAGTCCTTGAGTCTTAGTTATCTGGAGAGATAAGTACAGCCACTAAGACTGGCATTGGTTTACAGGCATGGCATCATGCTTAACTTCTATTTTAAGAGCTAAGGTATGAAAGATCACTTTTTTTTTTTTTCCTTCTTTCAATTCACTTTGACTGTAGCAGCCTTCTAAATTTGTCTTTTCACTTTGTGTACACTTTTTTTATCTAACAGGAATTTATTAGCACTGAAGCTGTTAAGTTTGTGCATATGTGCATTTTTTTCAGAATTCAGCTGGAAATATCTACCACCTTCCCCGCTCCAGTTGGCTTTTGAATGTACCTCATGAAGGGTGGAGGGTACTGTTCCACAGCTCAACTTGTTTCCACGTAGAATTAGCAGATGAGTTAGAGCCATCTGAAGTGGTGATCAAGCCAAGCCATGCCCCTGTTGTAGGGAATCAGATGAGCAACGTACTTGCTTTCAGTGGCGAGTCTGCTGTTCTGCAGCGGGAGTAACAAAGATGGGGGAGCAGTAGTAGCTTCAGTTTGCAGGGGTGTTTTACAAGGGAGCTGTGCATTTGTGGCTCAAGGGATGTCCTGCAGATGTTTCCCACCTTCCCAAACCCAACTAATCTGCTTGAACTGTGAGTCCTGCAGGACTTCTAGGGAAACTCGGACATAATAAGGTTTGTGAGGCCTTAATGTTGCATATATTTTTTCTTCTTCTGAGCACAATAAAAAAATACAAACTCTGAGACAAACGGAAATATTTCTTCTGACCCTTTGTATGACCCTTTTACAAGAGTCATTTCTATTTTTAATTCTCAGAATTGGACTGAATGGCTTTAACTGAAGGTCATATTAGCCAAGTACAGACTTGTGTATGCTGTTGCCTAGGCTGACCTTTTTTTTTTTT
>VZRQ01001173.1:419201-656527 GCA_013397975.1 Machaerirhynchus nigripectus
CAACAAAAGTTTTTTAGGAGAATAAATTTAAGGGAACTGCAGCAAGTGATGGGGTGTGGTCTAAGTTGTCTTAATATTAAAGTAGGAATGCTTTAATGCAGAGTCCGTCTTCACTGTGTAGAGTAAGTGTTGACAGAGGAGTTGGGAGTTTCTTACTAATATTTTCTTTTACTAAATTAGGGACCGTTAGCAAAATTTTGGTAGCTTGACTAGTTTGTATGAATCGGCAACTAAAATACAGTCATTGTGAGTTTTAAAAACATTATTTGGAGTTCAGTAGTACCACTGAGTCTGTAAGCAGTGCTTCTGAACACTTGTTTTAGTGCAGCTTTGACTGACTGCTGGTTGCACAGTTTATAAAACTGTTTTGTTTAAGCAGTTTTGGCCACGATGGGACACTTTTTTGAAAGTTTATTGAAAGAGAGAGTAACAAATGTGGCATCTGCATTCTGTTTCTGATTTCATAAGCTTTCTTTTTACAGAGATCAAGGCCATGAAGTGAGGAAGAGGAAGATAAATATCGGCTTTCTTTCTCTTCAGTCAGTTTTTGACGTGTTGGTCAGAAGGGAGAGTGGTTGTGTTGCTCTGCTACAAGTTACCTGATAGGGATTCATTTAAGTGTTCCGTTCTTACCTGCATACTCAATGTTTTTCATAGTGAAATTGAACGAGAGGGACTCTTAAATTTGAGGACAGCTATTTGGGTGACTGATGGAGGTTTGATTTACCTGTAACATCTGGCAGGAGGTGGTGTGCATATGTGTATTCTGGTTTTGCTTAGGCAATATAAATAGATATTTTAAGTGGAAGGGTCAATCTTGGAGTCGTAGTAGAGATGTTTGGGGATTACAGAGGGCCTCTGATGCTTTGGAAAGAGAAGAGGCATCTACAGTAAGGATTTAGAAGTAGTCTATGTATGTTAGAGAGCTAGATGATGTCAAAGGGATTAGAACCACGTCACGGGAATGTTGTAGAGGAGTTTCCTTGTATTTGGGGGCGGGGGGACTACCCCGTGTTAGTCACTGCCTATCACAGTACTTCAGCACAAAAGCTGAGGGACTCGACCCCAAGCACAATTACTGTGCAACCGTGTGTCATCGATAGTTCAGCTTGCAGGGAGAGAGACAGGAATTCTGGGGTCACCAAAGGGATGCGACGGTCCATCTAATGCTTTTGGAAGCAGCCGAACGTTCTGTGCCACTAGAGGGGGCAGTTTATCTTCAGTAACACTCGCAGAAATACTTCCCTATGTGTTGGGTTTAGGATTTGTCCTGTTGGTGTTAAGTCTTTCTAAAATACCTTTGGTTTTAATCCACCTTCTTTCCCCCTAAAGCTAAAAAAGAGAGTAGAAAATTGTTTGTGGAAGCGGGGGAAAGAGAAAGTAAAATATCAGAAATATGAAGCTTTATTCTTTTGTTGGCCTTCTCAGCATATGCTGACAGTATGATTTGTATGGATGAGGTGATACATGAACCTGTCACAGCTGTTGAGTTACTTGATATAATATACCCCACTTGTAATTACATTTGAGTGGATTAATATATTATGAAATATGATTTGGCAATGAATTAATGTGAAAAACTGTTATGGCAGTTATAACAAGGTTCCCACATTCATGAAAAAACTTGCCAGCTCTCATCTTTACACAACTTCATTTTAGATTTCTTACGCTTTTTTTTTTAGATCAAGTAGCATATTGACCTGTTTCCTAGTGTAGAGTTTTGTCTGAAAACTTCAATGAAAATCTCTGCTGTGGAATCGATACTCGTTTTTACAAAGTCAAATATTTTTAGAATTGCTACAAAGGAAAACTCTGAAACTTCTATTTTCAATGAATAAATAGTAACTTAGAATGACCAGTCTCTTAAATTGCCACCTTCTCCCAAAGCAAATAAAATTCTTTTGTATATTGACACTGCTTGTTCCATGGCATGTAATTAAGCACTTCTTTAATTAAACTTGCATTAAATGCTTGGGAATTCTGTAGAGAAAGAATCTGGATGATGTGCTGGGGATATCTGAAAAACTGTATTGTAAATGTTGTGAATGAGCTTGATGGTTGGGAAGAACTCTGCTGATCTGGAATGTTTTCTTAATCCGGTTCCTTGAGTTGTTGGCTCCCTCTGTAGAAACTACTTTAAATTGCAGTTTGATTTCTCTAGAGCTGTTTTATCACTTCTCTGTGGTGTGTGTATATATATATATATATGTATGTACACATAAAAGCTTGAGTCAGATTGCAAAAAGAATGGTTTATGGTTAGCTGCAGAATTGCTTTTAAAGATTCCTCCCTCTGTATCTTTTTCCTTCATTTTTCTGCATGTCCACCCTTCATGCAATTATTTTGAATTACGGCACCAATGCAAATTAGCAGTATAGAAATCAGCTAATGAAATTCTTGGTAACAGGCAATCCCCCATAAAATTCCTGGAAGTTAAGGTTCTAAGTTATAGCAGAAATACTTTTACCTTCTTTCATGGAGCAGTCTTTACATCAGCTTAAATTTAAAATCAAAAATTCCAATTGTTAGTTGTAGTGTATAACTTCATTTTGCTTCCTGCTGCTGGAGATGTTAAATAAGTAATCTGCACCATACTTGTACAGGGTGGTTAGCAGATGGGATCAGTATTTTAGCACTGCTTTTGCATCAGTGCAGTATTTTAATTGAGCCTCCTGTCTCTGTTCATGTTCCTTTGTGTGTATAGTATATTAAAGCCCAACTTTGCTATGAAGCTTTAAAGGCTCTATTAGAATAGTCTCTATTGTTAAACAACTCCTGGAAATCGGTGTCAATTCATTCTTGTATGGGACAGTGCTTATTTGATGTAAAATAGAAGAAAACTTCTGATAACAGAAGGTTGACAGTTAAGAACAAGGCTTATGTTCCTCAAGGGACCTTGGGTTTGTAGCTTGAGACGCTTATCTGAGGCTGTTGTGTGATACAACACTTCCATGGTAGTGGGAAGGAGTGCTGGAGAGGAAAGAGAGGGATGGATATCAAAGCCATATCATTTGGAGAATCCAAAATATTTTATGCAGCATATGAAGTGTAAAAACAGCTGCTAAAGGATCGAAACTGTGTTTGCTTAAAAGTTCCTAGTGTCAGATTCATTGTTCTTCTGTAGTCTGGCTCTTAATCTCATATATTAATTTTTCTTCTCTTACCCTCAGTAGAAGTTTTCTTGTGTCAAATGCTTTGATTGCCATATTATAAGTGGTACAGAAGAGATATCAGAAGATCCTTTAAGGGAAAGATGTTTTGTAATATTCCAAATGATAATTCCAGCTCAAATTTCATCGCTTACAGGAACTCTCCTAGTACTGGTTATTGAGTTAAAATTATCTCTCATAACAATTTCTTACACTTTCTGCAATGGACTAGGTGGACTGACATGGACCACCTATTTGGCTCTTCTGTGTAGAGAGCTAATGAGGACGGTTTACTCTGCTTTTCTTCCTCATAGTATTCCTGACAGTGATTACTGTTACTCAGTGTGTACTCTACACACATGCTTTAAAGCAAGGAAATAATACTTTTCCTTTTGCTGCCTGTTCCTGAGCTCACCCTCCTGCACAGACTGAGCAGAGAACCCACAGCCCTGAACTGAACTCTCGGACTCGGAAGGTTCAGGTGATCTGAACTCCTGTAAAGCACTTCATCTTGCCACTCATCCAGCTTTCATAGCAAGGGCTTCGCAGACAGCACAGGATGGCCGCACCCTCCTGTCCTCCTGGGACTCATTTCCAGTAAAAATGCAGTTTGGGCAGTCAGGAAGACATGATTGGCCAGAAGAAGGGGACTTCCCGCACCACTTCTGTTGGCACTTTTCTTATTTTTACAACACACTAAAAAATGGTGTTAATTTTCCAACTTCACTGACTCCTGGTATTGAGGAAGTGTGGTGCTAATGCAGTACTGACAGGACTGCATGCAACCTCTGACGTATTTGAAGACTGAGTTTTGAATATGCAGAATTATTTTTTTTTCCATACTGCTGCATATTTGTTACTGTAGTGATTTCTTTCCAATAGAGAATGGGGTGCAGACTTAGAATAAGATGCAGTCTTGTGCTGCAGAGCATGCAAAATCTCCTGGGATTGCTGCTTTTTAGCTAAGGTAGCTAAGGTTTCTGCATCTTTATTGCACAGAAGTACACAGTTTAGAATTGGACAAGATCTGTCTCGTGAGTATTAATTTTTGTGTTACGCTATGTAGCACTAAACTTGAGATTTTTCTAAAATTTAGAAATTAGTAATTGGACCTTTTAATAGCCTAGAAGATACATTGTCTTAGTATCTCTTAGAGAATGTATTAAATATTGCTGTGGGATGGTTTTGAGCTGTCAGAGTAATTATTTAACTTCAAGCTGCAAGTTACACTGCAAGAGCTGCATGTTCCAAAATAAAGAGTGACAATTGAACGTGGGATTTTTATCCCATTCTCTTACTGTACTTCTTATGTGTATTTTGCTCACAGTTCTCTAGATATAGCACCAGCATCAGAATAAAAGCTAATACCCACCCAACCATTTTATGAAATTACATTAATTTTATCACTTCAACTATACTGTGTGTGAAGGAGAACCTTAGATAGTCTTCTGGTGGCAGATCCTGTTTTAATTCTAATTTTCTTCTGATTTTAATGCCATAACATCAAAGCTGTTGAAGTGGAGGCACTGTTTGGAACCCCGGGCAAAGGGTTCGGTCAGTGCTGGGTGTGCCACCAGCTGGGGGGGTGCTTTGAGCAGCAGCCACCTTGGTGGCAGCTCATTGAAACTTGCTGTAAAAGGTGTAAAATGTCTAAAGCTTTTAACCACTTGAAAGGACTTGACAGTGCACTGTTACTTTTTGCTTAAACACTTCTAAGCTTGAGGTGAGGGAGCTTATCACTTTGGTTGAGGCTCTTTAAAACCAATGAAGGTAAGAAATACATATTTCATGCCCATGCAGAATGAGCTTGAGATGAGATACACCTGAGGGAGGTGGGGGTTTGTGTGTGGTTTTTTTGTAATGCATGCCACAAACATCTTTCATGTTCAGGTTGCTATGTTAACTGATAGGGTGAAATTGCAGAACCCAGAATAAGAGTGTAGTTATCTCTACTGTAAACTCAGTTTTGGTTTGTGTTTTGAGTTGTTTTGGTTTTGTTCTGGTTTTTAACATGTTGCTAGTATGACTATCTAAAAGCTGGCCAATGTCAAAGAGAGTAAAAATATTCATTATTTAGTTCTTTGTACTTTTTTTGATAATCCTGAGAGTAGATGGAGAATTTAAACTTCCAGTGTTTTTGCATTTTAGTGAAACAAAAAATTACTGTAACAGAGGATGCACTATAACTGAATTTTAAAATGCAGACGCATTTCATTTGATTTTTGAATAGCTTCAGGCTTTCGTCAACTCTTAGGATTTTAAGAATAGAATTTATTTCTTGGTGGCATTTGTTTGCCTGCTCTGTGTAAATTAATAAAGTATGTATATTTATTGTGTATTGTTTTTTTATAATTCCGTGAGAGACATAGGATATAATGCTAGCATTTTTCCTAAATAGTCAGGTAATGAGCGTTATTGTAGCATAGTCGTGTTGTTCTGATGTTTGTGTGCAATGAATAACATGGTATATATTTTTCCTGTGCTGGGACTTCAATTTTCTCATGGAAAGTCTTTTTTTAGTGAAACTCTTTAGAATTGACTTGCCAGAGAATTTCCACTGATACCTACTTGTTACCCTATTATAAAAATGGCAGAATCGCATCAGATATTCCATTTCCAAAGCAGTGAATGCAGTATCACTCTCTTCGCTAAATTGGCTCTGAAAGTATCCTCATTTAGAGATATAAGCACCACAAATAAAACATAAAATAAGCTGTATAGTCTGTTAGCAGCTGAAAGAATAGATAAGTCTCTATTGCCCATTCAGTCTTTTCTGAGTTAAGCCGAGCCCCAAGAGTACCAATTAGCGCTCAGAATAGTGAAATCTGCTATTTTAAAGGTGGTCATCTATCAGAGCAGATTAAATGGCTTGTGTGAAAATAATTTAGTAGCTGCCCATTAATTGCCTTTCCTTTCATAGAACTGTAGAAAGAGACCTCAAGAGATCATTTAGTTTCAATCCTGCAATCCAGCCAGAGATGCATCTTTGTCATTCCTGGCAGATATTTGTCTAGCCTCCTCTAAGGGTCTTTGGAAATAATAAGATGTCATGTGGAGACAGTGCAATCTTACTACATAATTTGTAATGGTGTGCTGCTTCATTCCCACTGAAAAGTTTGCTTGCAGGATGGAACAGAGAACTGTTGCCCATAATGGTGAAGAGGGAGTTGGATGGATTACAGAATGCATAGGAATTGCGATGCGGAAAAAGGCGATGGTTCTAAGTGGGGGTGCCAGGACAGTGCAGGTCAAGGCTGGGTGCAAGAACATGCCACATGTATTTTTGCTTGGGTAAGGTTCTGTGCATCTATCTATGCACCCATGCATCCCTACGGGCAAAAACTTAGGAGCAGACAGAGTAGCCTGTAGTGTAAGGAAAATACTGAGACTTAAGCCATTTTAGTAGTGTGATGGAAGAGGTCACCTAAAGTTGACCATCTGATTTAATCAGGACATCTGGAAGCCCCTTCTTAGCAGTCTAAGTATATGTGTCTGGTGTGGATGTGCAGTTTTGCATTTGCAAGGAGATAAGTTCATTTTGCTTTTCTACTGCTCATGAATAACATTGAAGACTTGCCAGGAAATATCTTGTGATCTACATACTTTCGTAGCTCAATAATCATTGTGTCATGTAATCATCTCTCAGACATCTGAATTGATTTGTTCTTGAAGCTTTGTACCAGATAAGATTGTAACTTTATGGATTTGTGGCCAAAGCAAACAGGGAATGTAGATGGCTCTAAACTGCACGGGAAACTTGCTGCACATTCAGAAGCTGTGTGCCTGAACGATGGAGCCATCTGCTTATTCTGAAGGGGGTCTCCTGCCCTGATGGTGCTGTCACTGTATGATCAGATGACCTTGTTTACAAGAAATGGAAACAGCAACTGACACACACTGCAGCTTCTGTCCCCAAACCAGTGATCACAGATGGAGTGCAGCTGCTGCAAGGGATTCAGTGGTACCTTCTGGTCACGTGAGTCAGCTGGTGCAGTTGCAGCTGCGGATGCCAGTGTCTCTGCTGAGCAGCTGAAACACACAGACGTTATACAGGCGAGTGCAGGGGTGTGTGGGAGGTGATGGACATAAACTGCCTGTGCCAGTTAAGCATGTGAACCACCCTGCACACAGTATGTCAGTCCTGGCCTGGCCTTGTCTCTTTAACTGATGTCACTGGTTCTGGTTGTGAGGGGAGTAACAAGAGAGCTATAGACAGTGGTAATGTAATGGCACTAATTAATTTCATTTACTTATTTCTAATATCTGTGGAAAAAAAACCTGAATACACACACATTCTCCTATCTTGCTTGTCCTAGATTTAGGTCAGTGGGGTGTGTGCAGGTCCAAAATTGGGCTATCAAAGATAGGAAAGCAGAATCACAGTCTTCCATTCTCTGGGAAAAAATATTTTGGGAAATTCAGTAGTAGTGCAAAAATATGTTGGGTGCTTTAAGTGAAAATTGAATATTTAAACAGCCGATGTTATTCCAGTAGTTAACACTGTGCTTTTAATCTGTAGTAACAAGTTATTTACAAATTTGGTGGAAACTTCTGAACTAACTTAAAGAACTTCTCTAAAGTAGGCTATCTCTTGAGCTAACATTTCTAGCACTCAGCAACAGTGAAATATCAGTCTGTATGCATCAATGAATAAGCCTACCATTCCCATCTGTTGACACAGTCCTGCACAGATTTCTTGAATTCTAAGGAAAAAGAAAAGGGTTAGAATTCCAGCAGCAGCTATGAGAATGTTTAGAAACAAACAGCAGCTTTTTTAAAAAACTTTGCAGTGTCTGAATAAACCACTTCACAATGAAGAGAAAATCATGCCATCATAGTTGTCCAAATACATGTGTTAGTGTTTGATGTATTTTATGGGAATCTTTCCTAAGCTAGAAGGATGTGCCTGTGTCAAGGGTTGGACACTGAACTATTAAACTTTGTGACTGTTTATTTACTGTCTACTCTGAGAAAAACACCCTGCAAATGTCTTTCAGAAACCAGTACTTTCTTCCTCTATTTCGGTTGTTCTGGTTATTGCAGTTGGCAATTACTGTACAACAGCCTTTTTCCCCTTTTTTGTCTTACGGGATTTCTTTGGCTCTGCCACAGGTGCTTACCATGAGTAAAGGTCACCATGCTGGTACCTGAAAATAAAAATTACTTGTTTTTCTGAGGAAATAGAACATCAAATGAGTGAATAGAAACGAAGCAAAAAACTTAAATGAATATGAATTAAAAAACTAGAGAGAGGAACAAGCAGCTGTAAAATGCACAGGGTACAGTTGTTTAAATTTTTTTTTTGGTAGGAAGGGCCAGAGTTGTCTTTTTGCTTGAGTCTTTAATTTTAAAGTATGTATTGAGATATGACTGAATAAATTTCTGCCTAAAAACCAGTAAGAAGCAGCCCAGTTCAGGTAAAAGTATTTTCAACTTTCAGTGAATATATTAGAAGGTTTCAGTACCAGAATAAACTTGAATTACAGATGTTGCAATATTTATGAGTTGCAGAGTCTTATTTTTGTTACTTTGTTCAGTATTTTTTCCCTCAGTTATTGGTATGTGCAATTGCTCTTCTTAAACTCTTTGTTAGTACCGCATTTCCTACCAAGATTCCTGTATTCTTGGGGTGCTGGCTGCTCAAAAAACTGTGATTAGAAGGGGTAGTACCCTACTTACCTATTTTACAGTTGCTTCAGTGGGTTTGCTCTAAGTGTTGAATATCTTAAAGGGAAGATATTGCCACTGGATGGTGCTATTGTTATGTTATTTAACTTACTTTCTGTGATAATGTGGATGGCATGAAGTCTCCACCCCGGTCCTCCTGAAAGATTTTGTAAAGATCTGCTGCAAGAAAGTCCTATGTATACAGGTCACAGTACCAGTAGTGAAACAGTCATCCTCCTGTACCTGCCCGAAGGCTGGGCAAAGGTAATTCTGTCTGGTGTGATCTGTATTTGAGCTTTGCAGATGAATGTTTAATGCAAGTTTGGATGAGAGCCTGCCTTTGCTAATACAGTTGTTTGTAGGGAATGTGATGTTCTTGAGGAATGGGATACATTTGAGCCAATCAGCTGTGTGAAATCTGCATATTCATAATACATCTAATTATCCAGAAAGAGATGCTGAGTTACTGAAATTGTCACTTTGAACGGTTTCCTAATGAGGGGACTGTCTTTTAAAACGGCAGGGGTTACATAGTTAGCTACCTATTACATTACAAAAAAAAAAGTTTTGACTGTTTTATGCAAATATACTGCATTACCTTGTATAAATGAGAAGGTAAATCAGCTTTTGAAAGCCCTTCATGTTTTTTTGCGGGTGGAGAAAATGAATTCTTCTTACAAATTTGCATTTCAAGAAGTAAATAACTGCTTGAAAAGGTGTGCCTTCTTTTAAAGATTGCAGTATGATAAGCTAGAGATTTGAGTGTTAAAATGATTTTAAAAATGTTTGAAATTCATCTTTGAATGTGCTATGAACAATTGAAAACACACTCCAATTTTCTTATAAGCTGGCTTAAAAATGATTTTTTGTGCTTGCTATCTCCCTTCCATTTTCATTCACATATTTCGATCTGTCTGGAGCAATTGGAGTAAATTTTCTTAAGTGGCCTGGGAAAGGAGAGGAAGGGGAAGAAAGTCCCTAGAACCGAAGAAAACTATTGCTGTTGTCAGTCCTGACTTCAGAAGAAATTATGAGATTTGGCAAGACACCATGTTGTGTATTTATAGCCTGTCTCTTTTACCAGTTGAGCTATTCTGTGTCTGTCTTCTAATAACTCTTAAGCTCAGTGGGCAATATCAGAACCATATTTGACAGGGAAGAGAAAATGTGTAGGATAAGAAGTTACTGAAGGTCTCAAGTGAGTTAGTGGCTTGGTAAAGAAGAGAGTTGAATGTAGGGAAAGGGGGGTGGGACACAGACATTTTTTCTCCCAGCAGGATCATGCGTGCTGGACTGGAACAGCCTATGGGCACTACCCACTCAACCACAGTGCAGAGAACCACAAATCAGCGGGTCCTTCCTTTTCACCGGCCAAGCAGCTGGGTGGGAGGAGGTAGGGAGAAGAATGAGGGTGAGAAGGTACTGTGAAGGGCTCCAAGAACATGACAGAGAAGTAAGGCTGTTGGTATAGCACATGTATTGCATATTGCATATTCATGCATTGTTAAGAAACCAGGCTTCTTTATTAGAAGCAGTTTACCTTCAGCAGGTATATGAAGAGGCTACTTCTTGGATATGCTTGTTACTTGCTGAAATCAGAAGCTGTTCGCTTGCTTCATCTGCTCCTGAAAGACCTTAGTTTGTTCATGCTACATCCACCCTGGATATGAGGGTAGCTAGCTTTTTTTCCCCCACTTTTTAAAAATTTCTTTTTGCTGTCAGACAACCTGTCCCAAAGTCTCTGTTGTAACAGGCATAGATTTCAGTCTTCTTCAGGTGAAATTATTTAATATGATTAATGTTAATTTTTCTCCTTTCTGTGTCAACCCATCAACTCTTTTACTGTGTTTATTTTAGTTGCTGTTATAGATGTTAGCCCTATCTAGCACAGACATAGGCAATGTCAATTTAAACTTTTGAGGTAACAGTAAGCAGGAAGTAATGCTATGTATCTTGAATTCTCTGAGAGAAGGCAATTCTCTTCCTAGAGCTCTCATCAAGAACCAGGTTGGGATAAGGCAGGATGGAATTAGACTGTGAGTAGCTGGCTTGAAGTGTTGACAGACTGTTTCTGACAGAAGTTTGGGAGAAAATTCAGAGGCTTAGGGACGTGGTGCAGTACTGTTGGGTCTTAATGGAGATGCTTTGGGGCCAGGAGGGTTGCAAGAGCAGATGCAAGGAGTCCCTGCTGGAAGCTGAAGTGCAGGAGTTTACAGGAAGCTGGCCAACTTTGGAGCTTCATGGAAGTTTTTTATGACAGTGTAAGTGGTATCGATCTTATAGTTGGAGTGTCTGTAGGGCTGAAAGTTTGACTTAGTTAAAGCAGATGATCTGTGTATAGATCTTTCAGGTGGTAGAAGTTGAAAAGACATGCAAAGTATTAGACTAAGTATGTCTAGGACGTTATCTAAAAGGATTATGAATTATGACCCATTTCTCTTGCATTGAGGGTTAAGAAGAGATTTAGTTCTAGTTGAAAATCCCCTTTGTTATGTGTAAATACTTTAATAGAATATGTAACTCTTCCCACTTGATACAAGCAAATGGATCCTGTTTTGGTTTTTTTTGAATTTCCACTTGGCTGAAGTTTTAAAAAATTGCTTAGCATTGAAAAAGACGTAAAATACTTAAAAGTAAGTGAAGATCTTGGTCTGTGATAATCTTATTCCATGTACACAGCCCTGCAAGCTGGATGACTCCTTTTAGTGTGATATATTTTTGTTTCTTCATCTCTTGAATACCTGAAGATGATGTGTTTCCGAAAGAAAAAATAGGAGAATTACCTTTGCATTCTTCTTTGTATACCTCTTCCTGGGACAAACTGACGTCATCTGCAAGATCAAATACCTGCAGAAATCTGTGTTCTTTTAATTGAAAGTTGGAAGTCTTCTGTAGATGTTTATTGGACAGTGTCATGTCTCTGTGAGGTATTAATGAAATTTGATTGATGTATTTTATGATTTCATTGATCATGCTTTATTTCACGTTTTTTTGTAGGTTCACTGTAAAATATTATGTCACTTAACAGTGGGGAAAAAAGCTGGCATTATTGACCTCTCTAGGTCTTTTCAAATTCTTCTTTCTTTACTCTAGGCTCAAAAATGACCAGGCCATACAAAAAAGTGCCAGCAACTAGAATGAATGTTCTGAATCACTGTAGCTAGGTATGTGATTCCAGATACACCTCAGTTTTTCAGGTTTTTTTTTCTTGATTATTTGGTCTGCATGTGAAAGAGTCATTATGTTCTATATGTGACTGGTGCTGTGCTGTCCAGCTTCTGTATGAAACTGTGAAGCAGAATGATCCCTTGTTTGAAGGAGTGTGAAATCCTAGGTACATTCCCACATGGAATTCTCATGTTCCGTGTGTCATAGGTCTGTCTCACTTAAATTCTTATTACTAGAGATTCATTTTCTGAGTGTAATGAAGTAACACATCACAAACTCATGTTTTAGTCAGTGTGACTGTGAATATAGATAGGGTGTTCAACAACCAAGATGTAGTAGTAACATGTCTTTTTAAAAATTTATAATGTACAGTAGTCATGATAGATTTAAACATGATAGATAGTAAAACAAATATTGTTTGAGAGCATCCAGCTTCATTTGATAAATAAAGACAATTCTTTTAGGATAACTTCTGTCCAGGCCTCATGTTTTTGGGTCCAGTATCTTTGTAGTGGAAATTCATGAATCTTCACTGATTATTAGAAATCCTTTCACCAATGTTTTTTCAGTTATCCATTTATTTCAATTTTCTCAACTATAATTTCTTTTTTTCTTTTTTCCAATCTCTTATGTAAAAGCGGTCAGAACTCAGGGTTGCACCTTAGTGCCCTCTGTCACCTCTTGCATCTTGGGACACTATTCAAACGCTCGATCTTGTAAGAGTAAGAATCCTTAACAGGTGCATTTTAAGGAGGGTGAAAACTGGCCTTCTGTACTGCTCCTCTGAATTTTTTGGGGTAATATATCCTGGTTTCTTCTTCATCTGTTCTCCATATACTAGTTGTGTTAAATCTGTAAGCTGGCTTTCATGTGTTGCCTTGTCGTTCCATTCTTTCTGAAAGAAGGAATTGCTGGAGTTGTCGTGTTTCAGTTGTGCTGTGACTGGTCCTGTCTGGGGGAGCTCTGTCTTTCACTGTGGGGAGACACATGCACAAGTAAAAGAGGAGGGTGGAAATCTTGGCATTCTCCCAGGAACAGCTTGCCTCTTCTGCCTTAAAAACTTCATCATTAGAGATGATGTCCCAGACTTGACAACAGCCTTGATAGGGACAAAATGCAGACTGTTGGAGAGTGGTTTTTAATATAAAAGAGAAGCTAACCAAGATCAAACCAGTCTGGAAGTTTAAGGCATGCAAACTGATCTAAGATGAAGCATGCTGAAATTGGTAAGCTGGTTGGATGAAGGAATGAAAATCCTGCAAGCAGTACTCAATAATTATGAAACAAATTCTTTTTCCTTGTAAAGTCCTTAATAAACTGAGGAAAGAGAGGGCATATGCAGATGTTAAATTTTGCATTAAACCCCCAAAGATGCAATGAGAGGGAACAGAGTAGGGAAATTTCTCATATTACATCATGACTTGTTTCTGAGTACTTGGCGTTATTTAAAACAACTTTGTTAAATTGGATGAACTTTGATCCTAATGAAGAACATTTGATTGAATTAAGTGCAGATTTCAACTGGTGTTTATCTTGAAGAATTGTTTGCAAGTGTTGTACATGTATCTAAACAATCTAGAATTAATGTATTTAGGGTATTATATGCTGATATGCAAATTTCTATTAGCCAAGATGTGTATGCTTACTGCCTTCCAATTTGTGCTTGATGTTTCAATTTCTCTTAGCAAAAAGAATTCATTTGGACTTGCTTATTCTTCTTGCTGTTCATTGTGTAAATGTGGGTTTGGAATGAGGCAGTATAGGCTTGGTCTTCAAGGATGCAAAGTAGTGTTAGCCTAATCCTTTCTGGTGCTGATACAGTGGAAGTCATTTGCTCCAAGTACCATGCCTTGGGGGAAGATACTTTGCTATAACCTTACCTCCTCTGTGTATTTTGCAGTGGAAAGGTGAGCTTATGGCTGTTTCGGGGAGATGAGAGGAAGTATTGTGATAGTCTGATGTATAATGGTACCTATAGGTTACTACAGCTCTGGAAATCAGACCTGGAATGCTACTTTTGTTTGTTTGTTTGTTTGTTTAAGTGGACTGTAGGTTACCTAAGTCAGTGTTAATACATAATGAAGGATGCTTAATTAAGGTGACTCACTGGAAGTACATATAGGAATACCAGCTGGGAAGATGGATGTTACATGTAATCCTGAAAAGACAGTAGGGAATTATCCTTTGAGGAAAAGACCTTTATCTAATCTGGATGCTGTCTGGACCAATTGAAGTAATGTGTTCTGTAGGTACCTCGATGTTAGTGTCTAGTTTGGGTTTCCTCTTCTTCTGAATTGAATTTTTCATTTGTCCCACCTATTTCACTTGATTTCCCATTGTAGAGTGATCTGTGAGCACATAAACTGAATTCTTTTTGGACAAAACAAAAAAGAAAGAATGTTCCAGGAGCATGCCTTATCTGCCTCAGCTGCTGTGAAGCTGTGCTCTGGGAGCAGGCAAGAGCTGGTCTGACATCTGCCCTGAAATGCTCGTACATTGCATGCCTGCTCCTAAAGCCAGCTAATTGTCTGGCTCCGTCATGGCTCCATATATAGGAGCTTGAAATGAGTTGTAGACATAGGACTTCCTGTGGCAATGTGCTACTACCCACGAGCTGTCTGCATGCTTATGTTGGCATTGTTAAATCTTTCAAATGTGGGGCTGCTGCTGCTCAGGTCATAGCTGTTAATGCATTTGAAGCTTTTATCTTATTTGAAGAATAAATAAGTGAAGACATGGTGAAGAGTTCACACTGTTCTTGGAAAAGAATGACCACCAATGTTGGATTTAAAGGAAAGACAAAATTCAGGACTGGACTGGAATGCATGTGTACTGGCTGTTACAAATGCTTGTTTGTTAGCCTAGGGATGTTTTCATGCAGTTGGGATTTTACAAGAAGTTTGCTCTTCATGAACTGGATCTGGAGTAGTAGTAGCTGGTTGTTCCTCTTCTTACAGTTAAGGTCTACATTTAGGCTTAGCACAAACTGTTTTAATAGAGACTTTACTATCACTGCTGGATTTTTGGTATCATTTATATTTTTAATTTCACTTGCAGTACTTAGATGTCAGAGTAATTGCTGCTTGAAAAATCAGCTAAGTAAAACAAAGTTCACAGATATTAAATAGCAATAGAACATGGAAAAAATTGTTGGGAGTAGCAAAAGAAAGAAAAGAAGTAGTTGTGTGTTTGTACCAGCCAAGTTGCGAGTTAAATAAGCAGCATTGTTTGGGAGTTGCCACCCTCTGACTCATGACCTACGTGTGATAAAGTGGTGTGAGTTTTGACAGAAGGGAGGAGGAAGTTGTTAGGTGATGCATCTACTGTCCTCTCTGAGGTTTACTTTTTATTTTCATTTTCTTGCTATTTGCCTTGAGGCCTGTTATATCATCAGTTTTCTTGAACTGATAGATTACTAAGCTGTTTCTTTGGGACTGGTTTTGTTACTTCTGTTTTGAAGTTAGACTTGAGCATCTAGGCTGAGGCCTGATTTTCTAATGTATAGCATTTGAAATTTTTTTATGACTTCCTCAGCCTGTACTGGTTTTGGTTTTTTTATATGTCTACCAGATTTTGAGTTATCAGTGAGCTGGAATTTCTGGTGAGTATTGTTATTGTATCACTGGTGAGTGAGAGAGATAAATCAGGTCTATTATTAAACTTCTGGAGAAAGTACCAATGCGTCTCAAATTGTCAGTAGACCAGGCATGAAAAAAGTGACCTACTTCTGTGGCTGAGCGAGGCTTAATAGTACAGACAGTACATTTGGATCACTGTGGTGAAGAGCAGCACTTTGACCTTTGATGTGCTGCCCATGTGTTAAATTTCAAAGGTTTGGAGGTAGAGGCATGTGTCTTGTTGGTTTGTTTGCGTTTTTTTTCTTAAACTTTATAGCTGGGCATTCTTAACTTGTTTGAATTCTTATCATAGTCATGGTGTGGTCGTTGTAAAATTCATTTGTTAGCCTTTCAGAGGAAGGATGTGCATGCTTATTGTAAATTACATGCATCAAATTGATTTGAAATTGGACCATTAGTTACATTGATTTAAAGTGCCAGAAAATTGATCTAAATTTCATAATTCAAGAATGGAACTAGTTTCTCTTGCTTATGTGAGGATGATTTATTTAGAGACCAACTGGAGCATGAGTACTTGTATAATAAAGTAGATAATGGAGTGACAGTAGTGCTGGGAAAGAAATAAAAGGGCTATCATTGTTTGTTCAGGGAATAATTTCATTGTAACCTGTTAAAAATCAAACATACCTGAAAATTTACGTAGTTCTTGTTAAAATGTGTTTCCACATACCATCACATTTTTAACAATTGCATTTCTTTCCTTTTTTAGTATGTTTGAAGATTTGGTTGGCAAGCATTATGTCTGTTTAATAAAACCTTCAAAATAAAAGGCTTTTCCAGTTGTAGTAAGTGAGAATGATATGGTAAGCATATTAGATTTGTAAGATGTTGATTAGGAAAATTAGGAAGTTAAGTATACTGGAAAGTTTGAAAAGGTGTCAGATACTGAAATTACCCTGAGAAACAACAGTTGGGGGAAGCATGTGAAAGTAAAATTTAAACTCTCTTTATCTTTCTAAACCATTACAACTGGTGGTAATATTCTGGGCAAACTGCTAGTCCTGTGGCTAGTTTGTGGAGCCAGCAAATACAGTTAGGCCACGTGGAAATGTATACTGTTTGTGTTTGAATCAAACAAAGTGAAATTGCACAAACATGCAGTCCTCAAGCAACCTAAATAGCAGGTTACCAAATGTAGGTGACTTTGGCAAATACTCTAAAATGATAGAAAAATTTTAACCACTTGAGGCAGTTAATTCTGTTACCTTGGATTAATTAATTAATGGCAGGAAGTGTATTTATTTATTCACTCCATTAAGTTGTGACCTCTGATCCACAGGGTTCTCTCAAACTTTAAATGGTTTTTTGTACAACTGAATTTGAATATCTTGGTACTGAGCTTTCTCCAATTTGTCTTAGATTCTTAATGCTGCCGATCATAGACCCGGGTTTGTGAAGGTGCCCTTTGTTACAGGGGGCTCGTGCCATCATAAGTGCTGTGTCTTACTGAAGCCAGAGGTTTCCTAGGGCTGGGCTACCTGGCATCCTCTGTTAATGGTTGTGGAAATGTGCAAGGGGAGCATGAGAACCAGCTATTTCTGCTAAGTGTTTTCTTGGTGCTGAAGGGTACTGGTGGTGCACATGCTTTCAATTAGCTTCATATCAGTTTCATCATTTTGGTGTTTGATTTTACCAAAGTCATGTTATTGACATGGGTTAATTCATTATTATCTTAAACAGAAAACTGATTTTGTGTTTGTTCAGTGTGTATGGATTTGCTGCAAGTTCTCATAAGTGTGCAAAACTAAATCAGAACATTATGATCAATTGTGGTTGTTCCTGTTGAGTTTCACTATAGTCTTAATATCTTGCATATGCAGAGAGCAGCACTGGTGCTAAGCTGCATGAGTAAATAATGTGTATAATTAGATTACCTGTTACCCTATAAAAATATTTAGGAGGGACCACTACAGAATCTGAGCGCGGGGGGAGGGAGGGAATGAAGAAGGGCATTTTGTACCTTATTGTGTTCAGGTTTTTGAAGCTAAGTACATTGATTCAGAGGGTTCAGTCGTATGTGTGAGTTGTCAGACAAGTTATGGCAGTTCTAAACCTGAAACAGTTTTTGAAAAAGATCAAGATGCACTAATTTTAACTTCTCCAAGCAAAGTTCAGCAGATACAATGAAAGAAATTTATAGAAGCAAGTGAAAATGGGAGGCAATATAGGAGGTATAGAGATTGAATTTAGTCCCAATAATGAACAAATGCCGTAATTATCAATTACAATAGGCAAGTAGGTCAGTTGCGTTAATGCGTGTGCTAAAATTTTATGTTTGTTTAGATTCTTTGAGAAAAATGACAAGTATTTAGATAAAAATAGTGGTAAGATGTTTTAATTTGGGTAGTGAATGAAGCAAGCATTGGGAGAGGGGATGGAGATGACCAATGACTGTTCTTAAAGCTTTTTGACTCTTCTTTTGTTATTAACTTACAATAAAATGTGTTAAGGTCTTACTTCTTAAAATATCTTTTTTTTTACTTTAATCTGTGAACTTGTCCACTGGCTTGTTTCACTTTCCTTGCTTGGTGTTCATTTAAAGATATATAAAAATTATTTTAAAACCCCCATATTTCTACTGGTTGCTAAATTTGTTACCGGCCAAGAAGGTAAAAATTGCTTCAAGATTTTGTTTATGTAGTAAATGCATCTTTTAAAAAGTTGCATTCTAACTTGCATTGTGAGTAGTGCCATTAGTAATGAACGTCATAGGGGGACCTGACAATGTATGAATTATTCACTGGTAGATTATTATATCTTTGCTGTTAGCATGCAAGATAATGAACATAATTACTCTGGCACTGTTCTCAGGGGAATGCGCAGTTCTTCTCTCTGTCTAGACTGGAGTTACCATCCAAAGGAGTTTTAAGCAAATATGGGTGAGGCCTGGTAGCTGACTTGCTGCTGCTTATTTCCCTCTGCTGCTTTAATAAATACATATGCTTTGTACACTTTACCCTTAAAGGTGTTTTGGGTTTTTTGGGGTGGGTTTTGGTTCGTTTTCAATTTTTGAGAGTAATAATCATCCTTCTGTTCTCAGTGTGGCAATATTGTGTACTGACTGAAAGGATTTGATGTTTAATTGTAGCAGTTTTGTAGATGTACCCTCTTCTATTAGAATGGTCTATTATAGTAAATTAGTATGAACGGTCTAATTGCTTAGGAAATCCAGGGTAAAAGGTTAATCAGCAATTTATCTTTCTTTAAAAGACTTAGCTTGTTATGATTTATGTGTCTTGAAGAACTCTGCAGGCATTAGTTTGTACACTCTCTAATCTGTGAGGATGTCCACCTGATCTTAAGCTTTCTTGATAAACCAAGTACTTCTACTTTCTGTTTTATATTATGATAACATAAATTATCTGTAATAAGCCATCCTAATTAATGTTGGTAAATCTAGAGCTCTGCTCCAATTACACACTAATCAATTATACACTAATTGAATTCTACTTAGCTTGATACAGTGCATCATTAATCAGGTTCAGATTTAATACAACAGATTTACTGTATTAACCAAAAAATTGGTGCATTCAAGTAGGGAGAAATAAAGGAAGTCACAAGGCCAAACAGTGTACATAAATACTTCCTTATCAATAATGGGTTCAGAAGATTTAATTTTTCCTAAGGGAAGTATAACTGAAACTAGTTCATTGTGAACAGATTATTGTTACTAGCTGAAACTACTGATAATATAATAGATTTAAGCAGATCATGGTGCTTGTTCTGTATGTTATACCTAATTATCTAATACAGGCAGTTGTCTCACTTCTAATGTTATTTAAATGATCAGTTATAAATTAAATGTGTAAATTCTGTTCAGACTTTTAAAGGCTTTACCCATATATAACTCTTCATAGGAGTTTAGCCTATCTGCTGCCCTTACCAGTGACACAGACACGTTTGTAAGGAGCAGTCTGCACGCCCTCTTTTCCCTCTCCTTGTGCAAGGCCTAGGAATGACTGAAATATGCCAAGTGGAGACTCTCTAGAAGTTTGAGATGCAGGGTGCAGTTACTTTGAAAAGTAAAGAGTTCACACAGAGCTAATATGGTTTCCAAAAGGGCTCCCTTATAAAGACATTGACCAGACAAATAGAAAATTTTTCCAAATAGAAGAGACAGCTCAGATAACAAAATGAGGTTTGCAGATGAGGTCACTCTACACCTCTGTGCCTCTCAGAAATAGTTGAAGGGGAATAAGGGAGTTGAACAGGTATTTCATAAAATAAAGTAGTAGGTAGAAATTAAATTGAATAATAAATGAGGTTAAATTTTCTTACTCAGAGGACAGTATTATAAGTTCTCAGGTATCTTTGCTGGAAAAAAAAGCAGAAAGACAATTAGGCTGGGAAAAATATTTTGGAAACCATTACTCAGAAACAGGAATAAGAGAACACATAGATAACGGTTGCTATCCTCAGGCCTGCTGTTGTGGATAACACGCATGTTTGCAAAGAAAGGGATTTTTAAAAATACTTTTTTGTGATTCTGCCTGTTAAGGAACAAAAATAGATCATGACCAGGACTTACTTTCTTTTACTATATAAGCTCTTGGTTTGTCCACGTTCAAGATTTCTGCTAATAACATGCATATATTAAATTCCTAAATCCGAATGGTTTGCAATAAGGGTTTGGGAAAATACAGTTATTTGTCTTCTAAAATCTTAATTTGAGGTTTGTATGTGATGCCTTGATTGTCATTGTCATTGCCACTGCTGTTGCATTCCTGTCCTAAAAGTTTAAAGCATATTAAAATAATTATGTGTTCTGCTGAACAGCAGCTTCAGTTCATTTTTTCCAGGAGATTTTCAGGTCAGCTTTTTAGAGCTCTTCAGTTTGCAAAGACTTGATTTAGTTTAATAATCTTTGCCAGCCAAGTTTGATTGCTCTGTTGTAGGATCTAAAGCTGAAAAAGGACGTAAGAAAAGGTCTTTGAAACTTCTCTGTTAAATAGTTCGTGTGTCCAGGATGTGTCTTTGTCCAGCGATATCTTATATTTTCATTTTGTGGATATACTTGCTCTTTCTACAAGTTAAGTTAACAAATGCATAGTTAATATCACTTGCAATAACAGTGTGATGATTGCATATGAAACACAAGGGTTTACTTTTGGGAGTATTTTTAGTGTGGATGTGCCTACTCATTATCTCTGAAAGTGATTTAAAGTAATCTGCCTTGTTTTATGTTAAAACCGACCATCCACATTTATACAGGCAGTTATTGCCTTCTCCACTAAGGTGACAGTAGCTGTCAGCAGTACGATTGTCTTAAATTCTTTAGTCTTGATAACAAGTGGGTATCTCCATGCCAGTGGTCTTTGACAATATGATCATACACTATTTTTTATGTAGAACTGTTTATGTAGCACAGTATGAAATGGAAGGTGATTCTGAAATGACAAGATGTCCTTGTGCATAGAGCATCATACACTGTGGAAGATGGGATATGTGAATACGAATGAAAAGAGAGAGAATGAAAAGTGTACAGATTGCTGTACAGCAGAATTGAAGAATCTCCTGGAAGACTGATTTCTGGTCTTCTGTGTAACTTTTATAATTTTCACACGTGATTTCTTTTTTCTTTTCCAAGTGTTTGACTTGTGATCTAAATATATGCACACATACATACAGTGGGTTTTATATATATGCACATACACATACTTCTTTCTGATAATTGGGGGGGGTTTAATTTTTAGTACTACTTTTGCTTTTATTATTATTATTCTCATGTAAATTAAAAGTCAGTAAAGTTATTTTTGAAGACTGAATTGGTTACCACTGTATCATCTTCTTGGATATTATTGAAGGATAGCATCTTTCACTGTTGTTCAGTTACTAGAATGCAGGCTTTAAACACAACTTGCATTTGGCTCTGTTTTGACAATAGTAGTTAAAATGTATGGTTTTTGTTAAAGCACTGTTGGAAAAAAATCTTATTGAGCTATTTGTGGTGTTTTTTAAAAAGATGTTTAAGATTTCACATTCAGTTTAACTGATCACAGATGAAACTGTAAATTAATACCTCATGAGTTTTACTGACTGCAGGGCATTGTTTGTGATTCAAAGCTGCTTTGTTCCTGCTCACTAGGAAAAGACCCTGTTCAAGCAAACAAATTAGAGTTCACCATGATATCAAACTACTTATTAAAACTGAAGACTCTGATTTTGAATTTATTATTTGACTGTGACTTTTATTATAACCTGTTAAGAACATATTTTTAAAAGCCTAGTTTTTTAAGGATTTAAATAAAATATATAAAAATGGTTTAATTGTTGGTTTTAATTCATCTTGGTTGAAATTTTGTACTTCAAGGATTACATTGTATAATGTTGTAAATTACCTCAGTTCAACTTGTTTTTTCATGTTTCCATTGCAGCTGACTTGTATATAGTCTGAATACAAATAATGACTGTTGCAGAAAACCTTCAGTCATTCTTGGCTAGAGAGAGTTAGGATAAAAATGTTTGTTTTTTCAACATATTGGTTTTGTATTCTCTAATGTCAGAAAGCATTTGTAGAGAGGCTTTTATACTTTTACTATTTTTACAGAATTAATTAATAAACTTAAGAGAGGGGAAATAGTTTGTGCACAACTAAGTCAGGAGTTTCTGCTAGAAAAAGACTTTGCCTGTGAACAGAGTGGCATATTCAAGGTTACATGGGAGTCACCCACCATCTGTAGGTAGTGACACTGTCTTTAAGCTCTCTGCTCAGTAATGCTCTCTGTGGATTATCTCACAAGGCCACCAAAAACCACATTTGAAATGTGTTTGAATTGGGTACTATTGCTGTAGCGTGGCAAACACCGGCCAGCCTTGGGCATAAGGGCAAGTGTGTTCTTGCAAGCAGTTGAGCCACACTGACATTAGTGTAATACACCCAAGTATTCTCAATAATAAAGCAATGTGCAGTGGTGACGGAGGCTGCTTAAAACAGCTGAAGTGGCTCATGTTCCTCTGCTTGATTTTATGTAATAACATAGTTATGGTCACATCCAGTCAGTTCAAAGGCTTAATTACTAGTCTTTGAGACTCGAGGGAAGGACTGTGAAGTATAGCAAGCATTACTGAGTAAGTGCATTGAAGAGTCATTGTTCAGCTGTCCATATTGTTTCTAGATATTTCTTTTCTCGATTAAACTCAATTTCTTTCAGTCTTTTCTTAATAATTGATTTGGAAAAGAAAATGTTATTATCAAATTAGTGGTAACTGTGAGACAGTTAATTACCAGGAAGTTATGCGCAGGTGTTTTGTTTCAGTGGCTTTCCAGACAAAGAAATTAACTTTTGCTGGTGTGTAGCTCCTGAGATCCCGTGTGGGATTTTCTGTGTCAAGAAATGGGCCCATGTGAGGCTCATGAGGTTCAGCAAGGCCCAGTGCAGGCAAGGTCCTGCACCTGGATCGGGGCAACCCCTGGTATCAGTACAGGCTGGGGCACAAAGGGGCTGAGATCAGCCCTGCCAGGGATGACTTGGGGTCATGAGCAGATGGAACGCTGACCATGAGCCAGCCATGGTGGGCACACAGCCCAGGAAGCCAACAGTGTCCTGGGCTGCATCAAAAGCAGTGTGGCCAGCAGGTCAGGGGAGGAGGATTGTGCTCTGATTCTCTGCCCTGGAGTGCTGCATCCAGTTCTGGGATCCTCAGCCCAGGGAAGACACGGACCTGTTGGAAGGGGTCAAGAGAAGGGCCACATCCTTAGATACATTCAAGGTTGAGGTTGGATGGGGACTCTGAGCAACCTAATCTAGTTAAAGATGTCCCTGCTTTTTGCAGGGGGCTTGAACTAGTTGACCTTTAAAGGTTTTTTCTAACCTAAGCTAGTCTATGATTTCATGGTCCTTAATGTATTTCTGTACTTCCTAAAGAGGGATTAATATTTTTGCAGGCCTAAGGGTAAGAAGGTAAGTTTCTTCTTCCTTCATTGAAGCCTTATTGGGTGCAGAGGAAAATTCTTTAATGCACATTTCCTGTGACAAAATGCTGTCCTTTTCCTTTTTAGAAATACTGTTCAGCAAAAGAGCTGGTGCGATTCTGTGCAACTTAAGAGCTGACCATAAGCTTCTTAATAAGAGCACTAAGAGTAACACAGGGTGGCACCAAACATGTCTTGTTAGTGTTGTAGTGGCAGGGTGCACGCAGACAGGGGAAGTCAAAATTACATTTTTCGGAGGAAAACTCTGTGTTGTCTTATTTGTGTCAAATATTTGTATTTTTCCTTTCAGCCTGTGAATTGTTGTTCTGCTGTGAAATTAGCCTTTTTAGTGCTGTTTGGAACATTGATTTTTGAAGTGATTTATGCAGTACTATCCCCTTGTCGCTTTTCTGTAACCTGTGATTTTTTTTCTTTGTTCTGTTAGGTTGGTGCCCCTCTGCCTTGCCCTGCCCTCCCCAGTTCATTGCATATGCTAATTTCCCCTTTCCCCCCAAAGGTGACCCTCTGAGATTGTGCCTAAGGAGTGAAGAGATGGACTGAATTGTCATAGGCTGTGGGATGAGTTATTTTTAGCTGCTGGCATTTCAGGCTGGAACACTTCATTCTGTCGTGCTTGTTAATGAGTCATCTGGAGAAAATGGGCTTGCTTTCAGAAAGGGTCTGTAGCAAATAATAATAGGCTAATCTCTGCAGGAGATACTCTGTCAAGTAACTAAAACTTCAGCTAGAAAATGTGTTGAAATGGAGACTAATCTCCCTGTAAGAATAAGCATGCACTCACTATTATTATTATTGTATTACCATGTATATGAAAATCTCAAAACCCAGAAAATTTACAAAGAGCCTGGTAATGGTATAATAGTGAAACATTTTTGAGGAAGAAGGTTAATTGAAAACAGTCACCTTTTAGAGATAGAGAGGAAAATATAGTTGCTTCCTAATTCAGAACATCATACACTTTCTAAAATTTGAATATGTTACCTAGTTCTAGAAGAACCTCCTGAAAAGATTCTTTAGTAGAGGAGCACTATATAAAGCTTATGCCTTTGAGAGAACCCCAAATTCAATAATTTTATGTATTATTTTTAAGGATTAACCGGCATATTTTCTTTGCTCTCCACTGAAGACTATATTTAAATTTTTAAAATTTTCTGTGTGCAATCTGTAGTCTCTCCTTCAACCTCTTCCCTCAAGGTTTGAAGGTTTTGTGTTGATATAGCATGGGAGGCTTTGTTTTGGAGATGAAAATATCACCACTCAGGTACAAAACCTAATGTAAGAGTAACTAATCAAAGCTTTTGATCTGGTTGCTTTGTTTTTGTATTATTGAAATTCCAGACTTTGGTAGTGTAGATGATCCGTTTGTTAAAAAAAAAGCAAATATGTAGGGTGAACTGTTGAAAGACAGGATAAAAAAGACTCCCAAGCCCTATTCTATAAGGGAAATGATTTAAAGAATAGCTTGAGTATCAAGTCTTTTTGTCACCTTTGGTACTTCTAATGCCACTTAACCATCTGTAAGGTTATTTTGTTTTGTTTACACATCTTCCTCTTGTAAAGCATATTACATGTCTGAAAACTCCTTTCTTTTTTGGTGGCAAAAGGATGTTTCCTTTAGAGCTAATAATTTTTACTCTTCATTGATTATTTAGCTGTTTGGGTTTCCTCTTGGTTTGTAAATGGAGTACTGAGAGAAAAGAGACTACTTCTCTTACCTTATTGAGGTAAATATTTTTGCATTATTAGCAGGTGTTGACCCTTCAGTGTATATTGTTTTAACTCATCTTCTCATATTGCTGTGGTCACTCTACAAAATGCTTTAAACCAATCCAGTGTAATGATCCTGGTATTACCAGTGTGTGCTGCTCCTAATTAACCCACAAGGCTTGGACTGGGTTAGTCAGGAGAAATTATTTTACATTTTAGAAATTTGGCAAATACCTACATTGTGAACAACAGTGTTGTGGTCAGAACAGTTGAGAAACTTACAGAACAGCTTGTGTAAGAATCAAGAGTCAGTTTACTGCAGTAGCTTGGATGTTTTTTCCAACTATCAGTAGGTGACTGTCTTAAATGTGTACTGAAGACAGAGCTGTACTGAGAAACAGGGAAGATAAACAGAACTAAACAGAAAATATCTCTTGGTGTTTAGCAATGGTTGAGCTCAAAGCAGGGTTTTCTGCACTCATTATTTGTTCATGAGGAAAATTATTACAGTTCACTGCATGCTAATAGGAGCTTAGAGTGGATGCATACTGTCTTCTTCATCTACTTATATCTCCTGATCTATTTTTAATGATTTCCTGGTTTAAATGTGCCAAGTGGCTACTAATTTAAAGAATTTAAGTAACACAAGGGTTGAAGGAAAATAGATGTTTCAGTAGTGTAGTTGCATTGACATGAACCATTCACATTATAGTAACACAAAAAAATTGGTTTAGATTGTGGTTAACAACTGTCACCATTATTTTGGACTTCATGTTAATAGAGAATATTACTTAGGTTAAATGTCTCTTGATCTGAGTGATGCATGGAAACCATTCATTTATAATTTGGTTCTGAAACAGCTCTGCAAAATTTTCTAGTATCTTACTGGCTCTGAATCAGAACCCAAACTTTGCACCTAACACATTTTTTACTATTTTTATGTATATACAGATAAAAGTACAAGCTGTAAAATTTCTATAGTAAAGCATTTCTGTCTACTGTGTGTGAGTGTGCCTATGGATTTTTTGTGGGTTTTTTTGTCAGTTCTTTACAGTTTAATATGATTTGTACTGCAGCTGTAGATAATCCAAATTGTAGCAAAGATACGGTGTAAGATCTCTTGATGACCAAGTACTCTTAATATTAAAATATTCTTGTCAAATACTTTATTAAGTTAAACAAATTTTCACTTTGATGTGAGCTGGAGTAAGTTGATGCTTGTGAAACAGCAGTTTCAATTAGCATTCACTAAAGGTTTATTGACAGTTAACACCTGGTCTCTACTGTGCCAAGTGGGAAGCATCTCTTGCTGTCTCTTATATTTGTTGCCTAATTAGGATTATGATCTCTAATTTGCTTTTAATTTTGTAAATCTAGTCTTACTTTCAAAATCAGTTAGTGTAACTTTTGTTCCTGCATGCTTATTGTAGATCAAAGATACTGATGTTAAAAGGATTAAGGTCACTACTTTGTAATATGGTAAACAACTTGCCCTTTCACTGCTTAGTTAGCAAGTAAATTTGAACATGAAAAATTTACTGGTAGGTCTCATAAAGCACATATTCTTCCCATGCTACTTCTGAGAAGCAAACAGAAAATGACAGTTTTTTAGAAGTAGTATTCTTGTACACAAGCTGCCAGATGTACACTGGGAACATCAGGAGCAAGTGTAAATGTTGTAATGCTGCTGAGAAATAACAAAGGAAATGACCTTGTTCCTTAGTGCTCTGGAACAGACTTTGGTGCATCCAAGGATGAAGAAGGTAAATGCTACATTCTTTTCCCTGCCTGCAATGTCTTTTGATCCTTATTGGCTATGCATAAGGGCAGAGAGCTGTCTCTGCCTACAGTGTTTTGCAGCAAATATTATGGTGACAATCCCTAAATGTATCTACAAATGTTTGAGTCTTGGCTGTTGTTTTGGAAGATCTTCTTTCAAAAAGACAGTGGGAGGAAAACATGCAGTTGTAGTGAATTACTGAACTGACAGAAATTCTTTGTAATAGTGTTCCTGATTACCGTCCTTATATGAAACTTAAAATATTCTGAATAGAAATTTAATAGAGGGAGGGATGTTATAGTAATTATATATTATACACAAGTTTTAAGGTTTGAGAAGGTGCTCTGTGTATCTCTAGTGTATGTATTTGCAGTGTCTAGAGGCAGAATCAGAAATGTGATCTTTTAATGATCTAGTGGTATAGGGTGCGGGGTTTGTGGAGTTTTTTTCTGTCTGTTTTTATTTTCCTACGCCATTGTAGAATATCAACAGAAAAACTTGCCTTGTGGCTGATACTTCTGAGTGTAATCACGTATATTATTGAGATAATGTGGAGGAATAATCCAGATAATCTGGAATCGGGGGGAGCTTTTCAAGAACACTTGCATAAATTTGCCCCCACCGAAAAAAAACTTGGAGAAATTTCTTTAAATCATGATCTTAAGAGCTGATGTTTTAACCTTACATTTGAATGACTGTTACTTCTTCCATCTTGTTTCAATATGCCTAAATGCAAACACATGTGGAAAATGTTCTTTTGGCTTTTATCAAACTGACATTTAAGTGCGTTTTTTTCAACCTCACTAACATTTGTGGTAAAATATTTCAAAGCTATGAATCTTGCAATTTGCCTATGCATTTTTTTCTTCTTTCATATATTAACATTTGGTACTCATAATCCTAACCTGGTTGGAATTACTGGCTTTTTTCATTTGGTGTTTGTTTGGATGAGGTGATTAGGAAAATACTTCATGTGAAATTCTAGTTTGCAGCAGTAAATGCTTGCATGAAGAGTCACCGTTCTGTGAACTTCAGTAAATAAAGGAGAAAAATATGATGATCTGCTCTATTCAATTGTGGCAGTCATATTCCTAACAAATTTAGCTTTCTGTTGTGTTATATGTCCGTGGTGCTAACCTGTCTGCAATACTTCCTTCTTAGCATGCTTCGTTCTTCCCCTTTACTCCCCTACCCATTCCCAAGCTCTTTAATTCTGTGCCAAGCTAATAAGAACTAGCTCTGCATCAAGTCAGTCATTGCCAAGCAGCTGTTACGAAGTTTTCTCATGTACCTCTGTGATTGTACCTCATTTGAAAAGGGGATTTTTGCTCTTTCAGGTTCAATTTGAAGTAAAAGCAACCAATTATATCTGTATCTCAATCTTAATTTGGTATAACTCAAAGAGTAGGCATAAAATTGTTCATATATCTAACTGTCCTTCTTAGGGTTTGAATTTTGAACGCTGAGTCGTACAGTTTAGGTAGAGAAATTAGGTACACTCTTCAGAGTTAAAAAATATGAATTGCTTTTCTTTTCACCCACAGACTTTGCTCTCAAATATTCTCCCTTCTATTTCTGTTTAAAAATAATACTCTCTGATTTAATTATCAGGTTTGAATCTCAAGACTAGACCTGTTTGTTAAATGTAAATTAGGTTTTACTTAGGATGAAATTATGAGGACTTCAGCTTGCCTGCTAACATTGACCAGGGAAGGTTGTCTTTCAACAACATGTGCCCCATCTGCCTGGCGGTGTGGCTGCCTGCATTGTTCTGGCATTGGCCCAGGCTGTGATGAAACTGAGAATGTGACAGATGACAGGCTTGTCCAGATGTACGCATAACTACTTCTGCCATGCCCTGCAAAACGATCAGGATGCAGGTTTGGCATTATTTAGTTGCTTGTGGTGGTTTACTCCTTGAGGGTTTCCTTAAAAATTGAAATAATATTTGGTATTGTTTTTGTAGTTTTACTGAGCTTTTAGTATTATTAAAACAGGTTGTAAAATATGATGCTCGCTCTCTTATATACTTTTTTCTCTAATTTATGGAGTGATTTCATAAGCAGTTGGACACAGGTTACTTAATTTGAAGATTTAAGTAGATTTTTAAAAAATGCAATTAAAGGGATCAAACATCTAACTGTCAGCATATTAGTCTGGTTCTCCTCACAGCTGAACATTTAAAGCTATTGCCATGTCTTAATATGACTGTTTCTTGCCAGTAAAAATAAATATCTGGCAAAGGTGTCAGAATCACCATTAATTATGATTTTTTGTTAAAATCTGATTGAAATTCATCCAATATCTTAAAAACATACCAAATCCTTGTCTACGTTCCTCTCTAGAGGTATCAACAATGGTTGCATCCCCAGCCCCAACTTACCTTCAAAGAAAAGGAGTTACAGACTTATGTGCAGCTTGCAACATTTTATTGATTATTTAAGAGGTTTCCATCTTAGTGGTTTTGAAGATTTTTGTAACACCAAACAAAATATACAATCCACTGAAAATATCTTATTACTGTTATACAAAATAACCTGATTTCTGTATTACATTCAGGCTGTCATTTTCTGGTTATCCGGCATTCAAAAGGGCAAAAATTATTTTTCTCTCCTCTCTAGCTGCTTTTGGCAGGTGATTTTTTTTATGTGTAGCTCCTGCTGATGTGTGCTATTGAGTACATCTTAGGTAATAAGCAGATATATCAAAAGATATCCAGGGCAACATACCCTGCTGAAAAACAAGAGATTACTTTTCTCTATTTCTTGCAGATAAGTAGCTTCTGACATATGCATCAGGAATGTTTTTTCTGGTGCACTTTCTATGCAAGACAGTTAAATGCTGGTATTCTGTGGCCATTTTATTCTTCGAAAAGGGGTTTTTTTGTAGTTTAATATAAATTATGTCTTAAAACTTAACAGCATTACTTGAATTGCTTTAATTTTACTCAGTGTAGCTCCACTGCCTTATGTTGTCTGCTTTTGGTTGTAGGGAATGTTTTATGTGCTCATTTTTCTTGTCAGTTTGATTTTGGAACCATGGTGAGCCATACATGAGTGTATCTGTTGCTGTGTAACAAAAAGATAGTCCCAGCTCCAAAACCCTCAGATTTTGTGTATAAAGCAAGTTACGAGAGATGGGTATTGATCCACGAGAGGATTGCCAGTTATTAGGCTGGAGAATAGCCTCGGGAAATCACACAGCCTTGCTGATGACTTTTTTTTGACATTATAGTGAAAGATAGTTTGAAGGAAGATTTAAAGTAGTTTTGCTAATAGTCACAGAAAATTCTGGTGACTGGACATTGGATGATATCATGGGTTAGTGAGAGAAAAGCTATTTTTGTTGACAGCTTTGTGCCTGGAGGCTGTTGTAAATCTGAATGTACCGAATGAAGGATGGTATGTTCAGTGCATAACGCTTTGCAGGGCCTTGCAAATGTAGAGAAGTGACTTCTGTTTGCAGTGACTGAGAAGGGGCTGTGAGAGAGCTGGGGCGAGAGGCAAGAGCTGGTCAGAGGGTAGCTGACACAGATGATTTCTGCAGGTGTCTGAGGGGATTAGGTATTACAGCGAGTGCATTTTTCTCTACAGTACAGTAAATCATGCTTTTTAAGAGGTGCTATGAGAAGGAATAGTGTAAGGTTTACACATAGTTTAGTAGGAGCACAGAGAGAAAGTGGCTAGTGATGCTCAGGTTATGAATGGCCTGAGAGTCAAGCAGGGTGGTGAAATTGTCAGCAGTGATATTTACTGGGGGGAAATTCTAACAGCTGTCTCCAGCTTGAGGTGGTGGTATGGCATATGTAAGAAGAGTCTGTGCCTTCTAAAAAGAAGCCTCCACCTCCTGTAATGTAAGGAAGTGTATTTTGTTTAAAAAAAAAAAAAGGCAGAAAGATTATATTCTCATTCTTGTGTTCTTTTGTATGATAGCTTCTACTACCACCTTATAATTTTTTTTAATAGCCATTAATTCTGTCAAAAGTGCGGCTACTGAACAGCCTCACCTTTCAGTATCAAGTTCAATTAGGAGTATATTCTCTTTTGAAAAAGGGAAAAAAAGCAACTGACAGAAGTGTTACTGCCTTTACTGTAACTGAGCAAAACATTAACACACCCTCTTTGGTCACTGCTAGAGGTGATCAGCAGTATCACAGCTGAAAATATATGCTGCTGCAAATGCAAACTTATTTTTGCTAAAATACGCTTTAATGTGGTGGACAAATTCATGGTACTAAAAATAGGGGCCCCTTTATATGGTGCCGATTGTGGGATTTATTATTCTGTTACTTAAGGTAATGGTATGTTGCTAGGTCAGGAAGAGGGTCATGGTTCTCAGATACAGAACAGCCTTAGAAATACTCAGAAAAAACAACAACTGCAGAACGTGAAGCAAAAATAATATTCAGTCGTGCTCATAAGGTTCTAATTTTCTTGAATTATCCTAAGTGTGATAACAGCTTAGTTCTGAAGCACACACAGCAGCTCTGTTCAGCATTCCTGAGCCTTGGAGCAGTTTCTACAGTTGAACTTCCTTCCTTCAAGTGGAGGATTTTCTAAAAGCAAGCACCGTGTTTCTGAGGCGTGCTGGAACGAGTCTTCTCTTTGCAGGTCAGGCAGACAGCACACAGTGACAAAGCCCGTGTTCCCACGCTGCCTGTGCCATCTGCTGACATTGGGAAAAATGTCCATCTGACTGTTCATCCTAAGAGAAAAAACTCTCAGCATTTTGAATTTTGAGGTTATTCTTGATACAATTCAGGCTCTTGTGGATTCAACCAACAGAATTTATATTGTCCTTCTGATGTGTCACGGAAAATGACCAGCAAAATTTACTTTTATTGCAGCTGTATGAACTTGTTATGTTTTATGTAAGAGATATTTAGAGATGTTGAATTCACCATCTTAATTCAAAGAATAGGAGTTACGTCTTTTTATGTTCAATCTGAGATAGTGTAACCATTTGTCTTATTGTATTGAGTAATTGTAAAATAATTTGTTCAGATTATTTCTTAGATTACATAGCTGTCAGCTGGTAATTTTTATAATACAGATGGTATTTTATAGCAATTTCCATTTTTTTTCCTCCAGATTCAGATATTGACCATTTTATTCTTCATTTGAACTACAAGATAATTATTTAAACACATACTTACGTAGACAAAGAGCTGCTCAGCTGAAGTATACTGTGTTTATAAGGTTTAACATGCCATTAAATAATGTGGACATGGAAACTTTTTGAAGTTCCTTTAGGTAAAAGAATTGAAATATCAACTTGCATGCTCATAGATATACAAGAATACAAAAATAACCATGTGACTTGCACAGTACTTACTCAAATTGAGTGAAAAGGCAAAATGTCAATTAAATTAAAGAAAAAATATTGCCAAAATACTTAATTGGTTCATGATGGTTTGTCTTTGCTTGAAATTCAATTGTTAAGAGACCTGATGGGTTTTGTTATTTTTTTTCCCACTTTCAGCTACTTGCTATCATTTAAGGTTTCAATTGCTTGACATAGAATTGGTGGATAATTAGTAGTGTGGATAACTGTGAAAAGCATATGTAGTAATTTAATTCTTGATTCTTTCTAATTGTCTGCCCATTGATAGTTCGCTAGGGTAAGTAGCTCGTTACTCAAACACTTTAAATGGAAAGTACTGTGGAAAGAAAAATGCTCTTAGTAATAAGATGGTATTGAAAATAAAAACCTTTTAAACAAACAAGTCATTATTTGACAAATCTCTCCCCAAAGCTGTTGTTCACATAATGTAAGAACATTGAGGTTGTGAGGAGGAGAGAAAGGGTAGGATTGCTAGATAGCACTCATCTTGCACTGTGATTGAAATAAAGATGTGTCACCCCTTAAAGAGATGCTAAAGGTAACCACAATAAAATATATTGGAATACTTCTAACTGGGCAAGGTTCACTTGTTGAAGGTAAAGTTAATAGGCATTAAACACAAATATATGCTATTAATTAGGGTCATTGAGGTAATTTTGTACTTCAGATATGCAAACAAATTTCACAGTAAACATTTTGACTTACCTGCGGAAGTACTTCCTTCTGAGTCTAACATCTGTGGAGGTTGCCAATCCTGCTGGTTAATCCACTCGTTTTGAAGTGTGCTTGGAATTTAAAGGCATGGTGCAGTATTTGTGCACAACTCCCTCCTTCCAGTTCCCTTTTCTGTAGCCTGTGAGTAGAGAGGAGACTGCTTCTTAAGAGGTTGTATCCTCTGATCAGAGATGTAGTATATATCCTAGACAATGAACAGCACCTTAGAGACACTGGCTCTTAACCAGAAAGTTTGAGCTGAAATATGAGGGTAGATACTTCTGTTGAAAGTTCAAGTATTTGTTTTAATATTCAAACCTAGTATACTACTGAATGTTAACAGAATTCTGTATTTTCATAGTAGTATGGCTTGAAGGATTTGAAAGTTCACCTGGAGACATGTACCTTTCCTGTTACCAAATTTTCTCACATACTACTAGATTTGTTCATCAAAGTTCTTTGCCTGTCAAAATATACTATTTCATATGAAAACTTGAAATGTAGCACTATTGTTTTGGTTAATTTTGGACTAGGCACCAGATCTCCTCAATCTTCTCTCTTAAGCTAGAAACAGAATTTTATGTAAAATTTAATGAGGTGGAATAAGTATCTGAATATCTTCATTTATGTAATTTTTCTTCAAGCATGTATTTTACCAATCTAACAGATCATTGCATTTGAGCTTTTGCTCCAGATATTTTTTTTTCCCTGATTGTTTACCTCACTTGCACCTTGAAGGTGAAGAATTCAATTTGATGTCATACTTTGTATTGTGATTTGGACAAACTCTAAATAGATGTTTTCCAGCTTGCATCATGTCTAACAGTCAATGTATGTGAATTTCTTGTTTTCAAATCATGTGATGTCATCTACTTCTAATCTTCATGACTTGTTTTGGAAAAAAAATTGTAAAGTTTAACTTTCTTCTCTATTTTTTCTTAACAGATTCGAAGAACTTGTGAAAAAGTTCAAAGTAGAATATCATGCTGGTGGTTCCACTCAAAATTCCGTTAAAGTGGCCCAGGTTTGTTCTTCCTTAGCAAAAAATTATTGGTAGTTTGAAGCGTTGTGTTTGAATCTGCTCTGTATTGTCTGTTTCGTCTTGCCACTGCAGAGTGGCTACGTGTGATTCTCTTGCTCAGACTATGCTGAGAGTGTTCTGTGTGACTTGTTTTGAAGTTGTGCTCTTTAGTCTTTTCACACATGTTCTGCTAAGGTTATAGCTACAGCTACAGTGTACTAGAAGTGAAAAGCTTTGTCAGAGATGTGTGCTGGAAGGGGAAGAGGTGAGGACAAGGTCCCTAGCTGCAGTTAGGAATCCTACACTGAGAAAAGTCACAAGGACAATGGTTAAACAGTGAAGTTGTTGAATCTCTGTGCTTGGAGATTTTCGTAACTTACCAGGATGAGTCCTTTGGTCAGGCGGATCTAAATTTGAGGTTGTCCCTGCTTTGACTGCTGGGTTGGACTGGAGACCTGCAGAGGTCTTGTCTAGCCTCCATTGTTCTGTGATTCTAACCACATTTATCCTGTAAGAACTTCAAAGTTTGTTCATAAAAGACTGAAATGTAAAGCTTCCTTTTATATGAGAGTGTTTCTGGCTATGGGTATGATGAACAACAGTAATGATGAATTTGGTTTCAGGTATATTAGGTTTTTTATAACAAAAGTACGTCTTTTGTCACAATACTTTCAAGCATATACCTATCTGCATGTTTTTATATCATGAGAGATGTAAAAATTCTATTAAAAATACACAAACGGTGCTTAGAACCTTCTTGCTAATGATCCTGGGTTATTAACTTTGAGGCTCCCTATATAATTAAAACTGACTGCCAGATAGTATTAAATGCACATTTGGAAGAAATAAAATTATAATCCAATAAAAGTTGCCCCCACCAATAAAAGGGGAAAAAAAATCATTGTAGTAATTACTGCTCTTTTCTAAAAAATAGTTTTTTCTTCTTTACTGAAGTTTTCATTTTCTGAACCCCCAAATGTCTTGAAAATATTTTGGATTAGAAAAAGAGGAGTTGCGTATGTTTTAATGTATATAGTATTGTCATTCTGAAATGGTTATGTTTTTAAAATATAGTCAGCTCTCTGAGGTTTTTTTAACCATCTGTTCAAGTCAATTTTTTTTGCTTCTTATACTTTTGAAAAATCTCTTCATCAATGGTGTTCAAGTTACTGGAATAATTTTCTATCAGTTATCACTGTTGCTTGACTTATGAGGATGATCTAAAGGTGGTGCCTCTTTCATGACATCTGATTAGAGGTGAACCTTTTGGATGGAGTTCTGCAACTCTTTATTAGTTCAGAGACATCATATTTTGCTTCTGTTGCTGCGTTTAGATTGGGGAGGTTTAGAAGCAAATGTGTCTGGTAGACTCAGAGTTTCTGAACTTTGAAGTGTTCAAAGAGCCCAGGATTTTATTTCCATTTCTCCTTGAAGTGACCTCTGCGGCATCAGCTAATTTATTAGTAAACTATGTTTCATTCTTTAACTGTCATTAACCTGTCAGTCCAGGTATTGTTCAATAATTATACTATGAAGCACACAGAACCCATGTAGAGTCAAGGAAATAGATGAAATTTAAATCAGTGAAATGTAGGTATTTCTGTGTCAATGCTCCTCTCTTACACTGATTAGTTTTTGTCAGTGAACTTTTCCTTTATCTTGGCTCAGAGTTGGGAGCCTCATTCAGCTCCAGTTGCCATCTGGAATTGTATTTGTCTCCAGAAGGTTTGTCATCTCCTAGTTTCTTAAGATTGAAACTTAAACAGTTGTGCATGAATAACATAACATAACATCACTAAAAGACTTTAGAAAGAGAGATGGGAGAGTGAAAGAGAGGGAAAAAAGTGAATTCTGGAAGTCTTGAAAGAAGCTGTTATTCTGTAAGCTTTAGCAGAAGAAAAAAAAAAGCGAGTATAGAAAAGAAGTAGTTGAAATGTAAACCAAAAATAAAATCAAAAATTTTGGAAGAGTTTTTGCAGCAATATTCATCAGCTTATTGGAGAGAATAAGTGTGTAAGTAACCTTAGAGAGAGCAGCTTAAATATATATTTTAATTTGTTGAAAGTAATGGGAGAAAGTAAACACTAATTCAGGAAACCTGTCTGGTGACTGAGAAGTAAAGGACCAATAAATAAGTTCAGAGAGCTGAGGTAGCCACACTTGGAGTGAATGTGGATTCTCTGCGAGAAGATGTGGGGAAGAAATCCTAAGAATGCAGCTCTTATTAATTTCTCAACGTTATGGGAAAAGCTTGAAAAACTATGCTATAAAACGAGAGATAAAACTTAAAAGAGTTTGCTCCAGCTGTTGAAAAGTTGATGAGAAATAACGACGTGTTAAAGAAAGGCATCCTTGGAAGCCTGACTACAGTGAAATACAACTGTCTGAGTAGAATGGTTGGAAATGAACAAATGGCCTCTGAAGTTTGGCAAATTGCATTTTTAAAAGTTGAGTTCCGAGTGGGAAGAGTATATTACTCAGGAGGGTAATTGGGAAAGTGCAACCAAAAAAAATTATTGGATGAATAAAAGGAAGAAGTTGGGAAGCAGTTCAAAAGGTTATGGAATTGTTTGTTTCAGGTAGTTGTCTTCTTTAAGGGTCAGAAAAGCAACACTATGTTGAAACAAAAATACCCAAAGGCAAAATGGGTGGATAAATTCTAGAGTATATAATCTGTTTAAAAAGGAAAAAGGAACCTGTCTTGTATGCTTGCTTACATGGGTGTATGGTGATCATCTGGTGATCATCTGCTCATGGTGTTTGAGCACATCGTTGTCTGCTACATGTGCTCATATAGTTTAGATATTGCCTTTGTATCTACAAAGGTAGCATCATCTACTAAAGAAATGCTATCTCTCAGGAAATGCTATCTGAACAGGATAAGCCAATTTCTTTAAGAAAAAAATTTTTAAAAGTCTTAGAAATACTGTATTTGTCATGTGTGAAAAATTTGAGATGGTAGTCAGAGAAAGAGGCAATAGGTAGAAGTTCTGAATTATGAAGAAAACTGGGAAGAAAATGAAGTTTGAATCATGTGGTTTGGAACTAAAATTTAAAGCAGTATCAACTATAAAGGAAGTGAAGATATTGGAAGTTTACAAAGAATTAACCAGAATTGCAGTTAAGCTGTGAAGAGCAGAGTTACAATTTTTTTTTCCTAGCATGTTTACAGAAAGGAGGGATGTGAAGTGCAGCCGTGAAGGAGGAATTTGGCTGGTAAAGTGCGAAAGGGAATTTTGGTATTTTTTTCAATGTTGTCTTGCAGCAGAGCAGACGGAGAGTGTGTGGTACTCTGCAGGACTGAACAGTAGTTGGAGAGCATTGTGAGAATCAGAAAGCTGAACAGTGGCCCTGTCAACTGCCCAGAGCAGATATTATGTCGACGGAGTATCTCAGCAGGGTCAGAAGAAGAGAAAGGTCTGGATATATGAGGAACAACAAAAAAGATTTTTTTGTAGAAATGCTTCTAATGTACAACGGAGAAGACGTATTTCCACAAGATGAATTGTGGAAGCAGAGTCAAATCATACATTAGAGGGAAAGCTCTGTAAAAGGAAAGTAAAGAGCAAAGGAAAAATTATTCTGTTGCAGAAGAAATACAGAAGACAGTTGGAGTAAACATTGAGAGGACAGAAGATAAATGACAAAGGGGCAGAAACTCAGATATATCATAGTCTTCAAAAGTGGGTTATATAAACATTTTTGTAAGTACAATAACATTTCTTAAAAAACACCTGCAAATGGTGAAAGGGAGTACCAAGAACAATGTAAAAGTACTGAAGGGCAGTACTAAAGCTCTTTATGGTCAGGTTTTCTGGGATATTAAAGTTGTTTGAACTGATGCTGGAAAGAGTTAGGGAATCATTTTTATCATGGCTTGACTCATGATATGAAAGGGGGCAGGGGGGAAGTGATTGATGTATTCCAGAAATGACAGTAGCAGGCCTAAAAATGGAAAAGATAAAATAAATGAGACAACAGTTTAGTCATTCCTTAATGATATTATATTAACAGCAAATTATGCTTCAGAAATACTAATTCATATTAGGAGAGTAATGGTGACAGAAAGAAGTGAAGAAAGTGGAGACAGAATGTGAGATAAATGACAAAACTACGAGAAAAGTTAATAAGCAATATGGAAAAACAGTATAAAAATCCCAGTGTTACTCTGATTCTGCATTCCCTCACTGCCCCTCCTTGTTTCTTCCTTACCAATCTGCTTTCCTTGTGCACTCTGACCTTTCTTGGATGTAAATTGGTTCACCTGCAAAAAAAAAAAGATGGCTAACTATGACAGATTGAGTACTTAGAAGGCCTTAAGGAAAAGTGTTATTGAAGTATCCTTTTGTTTGAGACTTTAGTACTCAGTGGAAGAATAAAGAGAGAATGTAAAGAATGGGAAGAGGGTAAAAGGAATAACAAAGTTCTTTCCTGACTGCAGTACAATGCAAAAATGGAATCCAGATAATCAGTAAAAATGCAGGTAATGTGCTCCTAAAGGTGCTCTATTACTATAAGAGACAGTTATTGGGACGACTTTTTTTCTTAATACACCAATAGGACATGTTGATAACTTGGCTGGATCAAGTTTCAGTTAATCAGGCATCAGTCACTAAAAATTGTTTGATAACACTTTGGAAAATGAGGACTAGAGAGGATGACTGAACTGCAATCCTTTAGTTTCTGGAACAGAAACCAAACTTTAACTTTCCTGTTGTCTTGGCATTAGAATTATCCTTTTATGCTAACTTTTAGTTTTGCTGTGTGTTTGAAGCTGTGATGCATGCTTAAGAACAAGAAGTGTAGGGGTATCAAATTGAAACTGCAATGTGCTTCTCTGACCTTTACTTGTCTCATTAAATTTTGGCTTTATACCTAATATGATATGTGACATCTTGCTTTAATCTGAGCTCTTGCAATCTCTCCAAATGATTGGATCCATTATATTAAATCTATAAAATATGCATACATGTAACTGCATGCAGTTCATAAATAATGTATTGTTTTAGGGTTCTGCCAACAAACTAAATTCAGATTCATGGAGACAGTATTTTACTACTACACAGCATCCTTCCGTAGTTTTAGTTAAGCCTGTGCCTGTCTAACAACAGACACTGATGTGGAAGGGAAAAAAAAAATCTGAGTCTTTTAATAGGGCTCATGACTTTAAAGTATCTAAAGCAAATAGCTTACATGTGCAGAGAGGGCAAGGATTGCTGACCAGGCTGTATTTGCATGATTTTTATCAGCATTTCTTTTGCTTTTAGAGTGCTGAGGTTAGAACTGCAAGAAGTTGTCTTTGAAGTTTTATCTTTCTAACACAAGTGCTGTATTTCAAGTTTAACTTGATATAAGTTTATAACTTGGATTTTAAACTACACAGCCTTGGCAACAAACAGCACATTTACATTCTTGTTTTTCTGGAAGTATTTACAAAGAATGCCATAATCTTCATCCTCAGGATGGATGCTCTTGGTTTTTGTCCTATTTCTTAATAGCTTATTTTTATTCTGGCAGTCTAGGTATTGCTGTGGATCTAACTTAGGAGCTAGAGAGTCCTGTATTCTATTGTTTATTCATCCTTGGAAGAATTGCGAAATTCTCATTACACAAGTTGTATTACTGCTGATGCCATGTGAGCTTGGAAGAATGTAGCTTGACACATTTCAAGTTGAATAGGTAGGACTGGCAGATCAAGGGAAAATGTAGTTAGAATTTTTGGGAAGCTGTCATGTAGATACATTTGGGATTTCACAGTACTGTTTTTATAATCACACTTGAGAAAATCATTATAACTCCCTTTTTCTTTCTGCATTACTTCTTGCCATCTAATTGTAACCTTTCAATTTTGGAGCTGAACAACATTTCTGGGAAAAGCCTATGTCCTGCCATTAGATACTTTAAAGAAGTTTGGCTTTAAACTAGAGTATGTGTTTATTTACTCTATTATTAATAAAGTGTTGATTGGAATGACTTTTAAATGAGGGATAACATTAAGAGAGAATAATATGCTTAATTATGTTGAACTTTTGAATTCACGTCAGGGAAGTATGGCACTTTTTTCAATATCAGCCTCTATTTCAAGGGCTTGTAAATTGATCCCAATTTTTATTCTTCCATTACAATTAACTTGTTTTGTAAATCTGAAGTGATTGTGCTTTTTAGCATTCTAATGAACTCATAAATTTGAGAATTAGGTTTGAAAAATAATTGGATTAATGCTTGTTTATAAAAAAGGGTACGCTCTGAAGGCTTAGAAGTATTTTAAATTTTTACTACTTGTTGTGTGAGTAATTAGCCAAACCTTGGATTTATATTAAACATATGTGTCTACTGGGTCATGTCATGCTTAGTTCAAAAATAATATGTAAAATTAAAAATTTATCTACGAAGAATACTTGCAGGTGCAGAACTGCATTTTATAAACAATATGAGTTGTAATCTTGTAACATAAGTAGCTTCATTGCAACTGATTCCATGCTTTTAAAATTAGGTTTAGATGTATTTGCCGAGAAGTATCCTTGGCTAAACAGTGCTTACTGTATGTAATCTACGAAATCCATAACACAGGGATCCATCAGTCCTTCAGTGACTTCCTCCCACTTTCCTATCATTCTGTATAAATGAGCATATAACTAATGAATTTAATCTTTTCCTCACTTGTGAGAATTTCTGGATTACTTCTCTGCAGTAGATGAGAGTGAGGCATAGCAGGAAGCAAGACTTGGCTCAGGAGCAGGCCTCAGAATGTATTGAACAGGCATAACTGGCATGGAGATAATGGAAAGGCTGTCAGAGAGGTCACCCCAAGCATACTCGCAGCTTTTTCATGTTGAGGCAACTTTGCAGCAACTGTAATTTTTTTATGGAATCAATCATGCCATTGACTAGAAATGTTCTCTCTTCTGCTTATTGTGTGCTTAAAATCACTTATGCAACAAATAGCTTTCTCCAAAAGCTGTTTCTGGACTAACACTCCAAGAAAGTGCAAACAAGTCCCCTAAACAACTTTTTCCTCCTAGTTAGTGAGTTAGTGAAGCAGAGAACAGTTAGCTCTGTATCTTTCTGGTCACCAAAAGGAAATAGGTCTTTTTTTTNGGTAGGTTTTCTGCTTTCTGAACCATTTGGACCAGAATGTTAAATTCCTCAGAGTTAGTTTTGGCCTTGTGCTTGATATTCCTTAAGCAGCTTCATTTTCATTCCTTAAGCAGCTCTGCTCAGATGGGCTTCATGGCCCCAGCAAACATGTGTTTCCAATATTTTCAGTAGTTTAATCCAGCTTTCAAGAAAATGTACAAAAACATCACTGAACCATTTTCTGTTTGGTATGGTTTAATAAACTTAGGGGTAATAGCTTTACCCTCTTTTCAGAAAAAAATCCTGAGGTGTGTGCTTCCTTCTATGCCAGGTCTTACATGTTTCTGCCATGCTGGGGTAGCATTCCACAGTGTGGTCTTTTGTCAGCACCATGTGCTGTCCTGCAAGTGCACATACCTGCTTCTCAAACCTGTTCCGTGTAAAAGAAGATAAACCAGACGAAGAGCTGGGACTTACAGCTAAGTTATTTATACCTTACTAAAATTTAAATGCTACTAGCCAGTTAAGTGGACCTCTAAAAACACCTCTCTTCAATGCTCTGTGTTACCAGTCCTAATCAATGAGATGTGTACTTGCTGAAGGAGTAGCAAAACATGGCTCAGAGCTAATAGAAATAGTCATTTAAGTTTGTCTCTCTGGAAATACAACAGTGGTTATTCCCGCTATGGCAGAGATGATGTCCTGTTGATGGTGTCACAGCAGACAGTACCTCATACCAGTGACATGAGTTTCCTGAGTTGCTTATTCTCTCAAGCGCTTTCTGTCATTCATGTGTGTTTCCAAATCAGACTGTGTCAAACACCACAGTGATGTGTCCCTGCTTCTTACAGGGCAGACAGCCTTTCCTCATCAGAATTAAAACATGCAGCTTGGGAAACTGGTGTAGTGCCTAAACTGATCGGTACAGATGTCAGAGAAATTTTGTAACACTTGAGAGCTGCCTAGATTTTTTGGAAAGTCTTAGAGAAAATTGCCAGACCTTTTACTCAGCTGCAGCTAAGATGTTTTTCAAAGCCTTATTCAGAGCTACTTGGACAGTTCAAAAAAAGCAACAAACCCTTTTTATCCTAATGACAAACCCTACAAAAATGTTAGCAAAATTTCCCCCCAGATTACGAAGCTGGGAACTTCTCAAGCTTCCTTTGTGCTTGTGAAGGAAGCCCATCCATTGTTTATGTGGTTATGGGTCACATGGTGAAAGATGCAGCAGTGCACTGGAGGACCTGACTTTTCAAGGTTACTGATAGTGAGGCTTTTTTCTCTACACTGGGAGTAGCTGTGTACAACTCTGTATATTTAGACACCTGGGAATATAATTTCAGCAAATATCAGGATGGTCAGAAAATGAAGGTCCAAAGAGCCTGTGGCAGTTTTTCAGATTTTGCAGTGTTAGGTCCCTAAATCTGTCCTGTCGAAAATGAGGAAGTTCCAGTTATACCATTGTCAGACTTTGTTATGAGACAGATGGTAACTGTTAAGCATTGCAAGACAAGCATCCTTAATTCTTTGGCATGGAATTGAGTGGTTCACTGCTGGTCGCATGGACTTGTTTGTTTGATGCACCAGAACCATATCCACTTGTTTTTTCAGGTCTTGTTCTTGGCCATCAGCATCAATAGCCTTGTAGGAAGACTGTTTTTAAAGTGAGTTTGGATGTGACATATTTTAGAAAAACAGCAAAAAGAGTTGTACTGTCACATTCCTGCTAAATCCATTCAGATGGAACCTTGAAACTCTGTCTTCTTCAGTGTGTTTGAGTGAGCTTCAGAGTACATATGCAGCCTCTGTTCATCCGTCCAAAATTGTAATTTATTTAAATGTTTAGAAACTGTTTCCATATTCTGGAGTAATCAAACATCAGTCAACCACATGGAATCAGAAGACACTATATAAATGGTAGCAGTTGGTTCTTTCTGGGTGTGCAATTCAGCTGCCTGCTGCTTGACTGAGCTTATATGCCTCTTTAGCTATGTGAACACCATGTTTTGAAGCTGTAAAAATTTTTGCAGATTTTTCAAAAGCAACGAAGGAGTTTAGACTCTGTCTCTAAGCTGATGTCCACCTGAATGAGTGGACTCAAACTTTGTTGTTTCTTGATTTTGTTTTTCCCTGAGCCAATGCCACCTTTAACTTGTAAGACATGCTATATATGAGAGTGATATTAATTAGCACATTCCCTAATTTGTGCTTATCCTGAAAAGTGCGCTGTTTCTAGGTAATACAGTAATTAGTGCAGGCTCATATTTCTCCTGAGGAAGCAAACACCTGTAAGTATCAGTAAGCTACAGTAAAGGGGCCTGGTTCCAAGGGTGCCATGATGTGAACCCTCCAACGTTTTTGTGTGCAAAATGACAGTGGGACTTTCTCGGAACCTTTTGCCCCATAAAACTTTCCATGCGGTGGTGGGCTGATGGCTTGACTGACATTTATTTGACTTGTTCCCCTTAGTTGACACTGGAAGGAGAATAAGTGCTTGATTTGGCAATCTCAAAGAGAGGGTAAATCCCTGTGCTTCACTGATACTAATTTGGCGTGCCACTCAAGCCTTGGGAGCTCGGGAGCTGTTTTATCCTTAGCAGCTCAATAAGTTACATAACTACATCTTTAGCAATTAATTAATGTTAAGTGATGTGATACAGTGGGGAGTTAATTGCCCTAGAAATCTGAAATGCCAAGTTACAGGGGTTTCTTGCACATCTCTGGAATGCTTCCTGTTGGAAGTACACTTTTTTTTTCCCCTTCACACAAACACTGACAATCTTGCTGTTAGCTAAGAACTCTATGCAGGTTTTATAATATACTATTCCTGGAGATCTCATGCTTCCCTCAGAAAGTTTAAATATATTGGTATAAGTTCCTTACACATTTATTACATGGATCCACAGATTCATTGCCTAAAATCATTCTTTTCTTTCCTTCAATGATTTTTGTTCTGACCAAGAGGATGTATGTCTGATTTTCTACTTTTGATTACTGCAAACTTGCATTGTAGGCCTGTAATAAATTAGTGTACCTGTCTCTTTCTTATAGATATGATGGGAGTAATAGTGGTTTATCAGAATAGAAATTTAATATAAGAATTTACTTTAACTTTTTAACAGTGCACAGAGGCAAGGACTGATTCATCAGGAGGTACAGTAGTGCTTTTTTTAGGACCCTGAGCATGATTTCAAAGGAGCATACAGGACTGTCAATCACATCAGCAGACTGTGTTTCAGTGGCTTTTGCAGTGACTAGCATTATGTGCTACTTTGTTCAAAGAAAGAATATGGGATAATACAATGAATTCCCAATAGGGAATTCTTATCCTAGGACTACTCCATTAGCAGTTCACTGACACCCTGACCCATAACAGTTGGCCTCTAGGTTATCTTGTTATTGGTATATATGCTTTAGGAAAAAAAAAAGAACTTCTGTAAAATTTGATCTCATTGATATGCATTGAGTTTCACAGTTTTATTTTTCTTGCTGCAAAATAGTATTTGGATGGATTAGGTCTGTTATCATCTCAACTATCGTAGAAAATGTTCCAGAATATTGACCTCATGTTACTGGGGTTCCATTCAAAATGGTCACAAGACCTGAAGGTGAAAAATATGGTTCTTGTATACTCTGAATTTGTTAAAGCATATGTTAAAAACATGCAGCAGCTCCACTTAGTTTCTTGTTATATTGTACCCATAAAGTACTGAAAGCTGGCAGTTACTCACTTCAAGTGCCATGCTTGTGTACTGCTTTTAACTGAGGTTTTTTTCACTAGTGGGTGAGGAAGAGTCCTTTATGTGCAATAGCTGCATTCTGCATCCTTTCCCTTGCTGCGCGAGATCCCGTTCCTAAGGATCCATCTTTCACTCTTCCTCCATCCTCACGCACGTCACACTGTCAGGACTAACTGAACAATATCTGAAGTATTTCACTTGTTTGCTTCTACACAGATCTATTTTTTCCATTTTTCTAATGAGAAGACTACTCTGATTTACTAAGGCATCTTTAGGAGTTAGATGCAGACTTTGTGGAATTGAATGGCATTTTACTTGTAAAAGACATACTTTATATTACATACCCACCTGTTTAAGCAGAATGAAGTTTAGATATCCTTCCTACTAAAGAGAAACGACTACACCCAGTTATACTGAGTTTCTTCATGACATTACAGGCTCACAAATAAACTTACTCAAGAAAATTATTTACTTTTGTGCTGTCAGTGGTACCATTAATGTGTTGATGTATATTTGTAAACCCTAAGAATACATCTTTATTTTATTGTCATTGTAGATCTGTGGGTCGGTTAAGTTGGTTGGCTTATCTTTTAAAAATATGGCCTGAAATCAGTGATCTCATATTCTTAGTTTGTAAATAAAATAAATGGATTTTTTTTTTAAAGATGACTTTTGAGAGCTCACTGGAACTCTTAAGATTAACTAGAATTTTTTGCCTTTTTCATGCATCTTATGTGGAATAAATTCTGCATGACTGTAGATTAATTCCGTAATTTACAGCAGATGATTATTAAATGAAAAAGGAAACTTGTTAACATAAGTGTTTAACATTGTTACTATTCATTGTTCAACTTTTTAAAATACATTGTGTACAAGTAGAGACTACAGTGGGTGTGATGGATGAAAAAAGCTGACTTTTGTGTGGCTTCAGCAGTTCTCATCTATGATCTCAGATCTCAGTTTATTCTGTAACAGCTGCTGAATTGCTACAACCTGCAGGCTGAAATACTGAGAGAACATAGGTGCTGGTTGATTTTAATGTACCAGGCTGTCACCTGTGGTAGCTCAGGAGATCCGTCATGAGCCAGTGAATTGTTCCTGCTGTGAGGGCAAGGGTTCCTGGGAAAGAGATTGGTAGGCTGCTGGTTAAACACCACTGAACTCTCCTATGGAAATCTGTTCCTTCTCATAAGTCAGAGCTAGTCACCTAGCTGAGAACCCAGAAAATCAGCTTTCCCTCCCTGGAGGATGCACGTTACAGAAATTCATCTCGATCACTCACTGGTGTCCAGCTATGTCTGTATGGCCCCTGCACTGTTGTGAGAGGGGATTTGATTTCAGATTATTTCATCCTCAGTTTATGACTATACCTAAAGATAACTGCGAGCTAGTCCAAGATTCAGCAGCTGATCCCCAAATTAATTTTGGCAATGGTTATCATGTGTGAAATGCAGATATCTTGATAACATGGTGACATGCATTACCTTTTAAAATTGCTGTGAAAAGTTGCTAACTACTGCTGCTTATAACAATCTGCCCTACTCCCATCTTATAAATGACACAAAATGGTAACACATGATTAAGTCTTTAGGGATTGCCTGTTTAAGTCACTGTGAAGTTTTTTCAGCTATTACTTTCAAAACTTTATTGAATGGAAATACACAAAATGCAAAGAAATTAACACTGCAGGAATGCACCTATGTTACAATTATGCCTTAACACTAAGTTTTTGTATCATTACTTGCATTTTTAAAACAATTATATGCTTTACAATACATTCAAAGTCTTGTTTTTTTACCAAAGAAATTATTCTCAAATAAGAATTTTTCTGCCTGTTTAGTGAAGTTCATAACCCTTTTTTGGGTTTTTTATTACAAGCTGGTCCATGGCCCTCTAAACTGGCAGCTTACCAAATTTTGCCACCACTATTGGTGGAGATATATTTACTTTCTAAATTCTTTGCAGTAACCCTGTAAGAAACTGCATGCCTTGTTTTCCTCGAAGCATGTTCTAGGATCCAGAGATCTAGAATGAGCTGAGACTGATGGGTCCCAAATAAGAGCAAGTTGGCAGGAATAAAAGGAAAATTTTCTCTTTCTGCTACCCTATTTCTGGTATGGTTGGATAATGGCTTTAGGTATGACACACAGAATTTTTTCAGAAGAACTAACATGATTTAAAAAACTGTAGCAATGACAGTTTTTAAATTTACATACATAATGTAAATTTGAGCTTTATGCTGGGAATGCTGCTGTGAAGTAGACCAAGTGTGATTTTTTGTGACAATCTAACTGTGTTAGAATTTTAGACTAGATGACTCAAAGCTGCCCTGCTAAAAATAAAGCAGGTTTCTGTTTTAAAATCTGAGCTGTACACACAAATTCAGAATATATATGCAAATTAAAAAAAAAAAAAAAGCAGGCTTCTGTCTATGACAGATTTTTTTAATGGTATTTTATTTAACTCTTATTTACAGTTCAAAGGTTTTAGGATGCTGGGAATTAAGTTACTTATAAGAATAGGTAACTGTGACCTGGTCATAGAAGCTACACTTCCAAGAGACCCCCTATGTCAATAGCCTAATATTTTTCTTGCAGGTGAAAGAAGGTCTGTGGAGCAATTAGTGAGGCAGCACAAGCTTGACTTCCACGTTTGCTTTTGTTAAATATTGTGGCTAAGTTAAATCTTAGAATCAATTTAAGGAGTAATAATTGAATTCTAAAGCAGCTCCCCTTACAAAATGGAGAATGCTATGGCATGCTTTATTACCCATGTTTAGGTATATATATGGTATGTTTGAAGTCAAGCAAGCAATAACATGTGTGAGATCATTATTTTTTAATTGCAACATGATGGAGTGAATTGGCATTTTGGGTTCTCTGTTTTTCTTTTACTCTTGTTATTTTTTTGATCCTGTAGTTTTGTCTATCCATTCTTTGAAACATATTGATGAACCATTTTGTTAGTTGTATCAAGATGAGTTTTAATTATTCTTTCTTCTTTTCTAGAAGGTTTAGAAGGAGGGGAAGAATTTGACCGTCATCTGACCTGGGTTCTTGTCAGATTTTTCTTATTTAATTAGCATTAAGGGAAGTGTCTAGTTTTTAAGATGCTTTTAGACAGCTGAAATCAGTCTTTTGCCTATTAAAATATAAATCTGTTTCATCAAAGACAGAAAAAAGACATAAAATTTTTTTTTCTAACTCATGCTCTGAACTACTCTCTGACCACTGACATTGAAGTTCTCTTTTATAATGTGTCTGGCTTAATAAGAAGTGACCTCTTCCACTTTCCATGATCTCTTTCCATGCCTTTTTTTCTTGTGAACATGCAAACAACACCATATATTCCCAGTTCTAAAGCTATCATTTAAAATTATATGGGTGAGGCAGCTAAAATAAAAAAGTTTTAAAACAAATCCCACCCTGTTCTGTTGTTTGTAGGGCTTTTTTGATGGTTTTGCTTTGTAGTTTAGGGGCTTGAAATGGCTTCTGACACTAGACAAATTCTGTGCAATTTCCTCTTCACCCTGAGATCTCTGCAAGTGTTTGCTTTGGATTTGTTCTCTAATACAAGCTCACTGTACCTCGTAGGAGTCTGTAATCTTCCCTTGTTCTGATCTGAAGAAGGGAGAATCCCCTTTTCCAAGGGAGCCACTCCAGGTTATTGTCAGGGAAGTAGAAATACCCCTCCTCTTACAACACTGGGACCCAGAATGCAGTGGCAAGATGTCATAACTAGAAAGTTTTCTTTTTATTTTGATGATCTGCTTAGGGAAGAGCTGATGGCTCTTTGAATAATATTTGTTATTTCATTAGTACAGAATTTGTCAGGTGCTGCTTATTGTGTCAACAAGCAGCAGTCTCCACTGTCCTTACAGAAAGAGTATCTTATGAACAGTTCCAAACTGTTCCTTTTTTCCTTTGGTTTTGGAGTATGCTAGGGAGTGTTGTGGCCAGACATGGGATCCAGCCTGTACTACAGAGTTGTGTTTGAAGTGTAGACATTTGCATCTCTTTCAAAAAGAGTGCTTTTTTTTTTTTTTAATTGTAATATATATAGCATACAAGTATAAAATATAATTTAGATGTAAGGGAAAATTAAAAAGAAAAGCGCTTGATGCTTCTGTATCTTTCTCACTGAATGATAGATTTTCACTTACGAGGAATTTGCTTTAGATACAGTTTGAAGGACATTTCCAAAAAATGCCCATCTTGTGCCATTCTTACGGAACTATTTCACTTGGCCCTTTCTATTAGCTTGGCTTTGGATGTGGGTAAGCACTCATTTTAACAGAGCTAATATTAGGGTTGTAATCAGAGGAGTAATAAAAGAAGACATGGAGACAACTTTTCCAGAGTCATGTTCATTATTTGTTCGTCTCAGAGCTCAGGGATCCAAATGCTGTTACTACTATCAGTAGCAGTAAGTTTGGGAACTCCATATTATGGGAATTGACATCTTTGTTGCATGAGCTGTCTTGCACGGAGTGTTTCAGACTTCTGTTTTCTTCTCCATGGTAGTTTGAATTCACATGAAACCTCAGGAGGTTATCGAATATATCCAGTATGCAGACATGAAATAATTGTATATTTCTTTTAAGTCAGTGCAGGGAGCATCAGTCTTCTGAAGAGTCTGAACATAAATGAAAATCAATATATTTGGACTGAACTTGGTGTAGAACTGATACCAATGGAAAGATGAAATCTTTGCTAGAAGTCAGTGCTTCAAATGTCGCACTTTGTTAAAGATTATGTGCAGCTTAAGATCTTCAGTCTAGGACAGAGCTTTTAAAATTTGCTTTTTATTGACTACAAGTCTGTGCTGTTACTGTGACAGATAGAGATCTTACATTTGAGACTTGCATGCTTATTACTCCAGCTAACAGTCATATACCTGGAAAAGACCTAAGGCTTAAAATAATGCTTTCTGGTCCAGAATATGGCAACTTGAGGTTCAGCTGAAAGTTTCAGTTCTAGACTGCAGTTTTGCACTTTATTACATACTGAATACAGAGCATGGTGCTAAATATCAATGTTCACTGCTCTACCTCTCCCATGATGGCTGTCCTCCACAGAAACAGGGGAGCTGTTAAAAATAACAACTGGAAATAAATAATCAAATTTAGAGACAGAAGGAAGTAATTTATAGATATGAACTCTAATGTACGCATCCTAATAGAGGTGAAAAAGGCAAGTCAATGTAAAGCAATATATTTTATGAGAATTTTATATCATTTTGGAACATGGCCTAGACTTCTTTGTGATGATCAGCCCCCAAAAATTCTCTTGCAAGGGAAATTTATGACCTCAGATCTTCCGAAGCACCTGTAAGCTTTCAGTGGTAACTGGAACCCAGGTAACTCTTCACTAGCTGTTTATGATAACAGCCATTTTTATTTCATGCTTTCTAGGGAGTGAAATAACTACAGACGCAAGAAAAAAGCAAGATAAACATAGTAAAGTGTCCAGACAAGACTGAAAGGCAGATAAGGGGAAAATAAAGACTTTTGAGTTTGGTTTGTTTGGGTTTTTTTGTCTTTTGGTTGTTGTTGTTGTTGTACCTTTAGAAATATTTAGCTCTGTGGTTGTGTTAGAAGGTAAAAATAGTTGTTCCTGGGAAAGCAGGCCATCATTGGTAGAATGCTGCCAGGCAGTTTTATTTCACCTACTTTCTCTTTGACCTTTTAGAGTCTCTTTCTATACCTGTCTCTCAGTGTATCAAGTTGCATGTGCACCCATCAATTTCTCATGAAGGTGATTGCGGGAGGGAAAGTACTAGATGAGAAAAGTCAGCTTTTTTTGTAGAAATAACCTTTCTTTCAAGCACTTCCAATAACAACTTAGAGAGAAATAAAAAGATTTACAATTGGGATTGACCCACAATACTGCAAAATTTCTCAAAAAATGTGCTTGGGCTCTGCATTCTCCTTATTGACATTATCCATGGTACTAGAACATAGTTATTTAATCATAGTAGCATCTTAACTTGCATATACTCATATGTTTGGATTTTTTAGGTAAGGAAACAAAACAAACGGATTTTTTTGTTCAAATCTGTTGCTTTCTTCACTTTCAAGACTGTTGATGTTTCTTTAATAGGAAATAAAGCATCCTGCAAGCACAAGTAACAGCTTTTCAGTGTGTACCTACTTGCTGTCCTCAGTGTAGTGTATGTGTCTAGGTGTTGTAACGATTTCATATCTCTGATTGATCTTCTTTGTGGCATGTGGTGCATTACCTAGACACCATGCAGTTAAGGTGAGGAATCCTGCTAGGATATCTTTGTTTCTGTTGGTAAACTCAGACTTTTAATGCCTGTTCCAAGTTGTTTGGGTGTTGGGGTTTTTATGGTATAATACTTTCTTTCTGGAAAACCCCGTCTTCTGTATGACAAAATAATTTAGAGATCCATTAAACCTCTAATTTTAAAACAGTGATACATTGGTGATTATAGGTAAACTGGATTTGAAGCAGTGCTTTTGAATTACAGCAAGACATCATCCGTAGACACTCTTAAATTCCCACTGAGACAAATAAAAAGGAAAATTATTCTTCAGGACACAAAAAAATTATTATATCAATAATTTAAGTACTTGTTTTTATCTGAATAAATAGACAATGATTGGTTTGTAAATCTGTTTTGTAAGAATAAATGAGTTGCTATGTACCTGCTCTCAAGTCTTCACTTGTTCCTGTGAATTTCAGGAAGTATCACCTCATTCTTCAGATGAACGTTGCTGTGAGATTGTACTTCAGATAAAAATTCAAAACTGTAAAAACTCCATGCCAAAACACGAGCCACCTTGATAAGATACTGATTTTATTGCGTTACTCTAGTCTTTCATGAGGGAAGTAAGGAGTCCTAGTCGGGAGATACTACACTTCCACTAGTGTAATATAACTTAATGTAATTAATGCCAGGGCAGGTTTTTTCAGTTTTGGAGCTTTGGGGTTTTTCTTAAGAATTGAACCAGCATGGTGATGAAACTGAAATGAAGGAGAGATGAGTATTTAAAAATCTCATTCTGAAAATGAACTGGAACATAAAATTTAAAATATCATCTATCAATTAATAGCAATTAATTTTGAAGTTAGTTTTACTTCACAAGTCCTTTTTTGACATTTTAAGTAGGTTTTTATGTATTTCAGTCTTTTTAATTTGGACATTGCAAGAATGGATCTTCAAAGTTGGGAACTTAGAAATTGACAAATACAGGGTTTAATTCTACAGAGAACTGTAATTCCTTTACTCCCCCCTCTGCATTTCTCAGGGTTTCCTATTGGTATAAAACATAGTATTGCCCAGGTGGATGTAAGAATCTTGGATGTATTCACACTTGGAAATACTTGGTGTTGGTATTTACTAGAGGAGGCTGGCTTGGTCTCTCTTTGAGTTTAAGAAACTAAATACAGAGAAGCTTTTTCTTTTCCTCTGTTAGAAAATTAAGTTTCATTGGTGTTTTGTGACACTTCACAGTCTCACTATGCCTTTGTCAGCACATACTCCTTCCTTCCTATAAAATGCCAAAAGATTTTCAGGAGCCAGCTTTTTAAGAGCCTTTACCAATTGAGCCAAGTCTGACAGGTTAAGAAAGAATGACAGAGGTGAAACTCTGGGTGGTGGGTGCTCCATCCCTGGAAACATTTAAGGTCAAGTTGGATGGGGCTGTGAGCAACCTGATCTAGTTCAAGATGTATGTGGTCATTGGAGGGGATTTGGATTAGACGACCTTTAAAGGTCCCTTCCAACCCAAACCACTCTATGCCAAGCAGTAATCCGTCCATGGGATACCAAAGCAGTCCCTGCAGTCACTGGGATACAGGAAACCCTTATTCAGAAAGCCCTTTGCCATTTCCCAACACCCTAGGTAGATGACCTGCAGCAAAACTCTTCCATGTGCTCAGGTCTGTCTCTCTGATGAGGAGATGCATTTTCATCGTGAGCAATCTTGACAAAAGTCTTGTCAAACAAAGATAACCTTTCTGCCCAGTTAAATGGAATTCCCAATCTACTGGATTCATGATCCACTTCTCTCTTCACTAAGTGAGAAGAAAGGGCATTTAACAACAGGAAAAAATACACAGTGACTATTGGCATTCCGTGGTGCTTGAGTTAACTTCTAACAGTAGCTGAGTGCCAAAAAGTGTCTGGACTCAGAGACTGAGGTACATGGTGAAGTGTGCTGTCAGTGGAAATAACATTAGTTAGTACTGTAATTTAATAAGAATCTAGCAGAGAGGCTGTAAGCAAGGGTATATAAAAATTTCACTTTTATTAGGTTGGTATTGTTGTCTGAGAGGTAGAAAATGAAACATACTGCAATGTTTTCTTCTTTTTGATACTTTAAAAACATCTTTACTGAAATGAATAAAGGTCTAAAGTCTCTTGCTATCTTTAAATATTAAAGTTACGTTTAGATTAAGTGAGATGAATTATATTTTATTCAGATAAGTTCAAACTCACTTTGCAAGTCTGTGGGCTGCATTACAGTAAACTTGCTAGAATTAGTAAAAGTTGTGTTACAATTGTTTTGCATTCTTTATTTCAAAAGAAATTGCAGAAGCATCTGAATATATGCTGTTAACTGATTTTGAAGCAATATGCACTGTTCAGAATATTTAAATAACTAATGAATCCATTTATAATAAATCTTTCATATTTTGAAAGAGTATTCAAGATTAAGCCTGATAAAAGGGAAAGGCTTTTGTGTTGTAATCTTATGTTTCGTCATGGTTTTTGGAATTCGCATGCTACAAAAAGGATGTTTTAAATTAAAAGTAGTGTTTGTGGTTGCTTGAAAGTTCTCAGAAAAAACTTCTTGGATGTTAACAGAAATGGGATCCTGTTGGCATTTTCCATTTCATGCATGCTAAGTCAAAAGTGTAGTATCTAAATATGCTATGGGGAATTATTAAAATTGCACAGTTATTTCCTAGCCAAAACTTGAAATTATCTGCTCACTTTCTTGCTGTAATGCAGTGCTTAAAAATATGTACAATTTAACAGAAGGTAAAATTGTAGATGGTTTCCAACCTTTAAAATAATTCCCATTTGGTTGCAAATTCCATTGCAATTAGAAAAGGCCGTAATAGTTTTTAGTTTTATTTAAGACATAGAAGAATAGATTTAATTTCCAAAAGTGCTGTGTATCAGCAACTCTGAAGTATTTTAAATTCTAGCCAGAAGCATAACATAATTGATATTTATATTATTGGGTATGGCAGCATTCTCAGGGCTGTCATTTTGCTTGTAATTTTCTCCTTGCTTGTAAAATTGTCTTATTTATTATTTGCACTTTATTCTTAATCAGTTTTGCTAATGTAATAAAAACATTGAAATGTTATTATATGATTAGCAATTTTCCACTATATTAATCCAGCATTACATTATACTGTGTGGTGACAATAATGATTTCTAATGTGGTAATGAGAAAGAGTTATTAGCATGTCCCAGTATTTAATAGTTTCTTAATTGCAAGATGGAAAAATATTTTAAGTTACCATAATCAGCTCTATTAGTGGCAAGAGTTGCAAAATGGTGGGATCTGGAACATAAAAATTTAAAGATATATGTTGAATGGAACACTGTCTCCATCAGTATAAAGCTATTTTGGTTTTATGCTTGTTTTCAGGAGTCGTAGTTACTCGTAGGATTTTTTCCCATATAATAAACTCAATATTTATATTGGCAAATAGAAGAATTCTTGCAGATTTAATACACATTTACCAGCGTGCATGAAATGGGTGTGCAATACACTTTTTTTAACGAGGAAGGTGAAAGTCTGTGGTATCCAGCTGGGAAGATGATTTACAGAGATTAAGCCTCTTGTAGCTGTGACACCATGCACTGGAATAGCCACAGTGCAACCAAAGACCTGCACGTTAGTGGGAACACAGATTCAGAACCAGCACTAAACAAGTACATAAATGTTAATAAATGATTTCTCTAGCTCACTACATTGAGTCGACTCTTATATTCAGTAAATAATTTAAAAATTATTGGAGGTGCTTCAAAATTCAGAAGTTAGAAGTCCAAAGGGAGCTTCTGGCCTTCTTTGTGTGTATGTGCATGCACGGAGCAGGCAGGTTTTCCTGTGTTTGTGTCTGGGTGTTTGTATAGAAGTGTTGCAAATACCTTATTTTAAAGTGTTTTTTTAAGTAGTCCATGCAAGCTTTTGAGAATTTACTCTGTTTTTATTTAAAACATTTAAAAATTCACAAAAATGTATTTCTGACTTAATTGTAAGACTTTTATAGATAACTTGAAAAACTGTTGGGAAGGAGTAAAAAAGAGGAAAATAATTATACTGAGTGAGGGAAACAAGTGTATTTTCAGATCTAAAGGTATTATAAACATGTATAAGGTAATGATACAATGAATACTGGCAGGGATGCTGACAGAAAATCTTATTACAACAGCATCCTGTTAAGCTTCAGATGGAAAACATGCTGTAGAAGTGGAAAATATGTAGCCCTATAGAGTATTATCACCAGTAATGCAGCTACTACAGGGAAATTCAGCACTTGCCCAGTGCTGGGTGTTGCACTACTTCTAGAAATCAAATTTCCTGAGAAGTCCCTCTGATACAGTGGGCGTGGTATTGGAACAGGAGCAAAGTCATCCTGGAAAAAGTAGAAATACTATACTACAGCATTCTTAGGTGTAAATGGTCCAGCAGGAAATGTGGGCTGTTTACCTCGTTCCCTTTTCAAATCAACAATTCAGTTTATGAGGTAATGTTAATGACATATTAAAAAATTTCTTCTAATGGTTCCACTGGAGTGACTTGCATTTTATTACCCAATAAAAACAGTGAGGCTTCTATCGGGATTCTTGTAACTGGGAATTTTGCATAATAGAGCTGTCACTTGAAGCCAGTATTTATGGATGTGAGTGCAATCCTGTAATAACTAAAGGATAAGCTTTCACTAATTTTGCATCTGCTACAATTAAGAGATAGATTTAGATTCACTTTATGTAGCATGCTGTAAAACAGATTCTGCGAATGAAACTGAAATGTTTAGCCTGCTTTTATTACATGTTTAAATAGCATAAGGAATTGATGTTTCAATACCCATCCCTCTAAATATGTATATTGTTCTGAGTGGTTAATTTAAATGCACTTCTTTGTGTCAATGATGTGGTTCTAGAAGTATTGTGTTCTCTTCAGTTTTTATGTAAAAAACTCATTGAAAACTTGCTCATATTTCAAATTTTCTTTTCAAAAAGAAACAAATAAACACATTGCAAATGCCAGCATTGCTTTCATCACTCTTGTGTATTAACTGGTTTTTAATCCACAAATTTCTACCAGGTTGTCACTGCGTTGTATAAAAAGAAGAAGTTGGTCATACCTGCTTCAATTTTGTTTTATTTTGAGTGGTACAATGCAGTTCTACATTGACGGATATATTTCAGGTTATGGTTGAAATTCTATAGTGAGATCAGACAATCTGGAATCACAGACCAAATGCAGCTTTCCTTTCTCAAATTCATGAGTAATAATACTGGTATAGTGGCACCTCTGAGCCCCATCTTCTTACAACATCTACTTTCTGTTATATATAACCTGGGTTACTGAAAATCGTGTGAAAATAGCACTCCATCTTTTCCTCAAGTTTTATATCAGGACCTGTGTTAGATGAAAAGATGGAAAGCAACAGCACAAGTGAGATTTGATGTTTAGATGCTGCACTAACTGTTATGGTGTTACAAAAGTTGGGAGCATTACTTTTGCTACTTGTAGTGTCATGTTTCAATAATGCATATTTGCTTCTGCTTTACAGCTTTCTTTTGCCCATCTGTATAGTTAAAAATGACTCTCACGGTGTTTAATTCCTAATTACTAAACCAGAAGCTCTAACAGAAACAGATGAGCTATCATTAACAGAATAAATGCTTATGAGGTGCACTGCAAAAGCATAAGCTGCCTAATCAAATGGGTTTGTGTTTGTCCCTTGCCACCCCTTTCAGATGTTCCTTTGTTGGGACAGATTAAATATAGGATGCTCTCTGTAACTTAGTTTATCTTTAAGATAACTGTTGATGAATTTTTGTTTTCTTCATACATATCTATTTTCCATTTCCAGATGAAAAAAATTGCAATACTTTTCTTTTGGATATTAGGGGGGAAAGTTAATTTAAAAAAGATATATTAACTAAGTTTTATAATAGTATACATAACTTCCACCTTAAATTTTGCATTCTGCGTCGTAAGTGACAACTCTGCAGATTTTTGGATGATCCTACAGCAATGTTCTTTTCCCTTTTCGGTGGTTGGATTGTTCTTCTGCACTGTGATATTGTTACATGTGGGTGGACACCTTTCCTCAGATCTCATGGATAACAAATGAGGGTGTTTAAAAATAGGTGGTTTTCCCCTTATGTCAAAAAACTATGTTTGAAACTCAACATCTTGATGTATAGTTAAGAATACTTTATCATTTGTCTGAAAAAATTTCAGATACTCATACATCTCCTTTTGTCTCTGTAGGTACCTAAACTTTAGCTTGTAAGTTAAACTGATTTTACTGGAAAATGAGTATTTTCTGTTGCTGTATCAGTATTTCTCTTCTTGCCTGCTTATTTCAAGTTTTCTTCCTGTTTGTCAAAAAACCCAAACAAACCAATGTACCCCAAACAACCCTCAAAGCAGCTTTTGTTCAAGTATATCTCAAACAACTTGACTACTTCAGTGCTCAGGCCTGCTTTGTTGGTTTGATGGTTCTACATTTACCTATGCTTTACCTTTCACAGTATTTGGGGTTTTTTCTTTAGTGGTGATCATGTGTATTAACAAGCAGGCCATCTGCTCCCTCGAAGTTTTCTTCCCAGTCTAGTATCTAACTCTTGAAGAAAACTTTGAATTTATCCCTTTTTATGTAATTTATTAGAAGTTTCTGATCATCTTCTCAGTTCTTTGTGTGCTGGTACATTCGGAATGGATTCTGGAATAGGGAGTAGCTTTAAGTTACTAAAGCTATAAAAAGTATCTGCCTGATTTTTCTCAACTGCAGTATTTGCATCAAAATGTTCTTCGCTGGTCTTTTGGAGTGCCTATGACCTCACCTGGCTCTAGATTTTTTTTTTAAATTTTACATTGTTGCCAATGACAGAGGAATATCCCCAGCTGTCCTATTTACTGCTAAAGGTTCACACATAGCTTCGTTCTGTGAATTAATCTGTAAACTGCCTCAGGACCCTCGAGAGAACTGTACTAAAATTGTCTTTTGACAGAGACCGTTTCCTAGTTCACGTCATTTATTTCTGATTGTTCTCTTCTGGGTTTTGTGTATTGCATTTATGATGTACTCTACACAGCTGGTGGTCATTTGTCTTCTCATCTATATTGATCTCCTTGGCTGTGTCAAACAGCTTTCAGTCTGTTCCACCACAACCAGAAGGTGAACAAAATGCATGCTTTAACTGTGTTCATTTGTTCTGGGATGAAAAATAATGCCATACTTTAGGCAGTGAACTGCATCGATTATAGAATTCTTATTTTTTCTGTTAGTGTTCTGTATTAATAAAAGAAATATCAAACCTTATCATTCTAATAGTCAATTGCGACCCTTTAAATTACAGGTATGTAATCTTTCCTTTGGACAAATCCATACAGCCATCAGAACAATAGCAGTGTGCAAATTATGGCTTTTTCAAGAAATCAAGCAGGGAGTATGCAAGTCTCTGCTGTTTCTTTCTATATCCATCTTTGCAATAACAATGTCTCTGCTCATTTTTACAATCCTTAATTGTCATTCAGAGTATCCCATTTGAGTTCAATTATATGCTCTTAAGGGGAAGGAACCCTGTTAATGTTTATCTGTAAAGCACTGTGTTCATTTATAGCACTCTGTACGTAGCGATCAATTTTCTTTTATACTGTGCATTCTGGTTTGTACTAAATCCATTTTAGCAGGCAGTAATTTTTCAACACCAATCTTTCTCAGTGTGTGTTATTGGTAGTTCAGGGAAAAACTACAACAGTAGCATGCAGTTTTTACTTTCTTTTTTTCAATTTTGTTTCTTAACTAACATTTTCAAAAGTAGTAAAATTACATATTATTTGCGAACATTGCATACAGGTTAGGGTAAATCTTATTTCTTCTATTTTCCCAAGACCCATGTTTTTCATGTGCCAATTAAGAAAAAAACCTGATAGGGGTATCTGTTTATGCATGCAGGAAAGCTGTCTTACTTTCTTCTAAGAGGGACATATTCCAGATCATAGTGATTAAGTACATTATATCCAACGTCTTCATTTTGTTTTGAGAGTACTTTTGTCTTAAATATTACAAATGCAGAGAATGACTGATAAAAAGTGTCTTATTCATATACTTACAGTAGAGAAGGAACTGAAGTGAGCATAAGATCATGTGTCTCTCTTAACATTGCACTGAATATTATAATGTGAAGAATAGGAAGCCCACAGGGCTACCAAAAGAGAAACTGTGGTTTTACCACTGTGCATTTGCCCAGAACAGGAGCTAACTCTGAAGATTATTAAAATAGAAATGTTTTTTAAGGTATTAATTCTGCTTATGGTTACCTAATGTCACATAATATTAATGAATTACAATTTTATTGGACTTGCTAATTTCAGTTTTGAACTAAGTAAAAAAGGAATTAAATTCATCATAGATGGAAGCCAAATTGACTTGGCCACCTTTTTGAGTGGTTTTGACTTTTACAAAGTATACTGACCACTTGTTTTGGAGTTTGTAATGATAATTTTTGATTATTTTTTTAATTTAAAAGAACAAAACTAGAGGCATACCCCAGAAATCCTCATACTGGACATGTTTGCTAGATTGCACTTAAGGCGTGTGAATGGAAAAGGCCTGAGGAGTCATGGAGATGCACATTTCCACCCAGCAGGGAGCTGACAAACAGGCAGGGCCTGATGGCTGCCACTTCCTGGCTTCCCTTTGCTTTTTCTCCTAGTTCTTGCAGATTCTGCCTGAAGTTCCGTTCTTTGGTACTTGGGGCTTTTTATTTGTTTGGTAGGTCTTTTAGCCTCCACACAAGCATACAAGGGCATTTCTGCCATTTAACTCTTCTTCCTGTCTTCAGTTTTGAGTACTGTGTTCTGAACCATTTAGGTGTCTGTAGAACTGAAGTTTCATTTGGAATTGTAGATGTATTTTGAGTATGAAATGATTCTTGCATGCCCCTATGCCCCCACCCCCTAACAGTAAACCTGGAAGAACCATAACTAGTTAAATGAGAATTGAATTTTGTGATCCCAGTTCTTTAAATGCTCTATCCTGCTGGCTAATGGGAGACTGATGCAGCCAGTCTCAGTTGTGTCAGAGAATATCACTGGTTATGCCATACATGAGAACAGGAGCTTCTCATGAAAGATTTCATGTTCTCTTCTGGTTAAATGGTCACACAGAAACACTAGGAGCCACTCAGTGAGCACCTTGCTTTCAGTGTTGACATTCAGTATTTCATCTCTAATCAAGAGATATTGGAGTTATCTAATACTGTTGAACATGGCAGCCACTACATTCAGTACTGAACTTCAGCTATTTAGGCATGTGTAAGCTTGAAAATTTTTATGAGTGTTGATTCATGCTGAAGAAATCCTGACGGAAGCTACTTCTAGTAAAACAAAACATGTTTAAAAGTTATGTTGCTTCCATCTTCTAGGATTGAAGATGTGGCTGCAAAGAATTGTTACAGAGATGAAAGATTGCTAGACAGAGGAACTGACAGTTTCGAAATGTTTGTTGTCAAAAAAAGACATCTCTGGTGTTTTCAGTTCAAGTGAAATATAGTTGTCCCGTGGCTTCTTAACAGTTAAATATAACTCTTTTTCCCCAAGGTGATTTTTTTTCCTTAACTTGCAGGGTGTTTTTGCTTATAGCTATTATATATTTGCTTCTCTGACATATTCCCATGCAGGATGTTACCAAATGTAGTATTTGGCAGAATTACTCCTCTGATTTAGCAAAAATAAATAACACATCATCTATAGCTAGAGTATCCATGTATTCTCCTTGGAAAAATATGTTGTGGTAGATACCTCAGCAATTTTGGAAGTGTTTTTTTAAAGTTTTAAGTTCAGAAACAGTAAGCATGGAGTTGCCACCACACTCACTTCAGAAATTGCTTAGTTACTTGTAGTTTGTGGAAGTGTAATGAGGAGGGAGGGGGAATTTTTTTTGTGTTGTGTTTTCATTTGGTAAGATCAGAGGCTAGTAAAAGCTTACTAGAAAGGTATTGTGGTAAAGTAGTACCTTCAGATTTTTACTTAACTTCGTAGTAGTCTATTTACACTGTTTGAAGTTGGGTGACTTTTAAAAGCCAATAAAAAGCATATATTAAATGCTAACATAGGTCCAAAAAAAAAATCCTGCCATTTCAAAATAATTACAATGCAATTTTGTATGTTGTGTGGACAGCTGCTGTTTGCAAGGGAGGAAATTTAGTGATAACCGTTAAAAATTGCCAAATGAGAAAGCAGGATAACTCCACAAACTACTGTATTTGAATGCACTTCAGTAGAAAACAGTTTTAAATGGAGGTCTGTAGATACTTGTTTTCTTGTGTATGCAAAACATTTGATAATGACTAGTAGTTATTACTCCATGCCATAAATTGATACTTCCTTATTACAGTCATACACTAAATGGATAACTTGCTAATCTGTTCAAAATAAAAAAACCAAAACCTCAGCTGATGTAGGTTTTGAATGTTTATTCAGAAGAATGTTTAATTGCTTGTTGACATGAAATCAGTGGCTCAGAAGTTATGATAAGCCGTAGTTGGTAGGGCACTGAAGATGCTTTGGAGTGAAATAGATTAAACAAAAGATAGACTTCTTACATACAGTGATCTTGAGGCCCAGAAGTCAAGGAGAGGTGACATAACCTGTTCTAAATGTTTCCATTTTTGCAGGTTTACATTTGAAAATTAGCATCTCTTAGCTGGTGCTTATTCATTCTGGGTTTTGTCTTTATTGCAGAAATCATTCTAAATGCAGGCATTTGGAAAAATCCTAATACAAATATTGGACTTTGGTGTTTGGGGAAGGTTGATCATTTTTGGGGGGGGTGGTTTGCGAGTTGGAAGTTGGTTGATTTTGGTTTCTTCCATTATCATTTTCACTTCTTCTCAAGCTATGTTAATTAAAAAGTTTCTTAGGTCAAAATGTAAAAGCTAAGGTACTTCCAGTGTACCTTCAGCCCTGAAGCTCAGATGGTTTTCAGTCCACTTCACAGTCCATTTACATAGGCCATACTTCATAATTTGAGAATGTTATGAGAGAAGCTGTCAAAAACCTTGCTGCAGTCAAGATAAGCAACACCCCTGGCATTCCCTTGATTTATTGACCTAGTAATCTACCTGTAGAAAGATGTCTAATCTAAAGTATAAAATCCTTGTCATCCTTTCTTTTATTAAGCTACACAAAGCTATTTTAGGATCCATTTATACCTTCTTCATTCTTACCATCTTACTGTTCCATTCAATTTTTATTTTTCTGTTCTGAAAACAGTGACCAGACTGGTTCTGGTTGTGGTTATGACAAGGACACCTACAACAGACTTATTGCTTTACTCTCTGTATGGGAAATGCCCCCTGTTTTTTTTATTTCTTTGCTTGTTTTAATTTTAATTTCAAAAATAGTGTCTTCTAAGGCATTGCATGTTGTCTAAGGTTGTGGCCAATTATTATGTCCAGATCTTTCTCCAAAAAATAAACCTATATACTTACTGGGCAGTTAATGTGTGACCTTGCATTTCATGTGACAGCATTTCATACCATTTCTATTTTCACAGTCCAATAGGTCTCAAAGTCATTTCGTTCTTCTGTCAGGTTTTCTGATTTTCCTCTTTATTGAGCTTCTTTGTAAGCAAATCTCATTTGCAGTGTTCTGGCATGTCTTTCATTAGTGTTTTGTAAGATCTGTCCTAGGGCTAATCCTGGAGGAGCTCCAGCACGAACTTGCTTGAAGCCTCATGATCCTTATTTCAGCATAACCCATTGCCAGGCACCACTGCCCATTACTTCCTGAGATTTGTGTACTACCAGTTTCCATTTCTGCAGCTTCATTAATACTTCCCTCTACAGCATTAAATCAAATACTTCAGTCAAGTTCAGATACATTAAATATCAGAGACAAATGTCATATTTGTCTGGCATAATCTACCCTTAGGAAGTCCACGCGACATTTTTCTCACTTTTGCTCCCATCTCTTTCCCTTAGCTATTCAAGAAGAGTACCTGTAATCTTGCGTGGTGTTGAAGTCACACTGTACTTCTTCAGTTATCCATGTCATGTTTTCCCTTTTCTTAAGTGTACAAACTATTTCTTGCTCCCTGTATTTGCAGTACATGATGTTTCAGTAGTCATTGTATTGTATCCTGTAATTTTTTTTTAGATGCTAATTAATACCTGTGGGCAAAAAGCTGTAAGTCTCTGAAGCAGACATTTTCTGCAAGAAATGATACTTGAAGTACTTGATCATGTTTTCAGTAGCTGTATTGAAAATTCTTCGTGCATATTTTTCATATTCTTACTTCACCAACCATTAAATCTGTAGTAGTTTTAATTAAATAGCAGATTGATAGTTTTCCTTAGTAGAACTCTGCTATTTTTCAAGTTTCTGATCTGGAACATAATTTTTATCCTGCAGCGGATGTTATTTATCTGATTTGGAACTAAACATTTCCAAAGCTTTCCTAAGTACACAGATAAAAACTTGGTAGTGTGTGGTGTAAAATCTTCACTAGTTTACTTAAGACAGTTTTCTGTTTTTTAGTTATTGTTAAAAGTTAAATAAATTATCTCAGGAAATACTCTTGATTTTTCAGGGTTTGGGATGGTGGTCAAGAAGTTGGTGGGGGCACGTGAATGTGGCTTTTATTTTAGAATGCTCATTATAAAGCTGCCACCTGAAATTCTGTGCCTCCCTGCCCAAAATGCTCCCAGTGTTGTGCTGTGGTGTTGGAACACAGGCAGAAAAAACGGCACATGAAGTGTAGGGGAAAACTAGCAGGAAAGCAAAATGCAGGCAGCTGCTGGGCACAGCATCACTGAACAAACACTGTGTAAATACATTCCCATGGAGTGGTCGCTGCTTTTCTGGGAGAAGCCCTGGAAGCCGTTGCTGGAGCTGGCACGAGAAAGGCACGGTGGAGCGTGCAGCAAAGGTGGCAGTAAGGCAGGGGGAGCGGTGGGAGCTGCTGCCAGTCCCTCCCTGCAGCGTGCAGCAAAGGTGGCAGTAAGGCAGGGGGAGCGGTGGGAGCCGCTGCCAGTCCCTCCCTGCAGCGTGCAGGCCCGACCAGCTGATTCTACTTAGCCAGCTTTCTCCATGAACATGAGTGTGAGCGTGAGTGTGCCTTGCAGAGTCTTCCAGAGACATCAGACTCAGTCCTTTGTAACCTCATGATGCTTTTGCCTTATTCAAGAGGCAGTCTGCCCATTTTTCTAAATGAAGAAGGTTTGTCTCATTTCCTTAGGTGCGTTGAACGAGGGGTAAAGCTGTCTCCTGTTTCCTTTGGTGCCTCGTGTTTGAAGATGAATTATCATTTTATCAATTTTTACATTAGCAATCATGCATGGTGCAAATGCTTAAGTAGAATAAATACATGTAGCCCATTTTTACTCTCCCATCTAGTCCCAATCAAGAGCTAATTAAGCACATGGGGATGATAGTGCTTTTGTGGGTAAGAGATCCCTAGACTTTTGCTTCCTAACAGGAGGGAAATGAAAAAATAAGTACATGAAACATTTTTTTTTTCCCCCTGGGAATTTTTTTGTTTATTCATTTGCTTAAATACTTATGATACTGTGATTCTATTTATATCTTAAGTCAGACAAAGACACTGAAGACAGTATTTCTGAATGTGCATCCACATTATAAATTCCACAAAGAAATATTTAAGAAAGCACTATTTTGTGAACTTTGTGACAGCATGTTTAACTAATGTTTTCAGATTTAGAAGTAATAATTTTAAAATTCAAAACTTTAATTTTTAAAATTACTTTTATGTGAACAATGTTTAGTGTTTACGTTCACCTGCTGAAAACAAACTCCTTGTATTACTTGCGATTATACATTTTTTATAAATTGTACTTATATTTTCCTAATCTGTTAAACTGTTTATAACTGATTAATTAGATTTTTTGGTAACCCCAAAGTATTTAATGTCAATATTTGTCTCATTTTTTCTGATTTATGATGACACTTCCTGTCATCATCATAATAATGATTCTGTAATCTACAGGTTTCCATATATTCCAATATATTCTGAAATCAGTATTTTTAAAAAATATTACTTTATTGTTTACAATCCGTACTTGAAATCTATTAAATCTTGAAGAAATAGGAAAAGAGATGATCAAGATTAGCATATTGTGTAAAATTAACATAAATTATGGATATTGGTCATCATAGACAGGTTTCATATTACACTGAATAATTACTAGATCAATAATAAAAGTAAGGTATAAAATCCAACTTGCTTTTTGTGCAAGTTGGGATCTTTGGGGAATTTTGAAAGCCGTAAGTCGCCCTTAAATGTTAATTTTCAGTTTTTTCAATAGATAGTCCACTGAGATTTTAGTTTTTCCTATCATTACTAACGTAGAATGGATTATCTAAAAGTGGACTCTCATGGTATCATAGTATCCAAAAAAAGCCATTCTCCAGTAAAATGTTCAACACCAAGGCCGTTGGCCATTAGTATATATTTAAAATGAATGCTTTCAACCAGATCAAAATCAAGTGATAGTAAAACGAGTATATCAGTGTCAAAATAATAGTGATTGTATGTCTTAGCAGACTGCTGATCTGGACACATTAATTTTATAATTCTCTGCAGTACTGCTGTTACAGTAGTAGTATATTTTATTTTGATCTTTCTGATGAATCATACAACACCTTTTGTAAAAGTGAGTGCTGGAATACTTCCATCTAGAAGTCTTTGCCAAATGTAGTATTATTATTATAAAGTAGGTGTAACTTCCTTTGCCAATCATATGAGCTATGATAGCAGAATGGAATGCCAAGTGCTGGCAGCTGTTTGTTCTTTTATTCACTGTCTTTGATATTCCTTGCTTAGTCATTAGTACTTCCACAAACATTTAGCAGGTTAATGTGTCAGCTGCATATCAGCTATGAAAGTATTTCTGGCAGTCTTTCAGAGAAACTTTTCTTTTGTGGCTGAAACAATCCAGATTTCTATTCAGTGTGTTAAAAATAACTTGAGTTTAGATTATACAAACTGTAGCTGTAAAATTGAACATGGGTATCACAGTTTTTATGACGTATTTAAAAACCTATTAGGTACAATTTATTCTGAAAACTTAAATTTAAGAAATCTAAACACACAGTTTTTCACCTGATGTATAACTTTGTTTTACTCTCCCCAGAATTTCAGATTAAATAAATAATAGATTGCCAAAATGACAGCACAAATTGCAGTTTTAAAAGTATATAGTTGCAGGTAAGCTTCCGTTAGCTAAATTAAATTCAGCGTCAAACTCTTAAATTTCATTAATTTTGTGTCTAGAACATTATGACATCTAAATCTACTCAGTCTTGTCTTTGTAATGTAAACCACTGCGGCTTCTTCCCACCCCAGTACACTTGTACTTCTTCCTGAAGACCTTATTCTGTTTGTGTGTTGCAAATCCACCCACGTGCGTATATTGTTCTTTTTGTCCCATCATGTGGTAACTTCCTATTCTCCAAAGCTACAAGTTGTGTTTTCTTAACATGTTCAAAGTTCATAGAATCACAGAATATCCTGAATTGAAAGGAACCCACAAGTATCATCAAAGTCCAATTCCTGACGCTGCACAGGACACCCCAGGAGTCCCACCATGTGCCTGAGAGCATTGTCCAAACACTTCTTGAACTCTGTCAGGCTGCTGCTGCGGCCACTTCCCTGTGGAGCCTGTTCCAGTGCCTGACCACCCTCTGGGTGAAGAAGCTTTTTCTTATATCCAACCTAAACCCCCCCGGACACAAGTCCAGGCCATTCCCTCAGTGCTGTCACTGTTGCCACATAGCAGAGATCAGTGCCTGCCCCTCCTCTTCCCCTCAGGAGGAAGCTGTAACTGCAGTGAGGTCTCCCCTCAGTCTCCTCAAGGCTGAACAGACCAAGTGACCTCAGCTGCTCCTCATACAGTTTCACCTCAAGGCCCTTCACTGTCTTCATACTCTCTCTAATACCTTAAACTTAAGCTATTATATCTAAATAGCTTAAAGTTAAGACAAAATTCTTGCTTTTCAGCATTTCACTGTACGACTCTCAAATTAAAGAGTAAAGCTGTTCAGAATAAGCAAACAGAAGTAGTTCCCAGCAGTTACGATGACTATGCCCACTTAGAGCCCTTCTCTGCTGTCAATCAATAGCTCAGGGTCTGAAGCATACAGCTTTTTTGTATTAGAGTTGGGGAGTGCAGTATATTATCAAAGCGTCTTCCCACTTGCCTGCAGACTCTATATTGTCTATTGGAAAGAGTTCATTGTCACTGTGATGAACATGCATAGCTTCCATTAACATTAATGGGAGTTATGCCAGGCTGTTAAGAGAAGAATAACTTCTCAATGCAGTAAAGGAATTAATTAAGCTGTGTTTGGTTTGTTGGTTACTGAAATGTGATCATTAGACTCAAAGGAAAAAGAAAAAACTATCAGGCTATTAACTATTAGTAGTATTAGACTAGTTTACTGTGTACTGTGCTGAAACATCTTGATTTGCTAAGGCAGAACTACTAGAAGATAAGTTAAACTCAGATATTTGCTGTACAATTATGGTGAATGTATAGCATGACAAAAGTATTGGTTACTGGTTCTTTGAGTTGTAAAAGGAGCATATTTTATTTGTGCCATTAAATAAGCTGAAATGGGACATTTTTTGAAGGTGGCTTATAAAGAAAAATCTGAGTTGTTTCTGCCAGCCATTTTGGCATCTAACACATGTATAGTAACTTCATGACGAATTACGCACAGAAATAGTTTTGGAACTTAATTAAGAGAACCACTGAGGTATGTATTCAAACCCCTTCTGCTGCTCCATTTGGTGTTAATAGTGTTGTGCTTGGTTTTTTCCTGTTCTCTGTTGAGTCAGATAGTTATGGGTAGCTGGAGTTCTTGTTTTCTTGTTTGTCTCTACATTGAGCCTCCGTATCAAACACAAACTAATCCAGTTATTTTGGCTGTTCTGGAAATTTTGTAACCTGTTCTCTCTGCCATGCATCTGTTACTTCAAATAATGTCTAAAAATAAATATGAATGTCTTCTTGAGTGCAGCTGTCATGATCTGAAACAAAAAATGGATTTGTAGATAGACTGGCTTTAAAATTTTTTCTTTTCACAATAGGTAGTAACATCCTGCAATTTGTGTAGAAGGCAAAAAGCACCTTCTGTTAGTGTTGGTGTGGAAGGTTTCACGGAGTGATCCAGATCTCAGACTGCATATTTAGAATCATAAAATCATTATGGTTGGAAAAGACCTCCAGACTGAGTCCAACCTTTGACCAAACACCACCTCAACAGCTAAACCATAGCTCTAATTGCCACGTTGTTTCTTGACCACCTCCAGGGATGGTGACTCCACTACCTCCCTGGGCAGCCCATTCCAATGCTTAATAACCCTTTCTGGTTAAATCTTCTGGATGTTCAGCTTTAAGTGATTTGGTTTTCCAAATACTAGGTGCAGTTCCATCTTTGCTGAGCCTTGTGGTAAACATTGTCTTCAGAACACAATAAATAGTATATATAATACTAGTTGCATATAGAGTATTACTTGGTTTAGGTGAATATTTAAGTCAGTTTTGAATACGCAGAATCTCTTTTCTTTTTGGTGTGAAACAATACAGTGAAGTAAATGTTTAAGTGCTTTATTATCTACCATCTTTTCTGAACCAAATTTTACACTTTCCCTGGAGTTTGGTACAAAACATAGAAGTGGAAAATTGCTTCATAATGGCTTCCCAGTGCTCATCTTTCATTTAAATTTCTAGGGGAATGCTGAAGATTTTATGTGTCTTGATGAAAACAGAGCAGTTTAATACGCATACCTGGGAACAATTTATTGTGATTGATGAATTTATTGTGATTGAACAAATTTTATCCGTGTAATAGTAACAATAGCTTAGTTCTCTTCAGGTGCATTTGTTTCATTAGTACAGTTCAAGGAGACCTTGTCTTGGAATAATAGGTTGTTCAAGGCAGAACAATTTGCAGTTGCTTTGCAGGTAGCTGCGGTAGGAAGTTTTGAGGTGCTGTACTCTCCTAGACAGAAAAGTAGAATTTTTACTGGGGACATCAGCTAAGTGAGCATGGTCTTCTGGTGACACACTTGTAAGTGAGTAAGAAGTAAACCCCTGCTATAATGAGGTGATTGTACAATATCTGAATATTACAATAGAGAGGGTACATCTTGAGATGTATTTATGCTGCTAAAGTGACAAAATATTGAATGACTGTATAATGCTCAGCCGGATGTGCTGTAATAATAACTGCTTCTTTATTTTAAGGTAGTTTCCATTTTAGCAAAACTCTAGTTTCTCTTGGTAGACATTTCACGTGCAGTGTTAAAGTCTGAATCCCATAAAACAGCTGATTTCTATGTACTTGATAGAAGTTATTAATGCTCTCTAAGTGGGATCTATCACTGTGTTGCCTTTTCCTGGGCTTAGAATTAAAAGCCAAACACGGTTAGAGGGGAAAAAAGAGTTTTACCTTGGTATTTATTGAAGGATCCTTTAGTGCATCCTCTGAACAATGCACACACAATGCACACTGCCCAAGCAATGCACCCGGGTGCACACCCGATGGCACCAATCAGCCCCGGCCCAGATCGGCCCCCCACGATGATTTGTGTATACAATTATAGACCTTTTGAATTAGCATATTTATCAGAGATTCTCCAGTGAGAGGCTCAAGAGAAGCCCCTGTCCTGAGGAACCTTCCCCCTGCATGGGCTTATCTTAGTTTACAAAATATGTTCTGGAGAGGACCTTGGTGTCTGGGGCTTTCTGACCCAACTGCGAGGCTTCCAAGATGTTTAGTCTCTTGGCTTAACAGAACTTTGGGTCTAAGCTAATTATCAGACTTAGGGAGTTACAAGTATGTGGGCTAAAAGCACTAAGGATACATGAAAGCTATATGAAAGGGGTATATGAAAAAGCAAAAAATCATCCTGGCATCAACTGCACACTGCCAGTTGCCACAATTCATTGATGTGCTGTAGAATTCTGCCTGAAATGTCTTTTCTCAGTTTTAGTTCTTCCTCAGTGTACAGGAATGCAACCTGCTAATCCTAAATGTGGTATGTGCAAACTGGCTTGATGTGGACAGACAGATTAGTAACAATTTAAGAGGATTTTTGTGTTTATTTTGGTTTTTAAGGAGTCCAAAGCATTTGTGCAATAAGCTTAGACTTCTGTATCAGCGTTCAGGTTTGTTTTGTTTTTTGTTTGGTTGGTTTGGTTTTTTGTGGGTGGTGTGGTTTGATTTTGTTATTCTGAGGAGGGGAAGGGGGAGGTTAGCTTATTGTAACACTGGGAGTTGTCTAGATGTGTGTGATCTCTGGTAAGGTCAGGGTAAAAAGGATTTTTGCAGCTCCCTACATTAGTACTGTAGGCTGCACATTCAGAAGATACCATAGAGGTGCTGTCTTTTTAAAACCTCATTCCAAAACAGTCCAAGATTTGTCATATCTCTCATTTTTTAATATTGCTGTCTTTTGTTCTGACTTGAGCAATTGTTAAAATGGATAATGAATTAGCAAGAAAATTGGATACAATTTCTTGACTTAAGAATTCTACTTTTGGCTTTTAGCAGAGGAAAGAGAGAGGATAAAATTTGGGGAAATCAAGTGTTTCTTATGGCTCACATAAAAAGTTCTAGAAGATGGCATGCTGGGGCTGGGGCTGAGTTTTTGAGAGACAGCTCATCAAAAATACTGCTCTAAAGGGTGAACTTTTAGTATCACTAAATTGAGAAGGAATCCTCGCTATGGCAATTATTTCTGCTGTTTGAAGGAGCAACCTAAGAGTTAATAAATCTGGATTTAGACACACCAGGCATGACACACTGGTCTTTCAACAAAGATTAACTGTAAGCTCGTAATACTGCTTTCCTGTGTAAATTTCTATTGGTTTGGGGGTGGTGGTGGAATAGGAGCAGCTATTGAAGATATCAACTTGAACTAGCTGAATTTGGGTTAATTTCTAGCTTACCTTTTGAAGGAGGATATTGTTTAGTATTTGCCTTGTGTTTGTCCAGTAGCATTCCAGTTATCTAAAAGGAATCACTGGCTTGTTAAGTGGTCCATAGAAATAAAATGAGGAAATTCTTGTCTGCTATATGGAATTTATTTGTATAGCAAAAATCTAGTGGATGTGTGCTTCCAGGAGACAACTGAAAAGATCTGAAAATGTGGACTTTTCATTACCACGTTGCATTTCATCACTAGAAATATTTGACTTAGTAGGCTAAATTTAAATGTTAGTAGTTGTCAGGCCCTCTGAGAAGTGAATGATGGTGGTCATGCTCCTCTGAAATGTCATTTTATGTGAAAACCAGTATGTTACAGATTTAAATCTCATAAAAATCAGCCTGTCCTTTCATGACAGCTGCATTTGTTTTTCTGGAAAATAATAGTAAAAATAAAAATGGACAAAGACGGGATAAATAATCATTGCAAAAAGAGAAGCAATGGCAGTGATAGTAACTAGTCCCCAGTCAGATGATGTGATGAGGTGACAGCACACAATCCATACCCTCTCCCTGGAGAGTGAGAACCTAGAGAGAGAACCCATCCTGGTCATGTCGTATTGTGTGTCCATGGGGCACTGCTGTTCATTGATACGTGTTAAAATAAACTGTGAGTATAGGAATGATCTTTATAAATCTGGATATCTGCTGTCACTGGCCACTGCTGCTACTGTCCAGTCATTGGTGGCTTCTAGCTTTCAGTAGCAATTCATCCAGTCCTTCTAGACTGCCTTAAAATAAGACTAATCACATTGTTGTATTATCTCCCATTGTTTTTATTAATATGGCATTTTTCAGAGTGTGGGTTATGTCATGTTACTAAAGGGATGAATGCTTTCAATGTTGTTAAAATAATGGATCTGCAGAAATCTTTTTTGTTAATATCTGGATGGTCTAACTTAATTTCAGCTTGTTCTTCTTAATATTAAATTGCTTTGATTGCTTTGATTTAATAAAAGTAGTTTTTGTACCTCAGCTGGTAAAAAGAAATGTGGTTGTATTTTCTTAGAAATGAAAAGTGGCGATGCTGCCTTTGAAATCATGTGTATAGGCAGAACTTTCATGCCAGCATCTGGCATTGACCTGGTCTATTCAGTTTCAAATTGCTTTATGGTTACTAATTAATGTCCTCACAGCCAACTAATAGAGCAATGTATTTCCATTCTGAGGACTTAATTTTGAATAGTACCACACTATGTAGAACAACTAACAATTTACCAACAGAACTAAGATAATAGGACCAAATTCTCTTATAATCCATAGTGGTATAATCCCACTGATAACAATCACATTCCATCAAAGTAAGTATGAGCAGAAAATAGGCTTTTAGGTTAAAAGTATCTGGAATGCTTAGGGATTTGTTGTGGAAAATAAAAAATAGGGACTAATGAGTTAACCTTTCATAGAATAACTTATTAGCTTTTGCATAAAGGAAATGGTTTTATGCTCATGATAGCTGGTATATTTCAATATTGATACTTGTCCTTATCTTTCAGTTGAATTATTGACAGATTCTCTTCTTAATGAAGTTTAGATAGATTTTTTTTTGTTGTTGCTGTTGAGTCATATCTTCTAATGCATTAGCATTTTTTTGAATGTTGGCTGCCTGAAGCATGTTTTCCATGCCTGTAGCTAGTTTGGTGCTTCTGTTTAAGAAGCATTTCCAAATCTTGCATGCTGTATTAAATAAAAGCAAATTTGCATTCTATGTCAGTTTATCATTTTGACAGCCTTCTAATCTACTGTGTCCCTCAGAAGATAATAAATAGATGGAATTACGAGTTGTTATCCATGGGAAATCATTTAATGATGTAATTACTATTAATATAGCAGCTAACAATAATGATAAGATCCAAAAAACTCCAGAAAGAATCCTTAAAATGATGTTGCAGTTTTTGTCTTTCTGAGAAGGGGAGTATCTCAAGATACTTTTAGTCCAAAATCTCTTGATTTTAGTTTTCCATAAATGTGAAGTTAAATGCAATTATACTTGTGCATTTTCAATATAATAGATTTTGTGGTGTACAGAAAATGATACTAAATGCCAAACTAATCAAGGTTGATTATAGATCCAGATTAATTAACACATAAGCAGTTAGGGTTTCACATGAAGTACATGCTGCCTACTATGTTGGATGTTGAGAGTTCACAGTCAGCATGTCCTGCAGCCAGTGCAAGCAAGGTCTGGGGATATGGGGCTTTTGGCTTACCTGGTGCTTCTGAAAGCAGCAAACACCCCTGAACAGAAAACAATAGTTTGTTGAATGGCATTATTGCTTAGACTATTCTTATCTTCTTCTATAAAGCATACATAAAAACATTTATTTAAAAAGTAAATAGACTATTATATATGCTCAAATGGAGATATTTTATGACAGATTTATTACAAAATCAGATATACCAAATTTCTTGTATTCCCAATGCATCACCTGAGGATTTCTGTCTCATTTAATAGCATTAACTGTCCTCTGAGACATGTGCAAGCCCAGAGTATATCACACCAAATTTTGGCCACGAGCTTTCTCAATTCTTAATTTTTTTTTTAACAGTTATTGCCTGTGAAACTAATAGGACCTGCTCTAGTCCTAGAGTATGTTTTGGAAAACAGTACCTTCTGCATATATTTCTGATTCTATTTTTTGGGGGAGGGACTTTTTTGGGTTTTGGTTTGGTGGTTTTTATATCTTGTTTGGCAGCCCTTCCAACTCTTGCCTTTTGAAATTAAGTTGTGAATCCACATTTCACCGTTATAGTATAATCTTCATCAGTAGCATGCATTCCAAAATAGAGAACCATCCCCCCCCGCCCCGCCCCTATAATTCCAAATTTGTGAATTTGCGGGATAGAAACAAACACATTTTCAGAGATGCTGTTTTTGCCTGTAGTTAAAGGATCAGTTGCCGGTAGAATCATAAGACAGCAGTGTAAAACTGAACTACTTGAGATCCCAACTGGACCAGAGCTTCCCAGATTCTCTGAGGAAATTGGAAAAGGAAGTTGTTAACTTCAAAATACACCTGACTCAAAGAATATTAACTGGATCAGGACTGTCCAGTTGCTAGCAAAGCATCCTCTCAGTGTTTGGTGTATGTATTTCTTCTTTTTTGTTGATTTTGATTCTAGATGTGAATGAAATATTTCCTGTTGTGCAGACGACAAGATGAAGTTCATCAGGTACAATCCTGTGGGGTTTTTCTTTAAGGCAACAGCCAAAAAGTTGACTCTTTTTTGAATCAAAACCAGCATTCTAGTAAATGTAAGCTTTCGTTTGCCTTCCCCTCCTGCCAAATTAGGTCTAGGAGTTTAGTGCTGAGGCGGAGTTGATCGTGGGAGTCAAGTGTCAAGTGCCTTAGCAGTGATCGAATTCAGGAAAAAAACAAATTTAAGAGCAATTTGCAGTTCTTTTTCAGAAGTACACAGGAGTTGGCAAGTAAATTATCTGTTCTGTGAAAATTCTTTGAACTTACTGGAGTGTTTGAGCTATGTGCCAAGAAATCCAGGTAGTGTCAAGCGTTGCTTTCAACTGCAAATAATTATACGTGACTTCTGTAATACATTTAGTTAAAATAATTTTTTTTAAAAAAATTAGATTTGTTGCAATTAAATATAAAAATTACCATGAGAGAAGGAATGCATCCGTTTAAAAGAAATCAAAAGCTGTAATAAGTAATTCTGTTTTGCTCTTCTTTTAATGTATCTTGGGAATCAGAATGGAATGTCTTTCAGTTTATGGCAAATATAAACCCTCTTAAATTAATTCGGTAAAGGTATTGCTTGTACCACCACAGCAAATCTAAAGACATTATGGACAAAACTTTCAAAAAGATATTATTGTAATTGGAGCAGATAAAATACAGTATTTCTATGCTTAAGAAATAGTATAAATAAGTTATTTACCATTCAGTTATTAGTGAATAGAATAAAGCCCCATCATTTTATGTGAGTGGATAACATTAACTGCAGTGGGGGAACCACATGCCACCTCTCCGCTAAGTGATGAGCAGAAACATCTGACAGAGGGGCTTGAGGAAGTTCTCTGCACTGGGCTGCAAAATTTCCATGCCTTTTCTCCTGGAGCCATTTGTACAGACTTCCCGATGTTAGTGTAGCAAGAAACAATAAGAAATGAGTTGTGCAGCTTATATTCTGTCTTGATTTTGTATCTAGCAGGTACTGGAATAAAAAGCTGAAAGGTAGTTTAGAAATGTGAAAGCGTATTCTTTATCCAAAGTTTCTTGGTTTTTTCTTAACATTTAACTTACGTTTGTACACAAAGCAGTGAACTTGATGGATTTGCTTCAGTAACAAAACATTCTGATTTTGGGGGAGTACTTCCTATTTGGAATACTATGGCAGTTTTATTACTTTGTGGGAGCACATATGAGTTCTCCTCCAAAGCATTGTTCACATGCACACTGTGGACCCAGTATTCCCCTGGAACCTCAGCCTGGTCTGTTCCAGTCACAGATTTGGTGAACACAGAGTGTTTCCAGCTAAATGTGGTTGGAAGTCACACATGAGGAGTCCAGAAGCTTTTCTGGGATTTGCCTGTCCTAAAGCAGTAATTTTTCAGTTGGTTCACGTTTTTCTTTCTTAGAAGAAGGATCATTCCTTAAGAATATAGAACCTTGGAGGGGAAATTTCCATGTGGAATTGTGGATGAAGTATATGGTATAACAATTAGGAGAGGCCAATCCTGAAATATTAATTCCTGAGAGGATTGTCTCAAAGCCTAATATCACCTTTCCACTGTTTCGGCTTGGTCATTCAGAGCAGAGGGCTCCTAGTCTAGTAAGAGAAAGCCTTGAAGTTAGAGGGGAGACACCATATTTTAATCTTGTTTTAAAACTTTTCTCCTAATCTCTTTTGGAGAAGCTTCTTTATTAACTCTGGAAGAAATAAACTCCATTATCAGCTCAAATGGAATGTTCTACCACAATGCTATAAGCCTTACTGTATGTATACAATAAAGTTGAGGCTGAATTTGCATTCTTTGCTACTGGGTGTGATGGCTTTCTGTTCCTTTGAAAAAATATTGCAATTTAATAGTGCTAATCCCATCAGTTCTGAATTTGTTTGGAGCTCCTGAAACCTCTCCTGTTTTGAACTTCTATTAAAAACCCCAGTTAGAATCTGGCTAATTATTTAATTTCTACACCAGTGCTGTTAGTGCTAAGTGACCTAATTGGTTGCTTTCCTGACTGGATTGTCTGTCTTTGTGGCATGGGGTGACAGGCTCTTACATAGGCTCATGTTTGCAACCTGAAAAGATGCTCTGTTTCCTATAAGCCATATCTTGACATTTACATGAAACCCATCCATTTCTAGTGGACTACCCTGATTTTTTTTTTGTTAGATCTAGGTTACATATCCCATTCCTTCAGAACAGACCTCCTGAAGAGATGCCATCGTGCCAAAAGTGAACACACTCCTGAGGCATCTTCAGTGACATCTCTGAGGGATGTCTCTGTTCAAGCATTTTGTACATTTTTCTACCTTTTTTCTTCATGGAGATTATCTCCCTTCTTCCTTCCCAGCCCACCCCTCCATTATGCCTTTGGTGCAGCCTCTGGGCACGATGCATCATTACAGTAAACAGTTTTAGAATCAGTGTCTTCCTACAACTGCTAGGTGAACTTCTAAGGTTCGGATCCTACTTGGAGTCAGTCACTGTGGGAACAAGATGTGGAAATCAAACATAAACTGAATAAAAATGAAGGTTGTTTAGTAGTAGCTGAAAATTCTTTGAAATGTACTTTGTGTGGGTAGGCTTGCAACTAGCCCTCCTTCATTTTTTGACCAAAAAGATTGGGATTTAGAAATGGAAGGCTGAAGTACATTTTACATTATCCAGTACTTGTTGCTGTGGCAACATAGATGCATAATTTTAAAGGCAAGCATTTTTTAGCCTTTGGGGTAGATAGAATTTTGTGTCTTCTTCCTGTTTCACATTGAGAAACAGGATTTATGTTTCATCGGATTTTTATAATTAGCATACATTCACTTGAAATATAATGTATGTTATGTTTGTAAAATGTGTAATAATTTACAAATTAGTAAAAAGGGTTTTTTTAAATTGCTCTGGGATGCCTTAAAAATGAAAGGTTTGCTATTACAACAAAAATTATAATCTGTGTTACGAGAGCCTTGGTAAATAGTTTAATGCATTGGGAATTCTTGACAACAGATAGATGAAGACCTGCCACTTTAAAAACTCCCTTGCCTTAACTGCTTTCTAACTCCAGTAGTCAAAAGCTGTTAAGCTTTAAGTGCTCTGTCATATTTGTGAGCTTTTATAGCGAAGAGCAGAGCAGACAGCAGTGATGATGGAAAACGATGGTAGGTAGACTTAAAGTACTATAAAGCATAGAGACAATTGTATGTAATGCCTGGAATTGAAACCTTTTTGAATGAAATGATCGGCCATATGTGCCACCCTTATGGACCCTGTAAGAAGAAGAAAAGAAATGTACCCTATTGCTAACTGTGCATGAAATTGCAGTGTTAGAAGATATTGACCAGATGTTTCAATCTCAACAAATAGCTTGTTATGTGACTGAGTGAAAATCTCTCTGCTGCTTTGATCACCTACACCTTAAAGGAAGAAGTAATTTAATAGAGGTTGTCCAAGTTCATCATTGTCAATAAACTTTGACTTGACCTTTGCCATCTGTTTTTGATACTGTTACTGATAGAAGCTGATAGGCAGCTGTTTACAGTTTGTGCTATATGAATTCTGTGCTGCCAGACAATGAAAGAAGTCTCTCTACTTGTGGAGTTTTTGCTGTCCTTCTGAGTGTGGGTGTATTCATTGAGACTGCACATCATTTAGCAGGGGAGTGTGGGTGACATATGCATGGGTTTTTAAAAGGAAGTTTTAATGTTACAGATATGCAAAATCATACGTGAAATATCCTAAAAATGTCACTTTGCAACAGCATCAGCTTCACTTATAGAATAGTACCTAAATACATATACAGTGTTTTACAGTGGAGAATTTGAAGGTATTTTAAAATTGCTTATCAGGTTTTTTTATATCAATTTGAAGTGCTAATTCTTTACAAGCAGGCTGAGGCATTGTTACCAGTACTTCTACAGTTGTCCAATGAGTCTCTTACTATACCTGAGTCTGATGTTCCGTTTTCATGTTGTTTATATCCTTCTGTTCACATCTGAACACCACTGCTTCCGACCAGAGAGGAACAAGACTTCTTTATGTTGTACTTTACTTGCCACTTTGCATTATTTCACACCCAGAGTGTTCAAGAGGGATGTTAGTATATTTTGAGTTCTTTTACTGAGAAAGATACTCTTAATCCTTACTTCATACACAGCTTTGCAATATTGGCAGATTTTTAAATAAACACTTGTATAGACTGAAACAGCTGCAGAAGACTCCCAGGTAAACCTGGAATTCTTTCTGTGAGGCACCCTTCAAGTAACTGTCATCTGTGACAGTGAGAGGAACTGGTGTGACCAACCCTGTTCTGTAGGTTTGTCATCTTTTACCTGGTTTTGGGAAGGGAATGCACAATTTCTGAGGGAAGGGAGTGACACATCAGATCAGACAGTGGGGAAGTGGTTGATGTCTCAGGTTCTGCCCTTCAAATGGGAAGAGGACACAAGGCCAGCTGTGTCTCAGCTGTATCCCTTGTAAGGCCTTTCAGGAGTCATTCTGCCTTTGGCCTCAGGTAACATAAACTGACCTTCAGAAGAGAGGCTGCAGCACTTTAGGTGTTTGAGGCAGAACTGTAGCATTATAAATACAGCATAAGAGTGTGATGGAGTAAGGAATATTGGAATTAAGTGTTATTTAAGGGATGCAGTAAAAAAGAGCACTTGCTTTTGGTCACGTTGAAACTCTAGAATATGACTACTACATGTTTAATTACAGAAAATATGCTTGTATTTTCCTGTACAGCAAGAAGCTTACAAACTAGACTAAAAATAAAACAGTGAACAAGCAGATGAAGAGCAATGATAAGAAATAGGAAATGGAGTAGAGAAGAATAGCAGCACTGAAAATAGTTATTTGGATTATAGTTTTTTTTTTAAGAAGCAGTTTGTTGAATTTGTTTTTAAATGTAGAAGTGAATGAAGTGCTGCTCCTGGGTGATTAATGTTTTCATAGACATCTTAATTTGAAACGCTGTAGCAAAAGGCACTTGTGGCACCATGTTAAAACTAATAGATGTTCCTGTGCAGGGATTTGGATAGTACATGTTGAGCCAAATGCTGAAAAGATATAAATATTGGTCTCAGTGCAAGGCTTAACTAGTCTTTTCCTTTAAAAAATATTATCACTTTTATCTCATTTGACTGAAAGTTGCTTGAGGGTGTTGTCATGCATTTTAACAATATCACTTCCTCATGCAAGATTTGGCAGCTTCAGCTAATGGTGGAAGAACTACTGTACAGGACATGGGGCTCCTTTTCACAAGCCTGCTTTTATAAAGATAAGCTTTTTTTTTCCTTTTCCCATTTTTTTCTTATATGGCCATTATGTGATAATAGCTGTCACAATGTTTAAAAATTGATCAATGAAAATAAGAAAAAGGAAAAAAATTTCAAAGGTATTGGAACAAACTGTAGTAACTCATCTGTTTTCCAGGGTCTTCCTGCTGTAGTCTCATAACAGTGATTCTGGAGTTAGGTGTACTGGGTTGGCTTGGGATGGAGTTAATTTTTCATAGCAGCCCATATGGTTCTGTGTTTTAGGTTTGTCACCAAAACAGTGTTATTTAACACAGCAATGTTTTAGCTATTGCTGAACCGTGCTTGCACAGCATCAAGGCCTTCTCTGTTTTTCACTCTGCTGCCCCGTCAGCAAGTAGACTGCATAGAGGGAACGAGGTTGGGCAGGGTCACAGTCAGGACAGCTGACCGAGGAGATAATCCAGGGCACATAGAATATGGCAATAAAATGGGAAGGGAGGGGGAGTTTTGCCAAGTAGCCACGGTTCAGGGAGTGGCTTGGCATCAATCTGCTGATGGAAGGTGGTGAGTGAATGTCTTTGCATCATTTCTTCTCGAGCCTTGCATTTTTTTCTCACTGTTGCTCATCTGATTCTCACCTTTAATCCCTCAAGGAGGGAGGATTGAGAGACTGACTGGGTGGAGGCTTAACCTGGCTGAGATTTTAAAATCCACGGTGGGGATTTTACATGGCATGATATGTGTAATGGTAACAGAATATTGCGTTCCATTTGAGCCTGAGATGTATCATATCATACACAAGAAATAACTGAGCTCACTTGGAACAGTGACACTTTTTCTGCACATTGAAAGACCTGTTTTGCATATTGTCAGGTTTTTGTGTTTTTAAGATATATGATTTTTGATCCCACGTTTTCTCATTTTATATGGCCATCTAAGATGAGTTGTGATTTAATTTCCTTTAACATCTAAAGTATTCCTAAAAATATTCCAAAGGGGTTTTAATGGACGGTGTATATATTGGTGATTGGACATAAGAGGGACACAATTGGTGAGGGGCACAACAGACTGGTAAAACCTTTTGAAAAGTATATGGACTCATTCTAAAATTTAGAACATAAAAAATAAGAGATACTCCATTCCTGTTTTGATTTACTAAAAGGAACACTTCATGAGTAGTTGCTCGCATTGTTTAGTTTAGATTTCAGCCAGCGTGTTAAATCTTAGCTAATTTTAGGTCCTTGGAGTCCTCTCCTCTGTGAACTGCAATTTAAAATAAGATCAGATTTGACAGGTCATGCAGAGAAGAGTCCAGCTTCAAATAACGCACTTCAGATGCACTTCAGATGTCTGTATTCAGTGTTAATGAGTTTTGAAGATCCTTCACTGTGAAGGGGCATTATGCTTCCTGTTGTGTTGTCAGTTCCTAGGCATTTAGGATTCAAGTCCACAGCTGAAAACTCCTATGTGCAGAGGGTATGTCAGTCTAAGGAAAGCTTCGGATGCTTTGGTGTTGTTAGTTTAAGATGACTGACAGATGTGGAAATGCACTACTGGCTGCCACTTAAAAAATGAATTCAGGAGCTCAGACAGAGAACAGTGTGGTTGTAAGTGTCTTCATCAGCCTCCTTGTTCCAGTTATCAATGTTGTCCAGTTAATGGTGGCACTTAGAGCAAAGCAGAGAGTTGGAGTAAAATGAAATAATTTCTGAAGGATCTTTGTTAGACAGAAGGCTATAAAGCTGTTATAAGATTAATCTGTAGGATGTTTCTTTTTTAAATCTTACGGTAACGTGTACTGAGACCCGGCAGTAGCAAACTCTCCTTTTGCAGGGAAAGTGTATTTGCAGCTGAAGACAGTGAGGTAAATTGGTAGGGTCCTTCTCTGCAGTGAGCTTTGCAGGAACAGCAAAGCAAAGCTTTGAATGCAGGTGTTGTGATCGGGGATACTGAACTCTGCTCCTGTGGCAGAAGCATGACATTCTCAAGCTAAACAGGATAAGCCTGGGAAATTCAAATTGAAGAACTTTCCCCTTCTCTAATTGTATAAGGCCACTAATTTTCTTTCACATGATATGAAGGGGCTTTTTTTTCTTTTTTTTGGGGGAGGGGGCAGGGGGTATTGGTTCTCAAAAGACAGTACTGAGTATCCAATCAAAGTCAGTCACTTCTAGTGTTAGAAATGCTTCTAGGAGTGCTCTTCTGTAACTCAGAAGAAAGGAGAAAAGTTGTTTCCAAAAGCCATTTTCTAATCAGACAAAAGTGGGAAATAGGTGTACCACATCTTCAAGTCTGAGGTTGTGAAAGAGTGGGACATAGTTCACTCCAAGCAGTCTCACAAAGTCACAACTGAGTCTTCAGAAGCTTTCCTTGTTACCAAGTTTTCTTGGCATCTCAACATCTTGCAAGAAAAGATGGTGCTGTTCTCTGCAATTACCACCCACTCCCTGGAACACAAAGGTTCTTACACTTCTCTGATAGCTAAAGCTTGCCAGAGAGTTCATGCTGTTCAACTCTGATCATCAAAAACCCATGAACAGATAGTCCTGCTACTGTGAGTCCAAGTTAGCCTCACAAAAATAAGGAGAGAAGTATTTTGTCACCCTCTAGTGTGTCTTGGAGCAGCCAGGGTGCCGGCTTCTTTTGCAAGTGCTGGCCTCAGTATTTGATCGTAAGAAATAATGTGTCTGTAGGGATATGGTAACCTGATATTAGATTATGCTTATTTTCAAATCAGCTGAATTTTAAGACACCGTTATGCTAAAGGCAAGGCATAAATATAAAAAATTAAAATTAAAGTTCACTTTGCATTTTTCAGAGTGCGCCCAACAAAAAGGTGGGGAAAATGCAATCTGTTTAACTCAAGAGAACATCTGAAAGGTGTCCTATTTCCTGTGCTCCTTTCTCTGTCACAGATGTTTATGCTAACTGAAAAGGTCAGGGCCTGTCCTTGTGTGTACCCGATGTCCAAGCTGTGTTGACAGAAGAAAACTTTAGAGCAGAGAAACACATTAGATTTCATAAACCACTGCTTGAGTTTCCTTTGTGGTATCCCACTCCTGAGGCTGTCTTGTTGTTTCATGATAAGTTCCTACTTTTGACACTTCTGTCTTTGGTCCATTAGCAGCCTCAAATTCCCTTGGGTGCTGGTGAGGATTCATGGTGTGGCCAGGTGCCAACCTCTCCTGACCGGACTGTCAATACAGTTTGTTAGTAGCTGCCTCTCTGCCTAGCCAAACCCTGGATAATTAACTCATTATGCTGATTCCTGCTGAGCTGGGTCATTTTCTGTTTCTGTCTAGAGTCTTTTTCATTCAATTAAATCTTGTATTTCACATAAATCTATAAAACTAATTTTCACTTTATATAACCGTATACCTGGCATTAGTGTGTGCAGTTTGTTACTGGCCTTCATGTGGTCTTGGCTGTAATGCTGCATGGCTGCTTCACAATGATAAACATCTTGTGATGACTGACTCCCATTTGGGGTGTTTTAGCCAAAGAGTCACTAATAACAACAGCGTGTGAAGTAGCCCGTAGAAGCCTTTTTTTCCTATCAGGTTATTCAAACTTAAAATCCAGTTCTGGGTCAAATTAAAAAAGAAACCCTCAAGTGTCTGCCTTGAAGAGCCTCTCCTGTTTTTTCACAGAAAAGGCCTGCTGTGGCTCATTCCACGAGATGCAGCTTCAGTGGTGTACTACAGAAATACTTGTATCATTCAGTTTCATCAAGTTTCTAATGTAATGTGATGTGTGCTTTTGCCCTAACTATTATGTAGCCTTTTAGCTGAGGAAAGGAGAATCAACTTGGAGGAGTTCTCCAACTGACAGTACCTCACCACCATTGCTGTGGGAATAAGAGCAGATCATTCCAAGGAGTGTTGGTAACTGGAGATCTGGGTTGAGAGGATCTTTGCAGGATCTCTGCTGAACTACTTTCCCATCTTCCTCATTGCTGCATAACTCAGATACTTAAATGAAAATAATACCTTTACAGTGGGAATATCCTCTCACCATACAATACCTCTATTTTAAAAAATCATGCATATGAGTAGAGCTGCTGATGGAAGAAGTGGTCTGCACCACATACAGAGATTCATCTGAGGAAAGTCTGGATTGTGACTTTTGATTCTCAAGTATAGCTTGACTTAAAATCAGGATTTTGACAGTTTATATATGGCATTTATCACATCTGAATTCAAACTGAGCTGCTGCCAATAGCCAAAACTGTGATACTTGAATGGGAATTCTTTTTTCAGAGATCTATGTGAAATATTAGTTACTACTGCTCCAAATGTTGTCAGACTTATATATAAAATAACAGCATTTGATAAAATGTTGTATGCCTAAGATGTGGTTTGAAGTCTTATGTTTTTTGGAGATTTTTTTGGGTTTGATCCTTTGATAAATGTTGTTCATAGTGATCTCTATTAATTCTTGTTATTTGTGACAGTAAAGCATGCTTGCCTAGGGCACAAGGCATCAAGTACTTCTGTTCTTACCGGTGTGGAAATTGTTCCATATTTGCTTACCGTTGGTCACAGCAGTTTTCATCTTTTTAAATAATCTGTTCCACTTAATCATACCTCCAAATATAAAGGATTATTGTTCCTGAGACATCCTGAATGAACACTGTGCAAATGTCTATTATGTATGTGCAAAGGTGTGTCAAATTCAAGTATATAATTGATATCCTTGTATGAAATGTATTAATTCTCTTATTAGGGGTTTTCTTAATTTCTACTAGAGTGGTATGGAATAGATAAGCAGTGTTATGTAGCGTGCATTTCATGAATGAGAGATTTAACCCTGCCACCATGTGATGATAATTTTTTTTTTCTACTTAAACTTTATTCAAAATTGTAGCAAGAAAGAGACCTTGCAACTTTTGTCCACCTTTGTCTTATTAATGGAGATTTTACATGACTAAAGATTTTTTTTCTCTCTTTCTCTTCCATCTAAAGCTGGTAGTAATAAAGATGTGACTAAGGATGTATTTGTAACTTAGTTACTTGACCTTTCTACAACCCACAGCTACCAATAATGCTGCTTTGTAATGGAGACATTATCATTTATTTAAATCTTGATTAGGAAACAATTATAAGTAGGGTTTTAGTACAGCAGAAAATTGCTGTAGCCTTTAATTCATACTATAGATTGAGTGGATAAGCTTTTTGACTGTAATTAGAGTGAATTATAATGACTTCAGTTGGCTGACTCACCATCAGCAGAGTAGGGCCTATGATTGTTTCTTCACATTTATTTTTTTAATTCACTCTTGATTTCACATTGCTGATAAATGCTATTTTTTAACTTAGCACAAAAAGGAGTTACATTTACAGCTGAATGATACATTTTTTATTAATAAAAGAGGAGCTTTATTAAATTACCGGGCACCTTAGCAACACTGCAGCTACTCTCTTTCTTTACAATTCAAGTGACAGAACTGCTCGTAATAAAGTTGGAGATAAGATACTTTCATGTGTGGTTTAATAGTGTAAAAAGGGAACATTTCCTTTTTTGCATGCAATTAAATGACAGACACAAATGGTTATTTTCAGTACCACTTAGATTTTATATATATTACGAATGTTGAATAATGTTGCTTAGGTTTCTCAAATGTATTGTTTTTCTTACATGCTATCTCTCTTTTTTTATTTATTTATTTTATTTGTGTGTGGGGGTTTGTGGGCTAATTTTTTTTCGTTTTTTTCTTTTCTATTTTCTACAACTTTTCTTTGAAGATACCGTATGTTGCTTGATTAAATGTAAGTGCGGAGGCAACTCCTTTGAGCAAGGGAACGTCTTTTTGTATGCCTTGTAAAAACATACTAATCTACTTTATTTATGATGGAACTACATGTATTTAAGTTTTACATTGGGTGTTACTCAGTGGGATCATTATGGATAAATTTTGTTTTCTTTGCTGCCCTTCCCTCCTTTGCTGTACAAGACGTTTTTTACTTCAGGCATACAAGTGTTCTGTAAGTCAAAATGTAGGCACAGAGTTAAATATGGTGAGTGGAGAGAAAAAATGGCAAAAACAATGTACCAGATATGTTAACTTTGTATTTGTTTTGTGGTTTTTTTTTCTCTCCTGTCACTCTGCAGTGGATGATTCAGAAACCTTACAAAGCTGCAACTTTCTTTGGGTGCATTGGCAAAGATAAATTTGGAGAGATCTTGAAGAAGAAGGCTGAGGAAGCTCATGTGGATGCCCATTATTATGAGCAGAGTGAAGAGCCAACAGGAACCTGTGCTGCCTGCATCACTAGTGATAACAGGTCAGGGGCCTTTGTTATTTTCTGAAGATACAAATGCAGTTGGCATAGTGAGTGTAGCCTAATTTGCTTGGAGTATCCAGCCTTGAAAAACTGTGATTTGAATGATAAAGTGTTAGCACTGGTTTGAGACAACACAGAACTGCCTAGGCCGTAGTTTGGGGCTGGGCAGTACTATTGGACTTGTAGGGAATAGCAGTTGTATTATGGCAAGAAAGTGTGAGATAGTAATATACTACTTCGTTCTGAAATAGCTTCCACTTGCTCTGGAGAGAGAAAATATGTGGGAGACAACAGCTGGTTAACAAGTATGTTTATGCAGCCTATGTGCAAGCTGATTGGTACATAAGGCTTATACTTGATTGCCAAGTGAGGAATATACCTCAGGTGATACTGTGTTTAGCTAGAATAGCTGTCTGCATATAGCCAGATTGAAAGGATTCATTTCATTTTATACAAGAAAAAGAGAAAAGCTTTTTTTTTTTGCTGTTGCACTTGCTGAGAAGTGCTTCTAGTACCTGTAATTCTGTGTGTCTACATTTTAAGAATTTCTTCTGAATTTGTTTTTCATGTTTTCATTTGCTACTTTTTTCTATTCATTTTTCTTGAGCGTGGCCCTTTGCTTTCTTCTTTCACCCCTACCCAGAACTCTTGAACTTGTGTTCTACTTCTTGGCTGATTACCTTCTGACAATTTTTTTAATGGTTTCAAAGCCAGCCAGTCAGGTTAGCCTTAATCTTGAGACCTTACCAGCACACATCAGCCCTCCCTGATTTTTGACAGCATGTACATTTTCTGATACTACATACTGAATCAATAATGAAAATGGTATCAGTTACCCTGAAGAATATTTTCTTTTTGGCTCAGATAAGATAAAAATGTCTGTCATTATCCTTTTTTGTTTCCCTCTGTGGTTTTCAATGCCACTGGTCCTGAGTACCTTCTCTTTTCCATTCAAAGCAGTACCAGGAGTTAGTAGAATTTATTAAGGTGAGATAGCAGTCCCATAATTAAAGTCCACACCATATTTCTGGAGAAGTTGGTGCATATTTTGGGTAGAATTAGAAAGGGTGGTAGACAGCAACATGAATTAAAATGCGAAGGAAGTGTTTTCCATATAATATGTAGAACTCTAGAACAGTTTTAACTAGAGCAGTCATCTGATCTTAACCCGTGCAGAAGGCAGGACCAACTTCCAAGATAGATTAGGTTTTTCATGGCCATGTCCAGCTGGGTTTTGAATATCACAAAGGATGGGGGTTGCACAAGCTCTCTGGGCAAACTGTTCGAACGTTTGATCGCTCTTCGTGGCAGAAATTATTTTGATGGTACCCAGTTGCAGTATTCCTTCTTCCAGCTTGTGGCTGTTCTTTCATGTGTTCAGGAATAGTCTGGCACCATCTTCTCTGTAAACTTTCATTAGATAATTGAAGAAAGCAGGAAGGTCTCTCCTTAGGTACCTGTTCTTAAGGTTCACCCAAAGCCTTTCTGCGTTTGTTAAGTGTTCCAGCCTCCTCATATCCTTGATGGCCCACTGCTGGACTCACTGCTCTGTGTCAGTGTCTTGTAATGGAAAGCTCAAAGCTGGACACAGAACTCCAGATAAGGTCTGGAGACTGAGATTTTCCTCAGTTCTGAATTTAAAACTTCCTTTGTCCTCCTGGCTGCATGTTTGCTCATATACACCAGATTGTTACTAACCTTCTCTGTGTCATGCACTGCTGGCTCATGTTACAAGCCTCTTCCACCAGCATCTCCAGGTCCTTCTGGAAAACTGTGTGGTATCCTGTCAACATTCAGCCTATACTGTTGTGTATCATCACATGACTTCGCATATACCTTTGAGTTTTCTGCCAGCCCAGTTCTTGACGCTGTTGAAGATCCACTGAATGACAGACAGCCCTGTCCTCCAGCTTGTCAACCTGTCCCTCTCAATTTAATGTTGTACATAATGTCTTAACTCTGAGGAATGAATGTACATACTCCATGGAGGAAGGAAGTTCATTCGTCTTCATCTGAAATTTTGACACTAATTATGTCTACAGACTTCCCCCTTTGTCTCCAAGATCCATATTCAGTTTTTCAAACAGAAGAAAAGCAATAAAGATGTTTTTGCTCTGTGATTCTTTCTCTCTTCAGTCACATAGTGTCTGTGTATGCATCCTGTAGCAATCACAATTTTCTAGATAACATGATGGAACAATGAAGTCAAGACTGTCAATAGGCACACAGTATGAATTCAAGAAAAACGTGTATCTCAATGGAATTTAAAAGTTTAGGTAAATTTGTTCATAAGAATGTTTGCAAATACTTCTTTGACTTAATAAGCAGTATTTTCGGTTTGCTAACATAGACCACTCTTTTTTCTTAATATCAAATATTTGCTCAAGTACTAGATAGTGGCTTCATCTCATTCGATGCTTTAGAGCACACTTGAGAGTGGCAGGAATTCATGCTCCTTGGGAGAAGAAAAAACAGCTGATGGTTGCTGCTGAAGGCTTTATTGTGCAATTGTCCATCCTATGAGAGCAGGTTTATTCTCAATCTTTAATTACCCTCTGATTGTTTCTTGGTTTTTAGCATTTTCTATTGGTAAGAATCACTTCAACTTGGCCCCAGTTGATACCTCTATTTATTGATTAATCTCTTGTTCCAGCTGAGGTACATGCTGACTTCCTTCTTCAGTTCTGTCTGTTTTGGAGGAGCTGGCTAGTAGCTCTCCTGGTTTTTCCAGGACGTGGCTGTGTATATTTATGTTCCAGATGCCTTGATATGAATGTTTCTTGCTTCTGCTAACTGTCTGGCTTTTGCAGGAAAGGGTTCTGAGCTGATGCATGATTACCACCCTGAACTCTCTAGTTTAGCAATACTAATATGCTTTGTTTTCTCAGAGCTTTTCAAGAAAATCCTAACACGTTATTACACTCTAAAATAGTACCTACGCTCTGTCATAGTCTATGACTTTGATTTGTGCATTCTGCTTAGAAATAACCACATGCACAGTGTCTCCATTAAGCTGTTTCAACTGAAGCACTCTGGCTGTCTCCAATTACTGTATTTCATTGAAAAAAAAATACCTACCTTGTCTGTGCCCCACATGTTGAACTTAGTGCTGTCAGACTTAGAGTTTTAATTTGGAAAACTCGGTGCTTTGTCGTCAGTGTAGCAATCTTTTATTACCCATATGTGCAGAGCATCTCTGCAGTTGGATGTAGCCACACAGAGCTAGGTTTACAGTTTCAGGGGCATGTGGTAAGTGAAAGGAAACATACAGGAAGTCTTTGCTCAGTTTTCTGGAACATAATTACTTTTCACTTAGCAACATACGTAGACAGACAAGATTTTTTTTTTCAAACTATGTCCTTGATGGATATTTAGGGTTTGCCAAAACTGAAAGATTTAATTTGCTTTTGAAGTTTGATTTACAGAAAATTACCACTGTTATGCACGTCTTTCTTGGATTCACTTGGTTCTCCAGTGGACTTCTTGCTGTTGAAATGATATTACTCATGAAGGATGAAACTTGTTGCCCTGTTACTTGTAATGCTACAGAGGCTTGGTGTATTTGTTCATTAACTTTTCTCTTATTTTTCTTTTTTTTTCTTTTCTGAATTCACATTAGTTTTCATTGCCTTTAGGTTTTAGAATTAAAGAGATAAGCCCCACGTCTACTCATGGGATGAAATGACACAGAACTATTTGTTGTATTATTGATATATTCAGATAAAGTTAGTCTAACTTTGTTTTCATTTTTATTTACATGATCTGTTGAACTGACAAGCATTGTCGGTGATGAGTGCTTCAGGAAGTTTACAAGGAGAGGTGGTTGTTCTGTTCATAAAACTTTTTTTTTGGATCTTTTGTTTTTTATTGAGTAAAGAATATTTTTTTGAGTAAAGTCTCGTTTACTTACCTCCTAATACCTGAACAAGGTAATGAGCCGGGAGGCAGAAGCATAACTTGGTGAAAGCAGATGAGCAATTTGCTCCCCCCTGCTGTCTCTGGACTGTAGTAGCATTTATATGAAAGAGAGTGATGCATACAAGATGAATTGTGTGCACCTTGAGAACACCAAAGTTTTCAATAGCCAAATGTTGGATCTGTAATTACACAATAATTATCTGGCTAATGCACTTAAAAAATCACAAAACAGTGATGTGTTAATGTTAAAAGGGCATTCACTGACAATTAAATCTTGAAAATTATATTTAAAGTTCTGTATGCTAGCATGGAAATAATCTGTTTCCCAATTCTCCTTCTCTAAATATTGCATCTTACTAAATATTCTCAGAATACAATTGCATAGAAGAGTTTGGTCATGGTAGCCAGACTGAAGAGGTAGAGCATAACTGTCTTTTCATGACCTCTTTTTGGAGTGTGTCTGTAAGTTTTGTGTGTTTCATAAGGCTGAATCGAGTGGGTGAAGATGATTTAAAATAGAATGTATCTTGCATGTAACAGAGGCAATATGACACAAGTATTTTTGTTCTTGGGAATGGAAGTTGTGTCCCACGGCTTATGTTATAACTTGTTAGGAAAGAAGGAAGTACAGATGAGTTTTTGGTAGTTTTCCAGTAATCCACAGCTAAGCCAAAGGTTTTTCTAACAGTTCATCATCTAAAAGTAGCAACCTGACCCTTTTTTATTTGCTAAAGGAAAATATGAACCTAATGGGCGGAAAAAGTCCCAAAACAAGCCCCTTTTTAAATAATATAACTGTTCATTGGAAAATTATAAAGGCAAGACTTACATATCCATCAGCCTTTTTGCTTCTAGTGAGGGAAAATAGTTTTCAGTAGATAAACTGGAGTAACTACTTTTCTTTAGGTGATAGGTACTAGAGGAGTTAGGGTGAAAATCTGCAGATCCCTCCCATATGGAGGGAGTTGATCACAGAATGAAACAAGGGTTGATTCAAAGCAAACAAAGGCACCTGAGCAATATAATAGTGATAGGTTACTTAAACTATGTAGCTGGATTTAAAATACTTTATTTAATATAAGATTTAAATTATATTCCATCTATTATTTAAATATATTGTTTACTTTTTATGAAATGGTCAAATAAAGTATATGTGGCTTATGGTGCTCTTTGTCAGTTGCTTTTATGTTCTTTAGGATTTTTGAGAAATTATGTTCATTGTGAGAAATTTGCAGTAGTGTTGTTTACAGAGGGTCTAATACTTGTTTTTTAATCACAGGTCTCTTGTAGCTAACCTTGCTGCTGCTAATTGCTATAAGAAGGAAAAGCATCTTGATTTGGAGAAAAACTGGAAGTTGGTGGAAAAGGCCAAAGTTTATTATATAGCAGTAAGTTCAGCCTCTTTCAAATTGCTAAAGTTTGTGATACAGTATCCTGAAATTTAAGCAGTGAGTATGTCTGTTGTATGTGATTTAGAATGATTTCATAGGAAGACAGGGAAAGAAAGTGACTGCTGCAATTTCAGCACTTAGATTTCTTCAAATTTAGATGTACAAATGTAGAAGTATGTTTTTAGTTGTGTGTTCTCTTAAATTGGTGGGAAAACTCATAAGAACTAAACATATTTTCAGAGCTTTTGTAGTAATGCATCAAATTTACATTTCACATTTTCTAGTAAATTGTTGTGAAGGATGCACAAATTATGTAGAAAAACACTATTAGCATAATTATTCACTGCAAACAGTTTGAGCTTATTTGTGTGAACAATCTTAATTGCTATTTATTCCATAGTAATTACTATGGCACCTTATAACTCAATATTTCAGAAACAATGATAGTGACAAATCTCTTAAATGTGGGTGGTGGGGCAAACTGATTTTAATGATGAAATCTTCCTTCTGGAATAAAGAGGGGTTTCAGGATGGGGCATTAGTAAATTCACAATTGGTATTCTTTTTCTACCATCCAGAATGAATCAAGCCAGATTACTGTATTTGTGTAGATTACAGTGGTGAATTTGTTTTTATCTTGCTCTCAAGTTGATAAGACTGATGAAAATTAACAAACATAGAACATTTATGGCAGAATAAAACCTCATAACATGCATGTAATATATGGATTCTGTATGACAGCTGTTTCCATTCTGCTACCTGAGCTATGTGGGAACATCTGGCAAGAAGTGTAAAAAATTGATTATCCAGGAAGAACAAGTTCATTGAAAATACAGTTATTTCTTTTAGGTAGTGTTAATGTCTCCTACAGCCTGTTAGTGTACACTGCTGTAGGCTTTACATGGTTCTTATTGATTCTTGTGTATGGCCAAGGCTGCCCCTTTATAACTGTCAAAAAATACTTATAACCTTCTCAGTGTATGAAGAAAATACATCCTGCTGTTACAGCCATATGTTTGTGCTGTGGCTAAAATACACGTAGGTGTATTGTCTACTGATTTTTTATTTTTTTTTTCAAGTGTTCCGAGCTCTTTATTTTCCAAATGCCATGCTTGGGAATTAATGCTGTTGGCTGAAAAATTTTGAAAGGCTCAGAATATAGTTTAAATAAAGAAGAATGACAAAGATTCCCAAACGTTTTACTGCACTAAGTTTGGAGTGGTGTTGTTTTGGTTTTTTTTTAATTTTCTCATGGCTATATATAATTCCTAATGAAGCTTCCAATGTACAATTTAGAAAAATTAAACTTAGTGGCGATGCCTCGGGGAAATTGGGAAGTATTACATGAGGTGCTAAACAGGTTCGTATTTTTTAAGATAAAGCTTCATCTTATTTTAGTTGTGAAGTCACTCCTCTGTGTTCAGTCAGTTTGGTCACTTAAATTTTGACTAGGTGATCCACTACACTGATTTTTGTATATATTAAAAGCTGTTTTTCTCAGATGCCAGTTCTACAACATCCAAACTTTGACAAGGAGACAGAGTATTATTGTACTAAACTGAAAATAAACCCCAAGATGTGCATGTGATAATGGATAAATAACTAACACTGAAGTGCTAATAAATTATGTTAGATATTTGCAATATGAAATTCAGATTAGGGAAATATATGATTGCAGGAGATGTGTTGAGTGAAAAACCTTGTTCACATGTATAGCAAAAGCACTCAAGGATGGGCTCAACTCAGATTTCTAGGACAGTATCATCACTTCAGATTACAGATGGCATGTGTAACTTCACTGAAGGAGAGGAGACAGCGTAGAACCGTCCATGGTTCCTCGTGCTACAGAGTGCTCATGCCCTTATCTTTCACTTAGCTTCTGTACTTGTGGGTTTGTAGTGATTTACCAGGTTAAACGAAACCATGTAGTGAGCAATTACCACTCCTGAGGTAGAGGGTAGCTCTCTGAGTCATTAATTTGTCTACTCTTGTCTGTCTTCACTTTAGTCTTGTTACCTTCCTTGACTTTGCACTCTGCATATGTTGCTTTTCATTTCCTTCTTCCTATCCAACTGTCACCTATTTCTTGGATTGCATTAGAGTGTATGTCAGTGACAGATACTTATTCTGTAAATCCATGTCCTGACATTATCAAACAATCTATTTTCCTGGCAGAACAGGGCAGTTGTTGCTTTAGGACAGTTCTCTTATTATCTGTGGTCATCTGTATGTGCTTCCTAGAATAGATAATATGCTTTTCAATGCAGCATTCAGCAGAATGACCCTCACATGAAACTTAGCTCTGAAATCTAATCTATTCACAGAGGGAGGAGTAGGTACAAAGGAAAAGATAGTGAAGCCGTGACAGAACCTTAAAGACAACTTCTGTTACCATGAATGAACACAATACATTTATTTTAGCCATCTGGTAATCAGATCCAGCAGACAAATTAGAGAAAGACTAGCGGAGAATAGGACCCAGTAAATCACAGATAGAAGCAAAATACATAGGCTGCCCCAGCTTTCTCAAAGATGGTAAACTTTAAAGGTGTATTTTAATCCTTTAAAATTACTCTATTTTGTATCATTTAAGATAGGTTACATGTACTGTCAAAGTCTTTCCAATTTCTTTCCCTTCTCCAGATATAATTCCTATACTTGCAGTAATTTATACCATTGACATCATATCTTCCAGTCTGTCATATTCATTTCGCTGTGGATCAGCTAGCTGTGCTGCCGGTGTCTGATTAGAATTCACTGTGAGGGATTTTATTTGGTTCCTAGTGAGGCTAGAGAATGTTTCTTCCTCAGACATTTCCCTTATTTCAAAATAAGTTGGGAGTAATGATAGCACTAAACACTGTCAATCAGTCTCTGGAATTGTGAATGGACACGATGTGAAAATAATTGTAAATTCGGGGGAGGAAGAGGCAAATCATTTTTTTCTTTGACTTTTTTGCTCTTTCTGTGAGTCTGTGCTTGCTGTCAGGACTTGCATTTTAGAAATCATAAGTGTCGGAGTTGCATCTTACAAACTTGGGTGATAAAATTCCATATTTGTGCACCTTGTCTTATTTTCAGAAGCATCTATGGGAGTTGCTGGTGTTCAGTTTCTTTAACATTGCACACAAACCTTTTGACATTATTAAAGCAACTTGCAGTATATAGCTGTTAATTTTCATATTTTACAAAGGCCTGAAATGCAAAGGTATTTTTATTATCAGTGGTTTTGGTTAAAAAAAAAAAATCTGCTGATAAGGGTTACCTAGAAGAGCACAAAAAAATTGAGGAGAATTTTAGTTTCCAACTAAACTTCTGTGTTACTGAATGTAAGTAAGAAGTTTTACATTTGTTCTTTTGTAATGGGAAGAAAATGGAAAAGGAGAAAATGCTTTCCTTCATTAAAAGCTGTACCTAACCTTGTGAAATCTTAACTGTATCAATGGATACGTACAGCTTGCTCATACAGACAGCTGAATTTTAACTTTCTCCTTGTATGTGAACACGATGGTTACAAGTGTGGTGCTTCCCAGATATGTGTTTTCTCTTGTTCCAGTTAGCCATCCGTATTTCTGCCAGTTATTTAGTTTTACTCAATTTGTCCTTCAGTCCAACGCCTGCATTTGTTTAATGTTTGCAGTTGGTGGATGAGGTGGGTGGAACACTGGCATTTGATGCTCATATTTTCTCAGTGCTGAAGTAATGTATTTCTTCTTGAAAGTTCCTTCTGTGCTTTAGCTGGGTTTTTTGTTTGCTTTGTTTTTTTCCCCAAGCGTTTTTCTTTACTATGAATCAGTCAATACAGCCACTTCTAAGACTATGAAGTGGCTGTATTGACTGCAGTCGTGTTCCCAATCTGTAGTAACTTGAGTCTTAGCTTGGAATGGATCAGTTAAGTAGCTTCCAAAACCCAAACAGATCTTCCTTGTTATTTGACTGTTGTTATTTCATAATCTGTAAAAGCTTAAACTATCTTCTTCTCCTACTTCTGCTTAGCACATACTTGAAGTTTGTCAGCGATGATGCCCTTCAGTTGTACCACATTGAGTATAAAATTTTCTAATGCTGCTTAGATTTGTTAGCCCACAGTTGAATTACATTCAACACCTTCACCATCTTTTATGCTTTCAAAGTTAATGTCAAGTGTAGTTTATTTTGATGATAATGACAGTTCTGATGAAAACCAGGAATTCTGGGCTTAGGCTAAGTTTCCAGGAGGAAACGTCATTTATTGCAGCAAGTCATAATGGACCCAATGGAACACATCTATCTGCTGGAGAAATTTTTACCAACCACCCTGGTCTGTTTCAACAAACACTGTGGTATTTTTATATTTATTTTCTTTTAATGCCTAAGTGCTTGTCTAAGCAGAGAGATGCTGTGGTAGTGTAGTGGGCTTGATGGAGGAATTATCTGGTTTCAACATGAGTCTGTCAAAACATAAGCTTGATGTCAGCAATGTGTAGCAAAGCTTAAATAACATTCTACAGTATTTTACATGGGGTTTGGCTATTCTACTTGAGAAAAAATGCTGATTATTATAACAATGTGAGTATAAATGAAATTTCTTTTGTGCTGTCTCTTCCTTTCAGAGGCGTATTCAGTGAATGCATTTTTATTGTAATTTACTGCTATGATAAGTATGATAACTTACAATGGGTTGTGATAGGCTTTTTACTTTGAGATGTGCTAGGTCTGTGTGTGCATCACAGGAAACAAGATACTGGCAGGAAGCAAAATATCCCCTAGGAAGGACATTTGTTTGAATAACTTCACAATAATTTTTTTTCCCATTGATAACTTCTGCCATAGTGCTCTGGCACCAGTATGTTATGCCATTTGACATGCAAAACTATTTTTCACAGTGATGAATAGGTTTTATGGCCAGGGAGACACCATACTGAATATCTTAGCCATAGAGAAGAAGGTGCAGCTAGCAACAGTTAATTGTGGCCTTTTTTGATGGCCTGGGAATAACATTTCTTTCCTGAAACCCACCATCTTGAGCCATTGTGTTTTCTGGAAGTTATAGCTGAAGTGGGATATATTTGTTGTGGAGAGGTGATGATACATTATTTATCTAACCAGGAAGCAAATCTGCCATTTACTGGCTTCCAAAACAAATACGGGCAAAAAACCTTTCTCTCTCATAAATACAGAAACCCACAGCTTTATTTCTTTGATTAAAATGCAAAAAAAGCTTTTTCTAAACTAGCACCAGCCACATGTTATGTCATCCTGTGATACATCTCAGAAGTGGAGTGCATTATGATACCATTTCAGGTATAACTTCTCATGCATAAACTATTTGTTAGTGTTTTCTCAAGTAACTTATGTGGAAAAATGAGTTAGAAACTTCTTTCTTATTTTTTTGTTGTGAAGTTTGGTCTTCAAGATGCCATTCTTTGAAGATGAATGCTTTGTACTTTATGCAGAAAAATACGTCATCAGCCTTTAACAAAGGTTGAACCTCCTGTTTCTGTAGAATAAAATTATTGAGAATCTGTCTAACATTGTAAAAATATTTAGTTCTAAATGTTCACCTCTATGTTATTAATTGTATTTTTTAGTATGAAGAACATACATATTTCCTTTTCAGTCCTTCTCCGCCTACCCCAGTAGCCTTTAAATTGCAGATATGTTTCTTCAGCACAGTAATTAGTGAAGTTCAGTCATCGCTCCTTTTATCATGTGATTTTTGTGTGGTTTTTTTAGAAGAATGCATTATTAGAACACTTACACAGGCAGTCTAGCTGCAACAGCCAGGCGGCAATAGCGGTGCCATTTTTCACAAAGAAAATGTTGAAAAGGAGCCAAATGTTTGGTGGCAGAGTCTGTTGCTAGGAAATCAAGTTCCTGAGGCGATTAATGACAAAGCAAGCAATAACAAGAAGGCAGAATTACAGATTTAAAAGAGAGGGAGAAAAAAAGTGGTTGGTGTTATAATTACCCAAAGAAATCCGTACTCATTAAATTGGCTGTTTTTATGATTGACTTTAATTGGAGGTTAGCTCAGATATTTAGCTCCTTTCCCACCCCTTTAAACACACACATGCACATAATCTGTGGAACTGCAGACTTGTTTTTCTAAGCATTGAGAGGAGCTTGCCCTGTAATTTGATCCCCACTGACAGATGCATTTTCTATGCTGCCATTTTGAATTAACCTATTGTGCAACAATTTTCCTCAGCTCTGTTGAATAAAACATCAAGTCTTATTACCTCAGATGGATTTGATAGAGTAAAAGAATGCACTTCTAGCTGAAGTAGACTATTTGCAATGAGTTCAGTGATTTGAACTCTGCCAACAAGCCCCAATAATTTGTGATGTATACTTAAAGAATGAAAGAGAGAGGAGCCACGTGGGGGGTCTTTTTGGTTGTATGAAGTTCAAACACAAACCTCGAAGTAATATTGTTGTATGTGCTAAGGTTATGTCCCGAGATCAAACCTTTTTAGATAAAGCATGTTAACTGAGATTTTTTACTATTAAGCAGATTAGGTTTGAACTGGAGATTGTCTTACCCAGTGGTTATCCAAACTGTCAGGCTACTGTGGGATTAGAAAAATAAAAATCAGTCCCCCTCTCCCAGAAGCCCCAATAGTTGGATTTTACCTCTGAGACTTCTTTTGTGAAGGGAAATTTTCCCTTATAAAGTTAAACTGGAATAAATGATGTTTTACAATTATATTAAATTCCAAATAATTCTATGATAAGGGGAGAACAGGCTTTCACCTTATTCACTTTTCTGTCCAATTACAAAAACTTACTCAGTTGGTTCAACAAAATTTTGGCACAGAAATGGGAAGGCAGCTGACCCTGACATTTAAATCCTGTCATGTTTCATTGCTCGTTTCAAGACAATATTCCGTGCTTGTAGCAAGTGATTAAGTGAGAAAATAACCTTTTACAATACCTGTAAATGAATACACAGAAGCTAACTATAAAAACTAAGTGATGCCACAGCTCTCCGAATTCCGAACCAAACAGTGAAACAATAGAACTGCATGTATTCTGTCCAACAAAACCCACATTACTTATCAGATGCCAGTGCCAAGCTGTCTGCTTTGTTAAATACCCAGGTTCCCCGAGGCAAGAAGACAGCTGCTATAACTGCTATGAAATTTGGTAGCTCAATCTATTTTTGCTACCCTTGGGCTATCAAGCTACTGTTAATTCAGACCACCCCAATTGGTACACTTTAGGGATTTTTTTCAAAGTGTTTGTAATTAAAATGATAAAACATCATTATTACTCCAAAGATGTTGTGCACGCTTTGTATTTGACAGATACCTACAGAGATAAACCCAGCGTGTAATTTTCATTGACTTAATGGTTGTGATTGCATTACCCTTTTAAAAGTATATTGCTTTTTAAAGGGGGGGTGGGGAGAAGAAGGGAAAGGGCATGCTTTTATTTCATTAATAGAATATGTAAATCTGTTGAAATAGTGAATCAGTCTCTTGGTTGCAAGCTACTTGTCTGCAAGACTGAATTGGGCTTTGTAGCAGGCTGGGGAGTGCTGAGAATTGGTGTTCACCAGGGACAGGGACCTGCTGTGCCACCCACAGCTCACTGCAGAGACCTCTGCTCCCAGGTGCCTCTGCCTTTAGAGACACTGAGTCTCAAATCGTATGTAAAGTCTGGGTAGACTTAACACACTTATTTAACTGTAAATTAAAAAGGGAAGACTTCATACTCTAAGTGGTGAGGTGAGTCAATTAGAAGGGAAATTTTTACTGCAGCTTCTCTTGCATGTCAGGCTTTATTCGCTGCTCCTTATGAGAGCATAAGAATTTTGTCTTTTACCATGTCAACTTTCGTATAGCAAAATCTCAAAAGTAAAACACCATCAAATCAAGGCATTAGAAGCTCTGAAACTGTATTGGTTCTATCTTGTATTAATTTTTGTTTCAGTATTTCCCTGATAACATTTTAAAAGAATATTAATTTAAGACTGTTCTAAAGACCAAAACTTGAAATTTGTGTATTTTTCTAGTCTGAGTTAAACTTGTTTGTTTTGGTTGCTGCCTACCAAAATTTATCATAAATTCATAGTCACCGCTCTATGTACAGTTGCTTGAAATGTGAGGTTCCTCCTTTCTTCTAAAGGACTGATCTCATTAACGTGAGGAAATGTCATAGTCTGCGTAAGCCTGAAATATGTATTCTTTGTGTCCATGTCATCAACTTTTACATTAAAAAAACATACACACTCTGCAGCAATTGTGCTCTGTTTTACATGAAGAAGGTTTATTTTTTAACAGCAAAAACTGTGCATTTGCATAACTGTAGAGGTAAACTATTTATGATAGCCCAGTACTTGGTCTGAAGTGAAAACTGCAGTTTCATTCATCGTTTACTTGTGTAATAAGGACAGTGCAGTCACTTAAATATAAAACTTCTTTTTCTTTTTTTGCAAAAGGTGATGATGAATGATTTGCTTTGAAATGAGCATTGGAATGATAACATTTGAGCAAGATATTTCAAAGCCAGTAACTTGCAGTAAAATTATGGAATGTTAAAATATGCATGCATATAATGCAAGGGGATTCATATATGCTGCTTATTCTAAAACTTAAACTGTACTGAGGGGCATTGATCTTCACTGTAGACTACAGAGGCTTTGAAGTAACAGGGCTTGCAAGGATAGGAACCTGCAGGCTACTTTTTGATTCTGCAAGAAACAATTACCATTTTAGAAAGTAAAAATGTTTTTATAGCATAGCTAATCAATATCCTAAAAGTCTGTGTCGAGAAAATTTTTGTGCTACATTGTGCTTAGTAATTGTGTACCTAGAGTAAAAAAACTGCTTTGCAAAAATGCTTCTGCCCAGATTTTCAGTGATAACATATTAAATGCATAAGAGTATGGCTTGCAGATTGGGCTTTTTATAACTTTGTGATAAGTTCTTTAGCCCTTTAGGAGGCAGAAGGGCTGAGTGCTGCCAGCTTTGTTTGTTATCAGGTTTATTTGAAACAGGAGTTGACTGATTCCAAAAGCAGGCTCTGGAAGTTCATTTGAAAGAAGCTACTGAGAAGTTTTTTTTGGTGTGGGTTTAATCCTTCTAGTCAGGCTACTGTTCAGTCAGCAGTGCTCTGGGTCACCTTGGTAAATGTGCTTCAGACTGTCTGGTTTGGTCAAAAGAAAGAAGATCCTCCTTTTTTCTTTTCTTTTTCCTTAAATTAAGGGTAGAATGCTCAAGGAAATTCTCTGAATAAGTAATAAGTGCTGTTTTTGAAGAACTATTTTAATTTGGAGAAGTGGATGTAAGACACTGTTTCGTTCTGAGGAGTATACAGACCATCATGGTAGCAGGTAGTGCTTGACTGATAAAACATCATTTTAGCAATATGAACAAATAAAAAACACCAGTACTAATCCTTGCAAAGGCTTGACTTAAACAAAAGATAAGGGCCCTTAGATTTTGTCCATAATAGAAGGATTTTGCTGATGCAGCTGCTGTGGAAAACCGTCGTGGGGATTTACACTTCTTTCTGGCATAAGCACCCTAATGTGGAGGCAATTTGTAACAGCTGCTGCACCAGCAGAAGTGCTCTCACCTTCCCAATCATACTTGCACCAATGTTTCTATTGGCAGGACTGTGTTGGTTAAGAATAATGTGGTTTATTCATTTTTCTAAATAATGAAGCTGCTTGAACAAAATAATTAAATAAACACCTGGCCATAGGATTCACCGTAAATACTCAGACCTCATGATCCATAAATATTGCAAAGTTCTTCCTAAGTCACAAGATTTCCCATGGGTAGTATTTGGCTAACAATTTTTGGCCTTGAAGATGTGTAGATGAGAAGATAAGTCTTGGTACCACTTTTTATGCTAAAGTTACTGAAGTTGTTTTGCAGAATGCCACTGCTCCTAATAGTTTTTGCCAACTATGCTATTGCCAGATGCAATATAACAATACTTTCCTGCAAATTTGAAAATGGTGGGAAACAGCAGTTAACAGTATTTATCATGAAATATGCCTCAGCATATGCCTCTGAACATGTCTTTTTAAGACCATATGGAGTATAATTGGTGCTGAACAACATTGAGGTGTTTTGTGAAAAGTAAAGGCTAAGCTTTATGAAGAGTCATAAAATCTGAAAGAATGAGTCAAATGTAGGAAATGGGAGAAAGAGGGCGGTAGTGAATACTCTGTCTTGCTCTCTGCATAACCTGAAGTGAGAGACCCCAGTATTTTTCATAGATTTCTCTTCAGAGTAGGGTTAAAATAAAGAAATTGAGCAAAACAGTGGCAGGTAGTGGATATGGAAGATTGTGTGAGTAATTGGAATGAAGCAGAGACAATCTTGTCATCCACTGAGGGCACCCAGGATAATACTGGCATTTACAGCTGTGCATGCTGTCATTGATCACAGCAAAGTAAGGTAAGAATGAATTTTTCCTTAAATATGAATTTCCCCTTTGATGACTGTAGTCAAAACTAAATACTTTTTATTTGTTTAGTTATTAGGATAGTTTATTTCCAAGAGGAAAAATTCCAGTTTAATAGAACAATATGCTAAAATTTAAATTCCTCATGATTTTATTGATTTTAATCATGAACTGCAACTGAATGTAGAAAAGAAATTACAAACTGTAAGTGATTGAAAATTTTCAACGGTATGAGGGATCCCATTTTCTCTGAAGAAAGAGAGACATTTTCAATGAGCATGTATATAAAGGATAGCAAGTATTCATTCCCCAGAACCAGTGCTGTCCCTAAGTGCTTCTTTATACTGCTGAGAATGGGCTGAAGAGAGTTTCTGCTGAGGACTGTAGATTCTTATCTGCCTAATTGAGCCATCATTTGTTGACATGAGGGAAATCATGTGACCTGCCTTTAATGCATTTCACAGTAACAGCAGAAGTAGAAAATGTAGTTCATGGAAGGGGAGCAGAAAATGTTAAAATTTTTTTAGACTATGGAATGTTGTGAAATTTGTATTGCAGCAGAGTCAAATGTTTGAACATTAGGATGGTAAATACATTAAATAAAATAATCAGATTCTAATTATCTTGAAAACATTGCATTTCTTTCTATTAAAAAGTCTACAGACCTTCAGAATATGAATTTAGTAAGTTCTTAGTTTTATCAGTATGATGATAAAATTATGTCGGTAGAATTGAAAGCACGTGTCATCTTTCTTTTCTTTTGAGCAAAAATGTTATTATAGTAATCTGCCCAATTGCAGAGTTGGTACCAAATGTTGTACAGTGGTAAAAGTAACAACAGAAAACATCCAATATTATGATTTAGTAGGTAGGTATCAGAAAAGAGTATTAAAAACCCCTGTAATTGGAGGCACATTCTCTCTGCTTTATTCAGTCACTCGACCTTATCAATTTTGTATTAAACTTCAGTCATGCTCCCCAACCAAATTTCCTACTTTATAGAATGTAGAATTACAGGCTTAACAGTTGTCTTGTTGGGATTTTTTACAGCACTAGGTTGAATTGATCTCATCTGTAAGAAAAGTTAATTTCAATTTTGTTTTAAAAATACGGGATTACTGGCTGCTCTGTTGATAAAGTGACAGCATAGGTTGGAGGAGAGGGGTACAGCAGCAAGACCACTTTAGAATTATATCAAGAAATTAACCAAGGAACCTAAGATTGATAGCACTGTGAAGACTTTTTTACTAATGAATAGATAATCAGGTTGTGTCTGCTAATTTTCACACCACTAACAGTCATGTCACCACTGACCTGACAGGAAAAAGTATCAGAAGAGTACTCCAGTCCTTCCACAACTGCAGATCTGTGTAGCAGATCCTCTACACTGAAAATAGTTGGCAGCTGGAAGAGCTGTGTGTGCTTCTCTTGTTTTAGCCTTGTCTAGACATCCACTTGTGGCTGCTGTTGGGATGTGATACTGGACTAGGAAGGACTGTGAACTAGTAATTTACTATTGCAGCTTTTAGGTTCAAAAGATTCATGGCTTGCACCTCTCATTCTTGATTTTTGACCTAGCACAAGAACTGGAATGGAAACAATAATGAAAAGTAAGACAAAAGCATTAGGTGTTAAAAAGAAAAGTATAAATCTTTAGATGTTGGGGAAAAATTCTCCTGGGCGTGTTATAATGTAGTGTCTTTCTCTTTTGCATAAAAAGAATATATGTGCTTTAATGTTCTATTTTCAGAAATATTGTGATAATGGTAATATAGTAGAATATGGCTTAGACATTGGTGAACCATTGTAGAGCATTTACTGTGTTTTCCACACTGCTCGAGTTATTGGTTTTAGATTTGGAAATAGATTTGTTAAGCTGTAATTGTCTTAAACTTGTGTTACCAATTAGAAAACAACTCAACAATTAACATCTGCCCTGAAGGCAAATGTTTTAATTCTGATGGAACAATGAAATAATATCTAAGAAAGTAGAAAATTCCAGGATGATTTTACATGTAGAAGACAACACCCAGCATGTTACTCAGGATGTGCATTCCGTTTTCTTACCTGTAGGCTATAAATGGCCCTAATACCTAAAAAGCTATAATTGAGTCACAGTCAATATATATTTGAGCTGCTGCAGTCATCCGTGCCTCCTTGTTTACTCATATGGAGAAATAGTTCAGACCTTTGGACAGAATCCATGATATTTTGGTGCTGAGTGACATTTGCCAGGAAGGAAGAGTAGTTCCACATTTCATCCCATTATCCTCATTTCAGCCCAATTATATTAGAATAGAGCAAACCTTAGACTTTGCTCTTGCTTGCTCTTTGTTACTCATAATATATTTGTGCATATGCAACTGATGCATCAGTTGGAATTTGGAAAGTAATTTTCCCCTCATCCTAACAATAATTAGGGAGTATTGTTATAGTAAGGGTTTTTTTTCCAGAAATCTAAGCTCAGTCATCATCTTGTCTTTTCAGTCTTATTAGTACCACATATATTATAATGCTAAAAGTGGTCACCAGCATTTTATTGTAAATAGACACTACTTAATATTGCATCACTTTTAAAACACGGTCTTGTCCTCTTGTTGCAATTCAGTTAAGTTTTCAATTTAACAATAGCTAGGTTTAAAATTAATAGAAAATACATAGCTTTATGTGGAATTCCTGGAAGCTGCTTCCACTGGTAGCTGGAAGACTCTTAAAACAAGAAAAACAAAATTAAAAATACGCAATATTATTGTGTGGTTTTGGTTTTGCCAATTCAGAATGTCTAGTGGAAATCAATTTCTGGTTTTAGTACAGCAAGAAAAGGGCGATGAAGATAATAAGAACCTTGGTTTGTTGACATGGCCACTGGCAAAAAATTAGTGTTGCAGAGTGACTCATCTGTACCAGAAGGGCAGCAGTATCCCACAGCTAAATAAAAGGAAATACCGGTTACTTTGTGTGTACTCTTATGTTCTGCTTATGTGCATTAATCATTGTAGTTTAAATAAGATTAAATACTTACTATGACCTCAGTAAACTAAAAAAATGCATTATGAATTAGGCAAAATCTTACACAACAATCCTGTACAGATTATGGCCCAAATCTAGAATGTGTTTATAGTCCTTTCAAGTTGAAAATCTAGAGCTAAATATGGAATTTTGATGAAATGCATGAAGTATGTTAGCTGTGAATTCTACATGAGTAATATTTGCTTGGAGTTCTGTTTGCCTTCACTGGTAAGTTTGCCTAGCAATACTCAGAAATGATGACTGCCCTGGAATGGATGGTGGTTCAAAAATAAGCCTTTATTTTGTGCAAATTAGGGGGAGTTAATATATGCCTGATACGACAAATGGGTAAGAAGTTTTAGAGCAGGCGTAAAAGCAGTTCCCAAATTAAAACCTCTTGTTTAAAAACAACGAAAAGCCTTTAGAAATACTGTGAAACATTCTGAGTTCATCTTCCGTGTAACGGTTATTGCCACAAATGCTTGAGAATATATTATAATAAACTATCCTCTTCTTCCCAGATGTTAAGGATTATTATTAATGACTCATTTGGCTTTGTAATTGCCATAAAATTTTTTCATTACCAAAACCTCTGATGAGAAAACAGCTTTCCCAAAATTTCTCAGTACACTGGTTTTTATATTGAACTTTATAGTTTGTTTGTTTTTCAAAAGCTCTTAGCTTGTAATGTCTGATATAAAATGGTTTTTTGTCTAAAATTCATTGTAAAAGGGCACACATATGGTTGATCTGTCTTTGTTTTATTTTGTATAGCCTTGTTTGGCATAATGTTTCAAATAATGGAATACCACAGATCCCTCAACCCCCAAATACTCTCTGCTGTTTTGGTAATTATGGGCCAAAAAAATTGGATTTCATTCTTTTGTCATCTTTACTACCTCTAACTTGCCCCATTAAAAAGATTGCTGCCATTTTGCAACAAAATCCTGGATTTTAAGTGTGGATTTAAGATTTTAAGAGGACTTACACTGCAAGGATGGTTGGTTTAGTCTCCAGAGACTCTTTTTTAAAATCTCCGTCAAGATAATGTTCTCTATACTTTGTCATTTATTTTATAGTTTAATTTGCTTGTGTCACATGGAAGATTTCTGTTGCTTGCTGTAATTTGATGTAAAATATAAAAATTCATCTTGTCATTCTTAGAATCCCTCCTGCTGATGAGCTGCAGGATTCAGTAGCCGACAGTCACGTGGGCCTTTAAAACTGAGTCATGGACCTCATAAATCATCTAAAGAGCTGTAATGGTACAATCTGCAGCAGTTGTCAGACATAGGAGGTGTGACTTTTTTTTCACAGTGTGGAAGGAAATCAAATGAGAAGGGGCAAAGAGCATGTTATAAGGGAGTTTAGAGTACCATAGGTAATGCTACTCATGTTTTTATTCAACATATTGAAGATACTTTGTTAGGATGTGGGACACCTCATTTGGTTTACAGTGTGGTTTTCCTGAGAGGGTAACAGTGGTTAAGCACAATAAAGCAAACAAATCATTTTCTCCAGACATATGTGGTTAAAGTTCAGTGATTGTTGGCATTAGGAGCCCCAGACCAGCGTGGCTGATGTGCCTTGTGCTAATGTGAGTGCCTGTGGTTGGTGGTTCGAATGCAGCAATAAATCTAAGTGTAATTTTTCTCCAGTTTTGCTCATACTTCTGTTATATACATCATATATCTCTTTTATAAGAGACTATGTGCTAGTAAGATCACCCAAATATTTGATGCATTATGTTGACTATACTGCATAATTGCTAATTAAAATTTTATTAAAGTTTTATTCAACAGTCATATGTTCATAATGGATATTTGAATTTTTTATATAAATGTTAGTGAGTTTAATAAAAATAGAACTTGTCATCTGACTCCAGCAAGCTAATCCTAAAAAGGAAAGGAAAAAAAAATTCATTTCAGAAAAAAAATTTCCAGATACTAGCAAGTCAGATGCAAAATTAAGCACACTTTCAAGCTGCTGCTTTGTCGAAGTGGATTTAGTTAGGGAAATTCCTGTGGATTTAAGTGAATTCTCCTAAGAAGTGGTGTACGTGACGGAAATAAAGAAAACTACTTAACTTGCTATGAAATGCACAACATTTATTATCACTTTCAAAGCTGATATTTCATGCAGTTGTAGCTGTTTATGACTAGCTTGAAAGCAGTTGGATAAGGCTGCTTTCAGAGGTGGCCTTGGTGCTCCAGCTGGGATAGCAGGAGTACTGACAGTAGGGTTTAGCTGAATGGGAGTTGTGCTGCTTTGAGCAATGCTTTGTTCAGGAGTACTTTGTGCTCTGATTGATGTTGATAGTTAAAGGTACTCTCCAAACTTACAGGGACATAGTTTAATACAAATGTTCAGGCATGGGTTGGACAAAGTTACTGTCATTGATTTTCCTTTTAAGTTCAAAAACAAGAATTAACCTCATCTCCTCTAGTTGGAGGGATCTAGTTGGAGGGTCAATTCTGTTCATTATATGAACTCTTTCCCTTCCTTTTATGTCACTCTCATAATCAAACACACATAAAACTGGGGTTTAGATGCTGTTTATTTTCTTTAAAATATTCTCTTCAGCAGAATAAAATAGAAATATAAATGAGAATTAAAACCATGGAACAAAGTAAGAGCAACATTTAAAACTCTTGAGTGAGCTGATAGAGTGCAGGAAGTGCTAAGGGAAGAGTAGGAGATCATAGCCATGCTGTAGGAAATATGCACAAAATACCCTCTCAGCTTTCAGTAATCTGCAGCTCAAGGTCTTACTCAGCTAAAGGCAGTGGCATGTTGCTCAAGAGTTCTTGAGGTTTATCAGTTTTTTACAAGAAAATGTAAATAATAGTTTTTTGATCTTCTCCCGTTGTGGCCTCCTGGAGTAACAGGAGTTGTGTATGGATGAAGTATAATTTTTTAATTTTGAACTTGCCACATGGTAGTTTTATTGGATGTCCTTTAGTCCCCACAGTATCAGACACACTGAGCAATTGTTCTCTGTGTCCTTCCTGAAGCTCAAAGCTGGCTGTGGCTTCTAGGAAGGGTGATTTTGTATGAGGTGGTTGACACGGAGTAAGCAGTTACGTGAAAGGAGAGTGACCCCATATGGGTCTCGTTAGTGTGGGTAGGTTGTGAGGAAACACTTTTAACTTCTGAAGTAGAATAGGCTAATGTGTGCAAAGGTGGTAAAGTCCTTTGTTGAGGGAGCTGCAAGATGTACTTTCATCTAAAAAAATATGGATAAGCTCCAAGTATAGTCTTTCTATGAGTTACCATGGAGTACAAACCGTATTGAAGATGAGACTCGATGATCTTGGAGGTCTTTTTCAACCTTAATGACTGTGATTCTTTTACAGTCTAGTTTACTGTGTATGTATTTTCCAGTGTGGAGAAGCCGTAATACAGCAAGTATACGTGGATTTGTATTTCTGTTACTAACTTTATCCTTTCATTTTTTGGATCTCATATAAAACATAGTATCTCTTAATTATATGATGCCACGTGATTGTGGCATCCTGGTTCTAAATTTCTTAGTTCTGGTTATCTTACTCTGTTTTCATACACCAGGTCTGGCTGCAATCACAGAGTTGTGCTTCTGGCTCCCAAAACTGAACACAGTATTTCAGCTGAGGATGTATGACTGTAATTTATTCAGAATTATTTCCTGAATCTTGCTTATTTTGCAGTTGCTGAGCAATGAGTTTTTCTCGAAAACGTAAACTTTGAGGGTGTATCTCGTTAGTTTTTTGCCTTTCCTAAATACTCTAGTGATGGAGAAGTGGAGATCAAAAGATACAAGAAAAAAAATTCATTCATCTGGCTTTTGGGAGGGTAAAGACAAAAGGAGTGAGTCAATTAACAGCATGTGAGAATAGTCCCTGTCTTGAGGCCTGAGTCGATATGTCTGGTTTGGTGCTGCTGGTGAAGAGAAGGGCAAACTCAAAGACTCTCTGATCAGAAGTCAGTTTGCTGGTTTGTAAGTGGTTCCTGATAGTTAAGGTTTCCTGAAGTTGAAAATCCCATTTGTGGAAAAAAGAGTATCAATCTTGCTTATATTGTTTCGAATTGGTATGCAAAGGTTTTTTTTCAAAGTTGTTTTGTGGTTTTGTTTCACGTTGTTTAGACAGCTCACAAAACGTTGCATATGTGGGTATCTCCCAAGAGTGTAGGCTTCTACTGCTTTAAAAGTCTAAGACTATTGTATATCCAGTAGTGTAAGGTAAAACAAACAAACAGCAACAACAAAGAAAGCACCAAACAGTTGCCCCAAAACAACAAAACAAAACTTGGTAATTATAAAATGTGGGCTGCTACACATGGCTTAATGCCAGAACAGTCAGTCATTTGCAAAGAATCAGTTGTAGCCTGAAAAGAATTTTATCACAGTGCCACCCTCCTACACCTAACCCTGACAATTGCCTGTAGCTTTTTTCAAAACGAGGCTAAAAAATCATTTCATGTTTTCATAGCACCAAATATTCTTACTCATAAAGGCTGTTTGTGCAGACCACTTATGATTTGTAAGGTTAGATTTATAGATAAACATAACAAAGTAATCAACAAATACTTTCAAAAGAAAATAGTGGGAAGCCGAGGAGGATGTGGTAGCCATGCAGTGATGCTTTGTGGCATGCTTTTTTTGCAGTGTTGCTCGTTTCTTTAATAGTCTGAGCATGACTCCTGTGAAGTGTAAATGGGCTGTATTTCTGCTCATTTAATTTAATTTCTTTTTCTTTGGATATGGTCTTAGTGGGACCTCAGTAAAAACATGCCGGTGTTTTGGCCTGTCTGCTGTGAGAGCCTGTTCTAAAATTTTTTTTCTGGACAGATCCGCTAATATATTTTGCCCTCAGAAACTCATTCACACCTTTTTTATGTCTGTTCATGAATTACAAATACACATTTGTCAGTGTAACCTGGTAGTGACTTTACACACGCAAGCTGGTGTGAAATAAATTTTAATGTCCAGTGTTTACACTCAGACTGAGTGCTCCCTAGAAGGGCCTTGTGTTACTGTGCAAGGACATCCTGTACATTTACACTGCCAGGTCAGCTTTTCTCAGCTCAAGTTGGCACTGTAGGTTACTTATCTTGAGAGGGGGTGGACACACAGTGTGCAAAATAGCACTTGAGCTACTGTGCCCTGGCATTACTGTGTCTGGTGTGGGACAGAGGTTCCTGGGGCTTATCCCAGGGACAGTTGTGTTAAGGCTGCTCAGTCCTTTTGGGGCACCTGATTATGTGTGGCAAAGAATTAGAAGTCTTGTCATGGAGCTTGTCAGCATCCACGTTGAGAGCAGTTACATTAGCAGGAACTGAGTTGTTCTAGGTTGAATATTATTGTGTATTGTATTATAAACATTTCTGCTGTGGCAAAATGCATCCAGCTGACAGTCTTCTTCCCTTACCACCCGCAGCACAAAACTCCAAAAGATAATGTTCACACTTAGAATTGAACTCTAAAATGTAAAAAAAATTTCCATCCATAAAAAGGTTAGCAGTTACTGCTAATGGTTAGCAGTAATATTGTTGCCACCTCAAGAATTTTTTTTTCCTGTAAATCACTGTTTGTGGTACAAGCCTGCTCATAAAGTTCTCTGGGGAAAATCTGGAGACTATTTTCTTAAATGTACCAAACAAATTGAGTATTCCAGTTCTTTTCTTTTAAAACAAATATTTTCTGGAAGACTAGTCTCTCACAAAAGTGGATAGTGATGTGGTATCCATGTGGGACAGAAAAGGATTGTTTGAGCTCACTCAAGTGAAGTCTTCCACCCCTTTTGTAACAAATACAGACACCAGTAGATGAATGAGTGTTACAGCTGGTGCCTGTCGTGATCACATGTTCTGCTTATGGATCTTGTCTTACTCTAGACTTGATGTATTACAATAATTGAAGTAATAAACTTCACAGTGCAAGATTCAAGGAGTAAAAGATACAGCTTCTACTTGGGCTTGAAAAGCTTCCCTTTTATTAAATTGAGGGTTTGAGGTTTAGGACAGCAGTATTTCTGTGGCTTTTTTAACGAAAAGACTGAAATGTTTGCTCTATTTCTAGTGAGTGTAGGTGTAAGGAGGCAGCATTTTGTTAAACACATGCAAATATAACAACATTCTGACAGGAGTAATGTTAATTTATAAAAATTTCCGTCACATGTGAATAATAGATTAGGCTAAAGTCTCCCACTGAAGTTTCTACATGACATACGCATTTCACAAAGGAACTTAATTCTTTCATAATGGTGCTTTTAACTCTGAAAAAAACAAATGAATATGTTACTGAAATGGATGTCCTTCATTCATATTTTTCCATATAGTAGATCCAAATGGTTTTCTTTGAAGTGACCTATGCCCTGTATAGCCTCAGTATTTTCATGTGTGGTCTGCAGCCCCTAACAGTAAGAGCAATGTCAGTGCTGTGGAAAGAAAGAGAAAAGTAGCAGATGTCTGTGAATGCCAGGAAGTGTTGTGGAAGCAGAGATGGGGTGCAATGCTATCTATAGCTTTGTAGAGATTTCTATGGAAACTTGAAACTTCTGGAGTGCTGGCGTCCCATGCCAGTGTCTCAGAGCACACCACCTGCCTATTGGAGGAAGCCTGCTTATCAGCCATCTTGACATCAGACCATTTATTTGTAGAAAATGCAAGGTCTCAGATTCAGCAAGTCTTCCAGAAAACAAAACAAATCCATCCCTAAAAGAAAGCCAAACCCAAAACCGAGGGGAAGGGAGGAACCATAAGAAAAGTAGTTTACCAGTTAGTTTATATTCCTTATTGTTGCTTTCTTTTTTTTGTGTGTTTTTGTCATCAATGTAGTATTCTACCTTTTCTTTTAATAGTGACTTTTCTGTACATTTGCCACTTCATAGATGAAACCACTGTTAATTTGTCTCAATTTAACTTTCTTGTGAAGTCGATGCTATTATTTCTTTAATAATGCATCAGAATAAAATATTTCTACAGAAGTCAGTGGAAAAGATTACATTCTGCTCTATAAGGCTACCTAAGATAAGTATGCAGGTGTGACACTACATTTTCCCTTTGAATCCTGTGGTTTCCATGTGTCTTAGGTGTAAAACATTGACAGGAGCAACACATATAGGACTAAGCTCTAGTTCTGTTTCCCTAACAATCTTCATGGATCAGTATAGTTTTTAAAGGAGTTAAATGCCAGTCATGTGTTGTTTAGCAAGTTTGCTTTATCCTAGAAGCAGGCAGTCCTATTGTCTCATTAACTGGTGCAATGTACCTGCAATTTCTTACAGGATAGTTTCAGTGCATGAATTTAGATGTGGTTTATAAAAATACTGTTCTACTTGAGTAAGACTAGTCTGAAATCCTGCATTTCCCTGGTGTTAGCTTGCTTGTCCCTGAATTGCAGTGTGTGACTGCCGTAGCATAAGGTATTCAGGAGGAAGTACTTGATCTTGGGGATTTAAAAGCAAAAAGAATACTGGTAGCAGTATTGAAATCCTTCCCCAGAAAATCTCTGGGAATTGGCTATTATGAATGGAGTTTGTATATGGGGGTAATAATGTGTGTTTAAGGTGCAATTCATAGTGAGTGGATCTTAAAATAGATTTTTGAGGTTTTTTTCTTTCTGTTTCCTGGATTTTTGAGCATACCGTAAGGACGAAGATGGAATTGTTGTCTAGATGTTAGGTCCTGCTGCAGTGCTGGTTTTTTCAGCATCCAATCTTGTATTACAGAAAGTACTAGCAGAATAATGTATCTAATTCTAATTTGTGAAAAGCTCAGTTAAAATCTACAGAGAAAAGCATCTGGTTTGTTACAGTCTTTCTGAACATTTGAACAGCTGTGTGTGTGTTTCAGCTTCAAGCTGATCTCTCAAAAATGTGTAAATGCATGCTTTACACAATTCTGTCATAAAATTCAGTTGGTTGCATTACTTACGTGCCCTTTTCACAGCATTCTCTCACCTCCCACTCATCTTTAGCAAACCTCTGTAGTTTTTCCTACTGATTAAATTGATGCTTAGAGATGAGTAGAGAGTAGTGAGCTGCAGGCTATGCATCTTGTGGATCTGATAGGACCTCTGAAAGCTGGTGGTGATTTGTGGGTGGGCTCTTTATTTACCTGTTTGAACCTGGAGGTGAAATTGGCATTCAGAAATAGCATGCGGTTCTCAACATGTGGCGTGGAAGCCTAAACATGAATCATTACAAGAAGGGAGCTGTCTCTCCCTTTTGTGCTGGTTTTAGATTTGAGCTGGTCAATAAACTTCCTCTCCTGTTTACTTTTTCAAACTAATAATTTTGCTTAATGATCAAGTGAAGAGTGCCTCAGCACAGGAATAAACATTTAAACCCATGCATCTTTGGACTGGTAATGTTACAGAGGTGAAGTTTGAACAGGGAGCCAAGACATTAAGTGGGTTTTTTTTCCAACTGCAGGAATGTACTGAAGGCAACAAATATAAAAGGCAGAAAGGATTACATGATCCATAAAAATGTTGGTCCGAGCAGGCACAACTCTTGATCTGGAGTGGATGGAAATCACATATATTATCTTCCTCAGATTTTCTGACTCAAGGTTCTGAGTATGGAAATATTATTGTTATTCAGTACTTAACTGTGAAATTCACTAAAATATTTGATCCTGAGTTTTTAATGATGTGATATTACATGCATTTAAATGTATACCACATCAAATGTATACCACACTCCTTAGTATATACTGTCTGATGGGAAAGGCAACTAAAGAAAACATTCGCTGTCCTGACAAAGTTAACACAGAATTCCCTAAAGTCTGCCTTCATAGTAATATTTTGTATCAGACTTTGGGTTCTGTTACTATAAATGTTAAATTGCTCTTAAGAATGCCTTACATCTTTTATTGTAAGGCTATTTGTGTATAAAGATGTTACTGAATTTGCTGCTTGTTGTTCATTTTCACCATTGAAATCTAATTTTAAGGCTTGGGGTCAGCATTTTTCAGTTTGCAGAATGGTAATCCTTGAAAAATATTGTACATAAAATAGCAAGCTGTTTTGTATTTGTGAGAAGCTGAGAAAGTTATTACTTCAGCTTTTGCCAAGTAAGATGACTAAAAAAAGAAAAGTTTATCGTAGAGGATTACGGAAGGAACAGATTTATGGCAAGTGTCTGATATATACCCAGTATCCTCATGTTCAACTAAACCAGACTTGCCCTGGGCCTTCTGGGGCACAATGCCCTTAGCAAGTAGCTTTCGACAGCTTTTTCAGGAAGCAATATTTTTCTTCAGAAAGAGGGTCACTTCACTGTTTTTCTTTTTCCTTCTCTCCTGTCTTATCTTTTGAGTTCAGGAAGTATTTTAAATTTACAGCCAGCTTTGAAGGCATGAAGCAAGTTCAACCCCAGAAGTATTTCCTGTTATGGCATTAATCTAATTCCATGAAAGTAGAACTGATTTTTCATCTGTAAAGTAAAGTGCCTGGAGCAGCAGACCATTACTCTAGGTTATCATGATAAAGAGGCTTAGTTTTGACACCAACGTGTTTATCAGCCTAACCAGGGGAAGATTTCATCCCTTTTGTTGAAAGAGATATTAATGGATTATAATATTTCTTTGCTTCATGGAGACAATGAGTTCATATTGAAAATGTTGACCTGAAATAACAATGTTCCCATACCATATTATAAGTTAATTTATCTGGAAAGCTACCAGTACCTGGGGGAACTCATTGTAAAATGATAATATAGTGAGCAAGTGTGTCCTAAGTACACGATAGTGATGATTTCAGAATTATAAAATAGTTCTACAGCTCTGGCTGGAGCTGCTGTTTGCTTTATGGTTTCAGTGATGCCTGTGAGTGCAATTAATCTGATCTGACTCATTTTAGGGATGTTGCAAAATATACTGAATAATAGCACTCAGATACTGTAGATGACAACAACTTTCACACCTCTTTCAGTGGCTAAAATGATATTGCCTTTATGTTTCTAGCAGTGCTTAAAGCATTCAGCATTTAACTAGCAACGTGCAACAACTTATATTCCCTATTTGTAAGCCTATCTTTTCCAGTGTTGAAGACTTTTTTTGTGTTTATGTTTTAAAGAGATAGTTTGAAGTTAAACTTGTCTGTAAAACCTTATTGCCAGCTTGAAGCCTGGACTGTATCCTGAGTGTGTAACTGTACAAACTACATGTGCGAATCTGTTTTAGACTATGGGAGCTATAAGAAATCTGAGTGCACTTCTTCCCCATTCTGATTCCAGTGTCTGTATTTAGGTGTCATCTTCCTAAATTAGCATTCATCTCCATAATTGTTTGCTGTCACTTTAGAACTATGGATGAAGTGTAGTCACTGGTCTTGTGAATGTTAATATAATAGTAATTTTCACTTTATGTGTGATAAATAATTTTTTATACAGGAGTGCCTAAGGACTAGGAAGTGGTGCATTTTTTTCTCACTGACCTCTTGGGAAGCGTTGCCTTTGGTTTGCATGGGGAGGCAGGAACCGAAATGTTTGCAGCCAGCAGGGAGGAGCATGCCCAAGACAGAGATGGCAGCTGAAACAGGGTTCTGCAAGCATAGAAAAAAGCAGAGATGCGTGGGCCAGTTAAGCTGTAAACACTCAAGGTTACAGGAATCCCCAAGAGTGACTTCAGACTTGAAGGAAACAGAGTTAAGAAGCAGAAGGAAACATGATTCTGAGTCCAAGTAATTTTCAGGGATGGCAAAACATGAGCCTGTGGCTAGTGTAAAGGACCAGAGTAGAGGGAGAGCAGCAGGACTGTCCTGAGGATCAGCAGACCTTGAAAGCCTCCTAGCTGAGAGGGGATAGCAGTGTAGTCTGCTCTTGCTTCCCTTCTGTGTCTACCACCAAATGCCAGCCATGTAGGTGGTTTGTTCCATAAAAATCTCTGGACCCACCAGCACTAATTGTCTTACACCTTCAGGCCTTAAGCTATGAAATCTGTATCAATTCATGTGGTCATTTGAAAAAAAAAATTGCTAAATGTTTTTTAAAGAGCTACATTTCCATGGCAGACAGTATAGTCTTAAAGAAAAACAAGAAAGCAGTGTTTTCCCATCTCTGTATCTAAAAAAAAATCTAGGAAATTTCTGTAACTTGCTCATGGAGAGTATAATGTATCCCAAGCATGTTCTCCCTGTCCTTAATTCATGTTTTCACTTGCCTACTATTATAATCTGTTGGGCTGCACTCTGAAGTGAAGCAGGGAACTGAGCTGAGTGAAAGAAACAGAAAATAAATGTTGGGGTTTTAGCCAATCACTTAGCAACCCCAGAAACAGTTCTCCCCTAGAACTGGCCATAGTTTAGGGATATTGATGAGCAGTTGGGGAAGGTAGAGGTTAGGAGTTATTTGCCCTAGCACCATTGATAGTAAAAGTGTGCAAGTAATTGTGGTCTAACTGTGTACTTCACATTTCCATTTTTAACAATGAAAAAAATATATGTGTAAAGTACATTTATTGACCCTCATTTCCAACACTATTGAGCTTGTAATTTATTATTTTGGACTTCCAATACATTAATGTACTACTTAGTCTTAAAACTATATTTTTATTTAAATGTGGGTCGATGGTGGTGTAGTAACTGAATAAAAACTGTTACATACACAGGAAGTTAAATTTGAAAGATTTCAAAGAAATGTGCCTATTATAATTTTGCTATTTGGCGTAATTATATAAAAATGATTATTATTTGGTTTGCTTGTTTTGTTGGGTTTTTTAAACTCTATATAAAATTGGAATTGCCTTTGTTTATGCATTATCTGTTAGGGCAGGTCTGTAGTGGTGCATTGATTCTGCAGTAGATCTTCAGCTTCAAAGGCAATGTAACAAGCCCCTTGAGCCACTTTTCCCCACGGCTTTCCCAAACTGCAGACTGGAAGTCTGCTGGGGGAGGGGATGGGAGCATCTGGGCCTGAAAGGATGGAGCACTTTCAACTCTGTGTTCTGTGCTGTAGAACAGCTGTTGAAAGAAGGCAACCACCATGCTTTAGAGCAGCAATTAGTGCTGCTCTGGCATATGTTGAAATGCTCTTGCCCATCCCCTGGGAAAGTAAAAAATTATGTGAGATGCAAAGGTAGATGTCCTTTTCTCCACTGTGTCTCCTGTATGATGCCCTCCTGAGATGGCATTATGTCTTTAGTCTATTCATCTAATTCCTGTCTTTTGATATTTTGAGGAGCAGAGAGGTGAAGAGTATGAAAGTGATGATTCCTCAATTTATCAGTAGACTTTTTGCATATGATCAATATTTAGAAGCTTTTTACTTAAAAGTGGTGTCTCTGAATTTCCCATGGTTTCACTGAAGGAAGGAAGGAAAGGGGAGTTGTGCATTATTACAGGAAAATGATGTCTTGCTCTAAAACTGCACCTATGGTTTCAGTTAGTCAAGTCTCAATTATAATAATGTAATGAGGAGTAATGAGGAGGTGGGGAAAAAATGGGTAATTGCAAATGTGACTAACACAAAACATATGTAAAATTAGATTGCAAGAGCCTCCATTGAGAACTTAATGGAAATAAAAGTCCTATGATAACCGTTGGAGTGCACAGAAGATCCCAGTTAGACGTGTGGAGCAGGTAGGTGCTTGTGTTGCTACAAGGGACTCGTACAGCTGCGTCACTCCTGTACACAGCCAGCTCTGCAGCCAAACCAGGCTTCATCAGGCTTAATCTAACCATGGGTGATCATGAGCAGCAGGAAACTGCCAGCAACAGTATTTTAGAAGCAAAAAATACCTTTTGTGAGGAAGGGAGTATTTTTTGGAGAAGACCTTAGGTAACTACTGAATTGATTTCTCAGAACTGTTGTTAAATAAGCCTTTAAAGTCTTTTTTTCCTTAATTATTAATAGCTGTTAATGCTGTCCTGGTAAGATATATTTGTTTCTGACTTTCTCAGTATCTTTGTGTTTAATAAATACAGATGACTTTAAGCTGCAGCTTTGTGGCAATCAGAGATTATACAATTGTATTTCATCCTTCTACCCGAAAATGCGATCTTCCTATGTAGTGTGGTAGCTGAAATGTAGAGGTAAATTGTTCCCTTCCTGTATGTTAGTGTTGAAGAAGCATGTGTGAATCTGTTCACATCTGTAGCAAATATTTGTATTTGGTCATATCCCTACTTTAAAAATAAAATTTAAAAAAAAAAAAAAAGTGATTTTGCAGGACAGAAAATTGAACCTGAAAATACGGTTAGGGTACAAAAATATTTTCTGTTGGTTTGGTTGGCAACTGTACCACCTTATCTAAGGTCAAGATAAAAACATATCTATAATTTCCTTTCCTTGAAAGAAAGGAGTATGTCTGTCTTTTAGAACACATTGTCTGAGGATTCTAATCATGCACAAAGGAATCTCCGTATTAATATTTTCCCTAGCAAGTAGTTAAACATTTTGGTTTAGATTATTAGAGATAATCCTGTTGGTCAAGCAACCCCTGAAGTTTCTAGGGATTTACAGGCATGTAAAATGGAGATTTTACCAGGAAAATTTAGTAGAGATTATAATAAAACAGAATTAATGAATGCCTGGCTAAATACAGTTCACTAGGGAGAAGTCGGTATGGCTTCTGCAAAGGGAAATCCAATTTGTGCTGTCAGAAGGGCTCAACAGACCTGTGAGTGAGGGATATCCAACTAATACAGCTATGTCTACATTAGGAAGGAATGCCATACAATAGGAGCAGTTTTCAAAGCAAAACCATGCAGAGGAACAGACACCCGTGTTATGTTTGGTGTGGAGGAGCAGAGGCACTTGGAATAGTTCTCAGCTGGCCAGCAGGACTACAAAACAAGAGCAAATTAAACAATATCCAACCCAAAAGTTAGGAATCATAAAGCAAGGACTAGAGAAAAAGGTACAGAAGACAAAATATCATTAAGTCATCAGTGAAATCCACACCTTGGATAATGCTGATAGTTCTGTCAATTCTAAAAGGCTATAATAGAACTGGAAAAAGTTCAGAGAAAAGCAATAAACAAAGATAAAGAATGGTTCCTGTATGAGGAGGAGCATAGAACACCTTGAAAAGTAGCAGGCGAAAGGAGGAAACTACAGAAGCTGAAAAAATCAGCTGTGGTATGAGAGGATACATAAGAATCAACTGTTCAGTCTCTTACAAGGTGAGACTAAAGTGTTACTTGGTCGAGCTAGTAGAAGCCAGATTAAAAAAATACAGGTAGTAGACATGGTACAGCTTTAGCAAAGGTGTTTGTAGATGCAAAGTGTTCACTTACAAGATGAGTTCTTGAAAGATGGGTCCACAGAGTATTGCCTTATACAAGAAATGACAGCGTGCTCAGGAAATTTTTTGAGCTGGAAACAACTGGAGGCTGAAAGATTACATGGGGAAAGTGAAAAATGCAGCATGCCCTGTTCTCCGTTTTCCCTGTGTGTGTCCACTCATAGCCATTAGTAGAGGTAGGACACGGGACTGGATGGATTTTGTACAAGTATACCTGTGCTCAGTACTGAAAGTTGTAGCTTGTTTTCCGGAATGTTCTGAAACATTTAAAAATTTGGAAAGTATTGTTACTCTGCAGAGCGACTTCCCTTGTGTATAGAGCTTATAGGAGCAACTGAGCTACTCCTTGTTTCCATGCTACTTTTGGTTTTGGTAGAAGTAGTAGGTTTGCCAACATGGACAAGTTTGGGGTTTGGGCAGAATAATATGGATTTAAACACCTGATGCTCAGCTATGGGGGAAAATACAACAGTTTACATAAGAACAGATGGAGAGCTGCAAACTACCCTTTATGTAGGCCCCATTATTTCATCCACCAGAGCTTCCATTGGAGTGAAATACCTATTTTTGCAGAGTAAATACAATTAATAACACTAATTCAAATAGTATATATTGCCCATCAGCTCTTGCCAAAAACCAGTGATTGAAAAAATCTTTAGCACAAGAAAGCTAAAATCCAAAATTAAATTCAGATGTTTCACTGTAATAGAAACAGATTGTTCAGCTTTGAGTGAGTTGTGCAAAAACTACAAACATAGAATATCCTGAATTGGAAGGGTCCCACAAGGATTATCAAAGTCCAACTCCTAGCCCTGCACAGGACACCCCAAGAATCACACCATGTGCCTGAGAGCATTGTCCGAACAATGAACTCTGAACTTTGGCAGCCTTGGTGCTGTGACCACTTCCCTGGGGAGCCCGTTCCAGTGCTCGGCCGTCCTCTGGGTGAAGAACCTTTTCCTGATACCCAACCTGAACCTCCCCTGACACAGCTTCAGGCCATTCCCTCAGATCCTGTCACTGGTCACCAGGGAAAAGAGATCAGTGCCTGCCCCTCCACCTCCACTAGTATTATTACTAGCATTCTTCTTTTGTTGCCCCTCAGTTGTTACTGAATTAAAAATTATTTGGGGTACTCTGAATTCCTTTTGAAAAGTTCCTGGGTGAGCATCTGCCTTTGGCTTGTCTTTACACATGTGGTTTTGAAAGTTATCTGTAACAGCTTAAAGTGAGACAGCATCCCTGAAATAGTAAGGCATGTTTTAAAGCATGTTTCTCTGGTAGAATTGTCTGTATATGTGAAGCTATCACTGCTCACTGGACTTGCCATTTTTATCAGTGTCTTTGACCATCAACCATGTAATTCTAACTCTGTTTCATTTATTGTCCTGTCTCAGCTCAGGGATTTCAAATCATAAGGGCATGACAAAGAGGTTTGATGAGTGCCTGTTAGTCGTCTGATGCTGTCTTATGTCAGGTTGGGCAGGGACTCTGCAGCCGCTGAGGGAGATCAATGTGCCAGTCCCACAGCATGCTTTTCTTCCTCAAAAAAAAATCTTCTGTGCTTCACACATTTAGTTTTAATACGTTTTGATTACAGTGCCTTTATTGCTGTATGTGTGATTATGTTGCACTGCTCTCAATGCATTTATGTCCTGTTTTCTAAGGGGGAGATAAGTACCTATGTATTTATTTCCACAAGGTCAAGATAAACTTCTCTGGGCAATTTGAACATGATCATTTTAGTCATCTGTTAGCCTTTGCTCATCATGAGGTTGCTGGTTTTTTGAGGGTTCGTTTTTGAAACAAAAAAAACCTTAAAACACCAAGAAACCAAACACCATAGAAATTAATGCTTGCTAGATATTCATGATGTCTGTTTTTTCTCATAATGGGAAAGCAGCTTAATTGTTTTCAAGTAAAATTTCAGATTGTTGGATTGAAATTTGAATCATTTCTTCAGAAGTAGAAATGGAGCATACTGTTTCTCTTAAGATAATGACATGCATGTGCTCATGACTGATTCAGTGTTTTGATCTCAGATGCTCTGGACATCTATCATGTAGCTACTGTCATATAAATTACACATTAATGCCACCAAGATTTATTCCAGTATTTGCAGTAGTAAAAGTTCACAATATAATATTTAAAAAAATACAGGACATGTACCCTATTACTGGAAATGTAGCTAAAAAACCAAAAATGCTACCTACCTAAACATACTAAGCAGCTGCATCTCATCCAGCTTTCTGCTAAAAACGTATCACCGATTTAATTGAAATATTTGAAAAGCTTACAGAATTATTCATTAAGTAAATAAAAAAATCTTAATCTATTAGAATCCAGTCTTCTGCATTTGGTAAAGGATACATGGTTATAAATTTTATATTATCTGTCTGGTATTTTAAGATACTAGTTTCACTAATGAAGATTTCAGTAACCAGTGAGATTAGGTCATGAGGACGCTTGTTACTTTCAGTATTATTACAGAAAAACACATTTCAACCAAGCCCTGTAGCATGTGCAGGTTTCAGAGCCAATGGTTTCAGAGCCAACTAATATACATTTGGATACCTTTGTGTTCCCAATCCTTGAGCTTCATTTCCTGTTTCCAGACACTTGTACTGTTTTACAAATGCTGTCATGTTATTGACTAACAAAGGCAGAAAGAGGGGACTTGCAGACAGGAATGAGGAGCAAGGCGAGGGGGAAAGATGGGCAAGCGAGGAATGCAGAGGGTATGTCTTCGACTTAAAATAATAAATCACACCAGAAGTATTCATGGTGGTGAAGCTGACACTTAGAAAACATTCCAAAAAACCTGAGTATATAGGAAAGAAGTATAACCCCTAAACAAATTCTAGGCAGGGTGTGCCCCACAGGGATAAGGCAGAGGAATGTTCTTAGGGTAGGACTAAGTTCAGAAGACACCAGGAACAACAGCTGGCTTAACTGCAGAGTTTGGAATGACCAGTCATGGCACACATGGCAATAGACATCACTCCTCCTTGAGCAGGAGGAGATACCAGGAGCTGCTCAATATCTGTGGGAGATGTGTACAGCTATCCATGGGGGAAATGCTGTACCAAGTAAATTGAGCAGTTCTGATTCAGTGCAGTGTGTTTCTTTTTTCTTTTTTTTTTCTTTTTTCTTGTAGCTAAACATGAAATTGAGAAAAGGGACATAATTGTTATGTTATTTACAGTGACAGAGGAGGAAATGGAAAGGCAATGGGGAATTTATGGAGGTTATAAAAACAGTAGGTAACTAATAGGAAGTTTGTCTGTGCTCTTAATTACTTTGCATGTACCTTGTATCTCATTCACTTGCAGTTTTTCTGAAGTTGGTATTTTAGGGTAGGAATTGAGTCAGCCTTTATGTATAGATCACCTGTACTATAATGAAGTTGCAATCTAGATCAGAGACTTTGAACATTACCACAACATGAATAAATAATAAAATATCATTAATAAGAAACAGCAGTCCATCTGCACAGGATGCACAGCTACCGTAAATTCTATATATGTCAAGTGTAGATGAGTTGAAAGCTTTAGGTTTCATGAGTTAGTGCACATTTCTGGTGTAGAGAAAATTTCCTCAATCAATAAAAGGCTTTGTCATTGAAAAAGAACTACTTTTGTATGCAAATATCTATTAGAAGAAAAAATATGTATATTCTAACAAAAAATAAAAGTTATCTGGATCTAGCAGAACTTCCTGCTTTTGAGAGTTAAATTATTAGATTGTAAGCATTCCAAGACAGAAGCTTTTGGGTAATTTCTAATTGTAAAGCAGTAGCACAATGAAATCTGAAATAATACTTATTGTACAAAATAATTTGTGCAGAGGTCTTACCTTCCTTTATATTCCTTGCTGTTCTGAAATGGGATATCAGGCAGCTGACAAAGGAAAATATCAGATGTCCATGGGTAGAAACACCCTAATAAGCACTTAGCAGGATACTTAATGATTAACTGTGTGCATTAATTAGTTACAAGTGTTATGTGTCTTTAATAAATCTATACTTAATTACAATATTATATACTGTATATTTTTTATGATTAATTACATAACGAAAGCACGCACTTACATGTTTGCAAATAAGTGATGATTGCAGAGTAATTATTGTTAAATTTATTAAAATGAGTTGTTAACTCTGTCATTGTAACCTGGTTCTTTTACTCAGTCTGAGACTGAATGAAACTTGTCATTGGGAAAGGGGGGAGATTCCTCACCTATTTTATGTATTTGCCTGAGAAAATTCTTGGCTGTAATTTTTCCCATGTATTTTCAGGTTAAGAAAGATAATGCAAAACAAAAAGAGTAGTCCATTTTTAGCCAAGGCAGATAATACTGTATGCTCCTACGTATGTGAGTATATTGTTTTTGCAATTTAGGATGTTGGGAAATGAATAAGAAAAAGTGATCCTGTTCTGTATTTGGCAAAATGATGTCCATCTATGTACAGTTCCGTAAGAGAACAGATAAAAGCTACATGTATTTATTCTTTGTGTTAGAAGTGATTATACAAAATGTGCCTTACAGTCTGTTTCTGTCTCATTGAAAGTTGGACAAAGTCTCATTTAACTTCAGCAAAATCAGACTGTTATTGTTCTACACATAAGGAACTGGTTTTGTTGCATAAGCTACTAAAATGCAGCTGAAAAAACTGCAGTTTCTTAGAACTATAAATTAAATTCTTCATCCTTTAGAGGCAGATGACTTGAGTGCCCACTCATTTTTTTAGAAGGAAAAAAAAAAGAGAGAAAAATCAGGTAATTTCTGTATTTTTTGCCTATTCAGTTTTCTAGGAATGGCAATCAGTTTCATTCTTATTCAACAGGTTTTCTGCAATACATGTTCTTCAGTCATTTCAGTCAATATCTCTGGGCTTACTTTGTGTAGTAGATAGCAGAAAATGGCATGAAAAAGCAATAGGAAGGTGTTTCACCCATGCTTGTTTCTGCTCTACCTCATCACTAAAAAGCTTGGCTTATTAGGCTATGCTTAGGTTTTTCTTATGAAAACAAAGCAGTGGGTTTTGCACAAGCTCATTAGGACATTTGAGAGCTCAAAAAAAAAATTAAATAAGAGGTGTTTCCTCTTCAGATGTCCATCCCTTTGTAAAAGGGAAAAGAAAGTTTGAGATGAAGATACGGAGTCTGGAGCTATGAAAAACACCTGCTTCCTGGTTGTACAAATAGAATTTTTCTCAGAACCTTGGCTTGGAAACGTGCTGTTTGGTTTAATTTAGTAACACTTGTGAAACCTTCTCAGCTTCTGTTGTAAGTGCAAAGTATTAGTCTTATTTGCCTTGTTGTTGACAATTTGCCCCAGGGATAACTTCTTCAGCCAAAATTTCCATTTGTAGTAGTCACTAGTAGTTATATATATGATACACCCATGGGACCCATCCCTCCCTTTTTTCATTGTGATGTGCTCAGAAAGGAAGCTATGAATTATATTTCCTAAGAAACTAGGGGCATCTTCCAAGAAAATGTTCTGTAAAAATCCAGTTATATGTAACGTTATTAAAAATCAAAATTCTGCTTTGCTGTCCCAAGACTAAGACCAGTTCATTGGACAGTGCTTCAAAGAGGTGATGACTGGATGTGAGATGTCACCATCAGGAACTCTTGGCCATATGAGCAAGAGTAGAGATCTGTTCTGTGCATGTGCACAGGTACACACAGATGTGTCTGTCTTTCTGTTCTAACTGGAATCCTTCAGAGTTTCAACCTTTGCTTTTCCTAAAGATACCAGGACGGTATCTACTTTATATACAGTTTGCAAATTGTTTTGAATGTAACTTCAAATTTTTCTTTATTATAATAGAAATCGGATTGTAATTTTTAAAAGAATTTTTCAGATGTGAGAAATAACATTTAGTTTTCATCTCACGGTGTGTTTATACTAGAGAATGTTAGATTTGGTACTCTCAGTCTGCAAAGTACTCATAGAGAAAGTTAAGGCAAACTTTGTTTCCTGGTCACACATACACAAGACTTAACACATACTTTAGATAAAGATAATAAAAACCATAGTAATGTATAATATGTTACTAACAAAAAAAAAAAAAAAGCATTCTTTATCATTGGGGGGTTTTCAGCAGCCAGCAGGATTTGCAAGAAGCCAACACAGATGCAGAATTGCTGCAGGATACTATTGATTTTGCTTTCTCTCATCAATTGCTAATTAATTTTGCTGCAGTTTATGAAACACTTATATTGTTCTAACTCTTGTTTTTTATAGTAGATGAGAATCTCTAGTTCAACTGAATTAAACTATTACAGCATTGTGAGATGGAGCCAGAAATGAAATCTGGCTTGCATGCTCAAGTATTGGAAGTCACGCCTTTTGGAAAGCAGCCCATAATAACTTAAAGCTTATAGAATTTAACTCCTTGCTATTCCTTAGATGCTCCAAGTGCTCCACTGGATGCCGTGGCCCAGATTCATTAATGAAGTTCTGCCAAAGACCTTCTGTCTAATACTCCCAACTGGCTGCCTCTGTTTCACAAGTGTTTTATCCAGTACAACACAGTGAATGCCAGGTTTTACAGATTTTAAACAGGATGAGTCCAGCCGCACTATGCTACCTCTGAGGAAATGATGAATATATACTGGAAGGATACACTTTTTCAAGTACAAATAACTACTTCAAGTAATAATGTTTTTTAAGGTGCATGTTTTAAAGACTAATTAGCCACGCTGTCTTATCTTTTTACTTTATCTGCTGGTCAATGGCACATAAATGCATGAAGAAGGCAGCTTTACTTCTCACTGTGCTGCTTCTACTAATTTTATTTTTTAAGATGTTCAAAGAGAAAAAAGTAGCCAAACTTCCATTCCATATTTGAACAAGACTATGCTGTTAAAAACGCATTCTTTGCAAAATTTAGAGGTTTTTTTTGTACAGGAGAGAGCTGGAGAAAGTCCAAGTTTTATAAAAGTATAATTTTTTCCTTTGTAAACAGGAGATGCATCTTCTTTCTTTAGGAAAATACTGTAAAACTGCCTTTCATTTTTGTAACTTATATTAGATACCTAAGAAAGGCACTGTAACAATGTAGATTTAGAACATTAATTTCTAACATAGTGAAGTTAAAACATTTTCTTGTGTTCCAGTCACAGATGGGATACAAGACTAGTTTGAAGGCTTTTGTATTAGTTGGTCTTTTCCTGGCAGGACATGTAACTAAATGAACAGCTACCATAATTTTCAACTGCCACTGGATTCTCAGTGCATACCCTTTTTACCAAATCCATAATAATTACTGTAGAAGGTCATTCTATACTCAAAGTTGTAAAATAACTATGTAGTAAGGCTGTGGGTAAATCTGTTGAAAAACCAGAAGAAATCAGGTGACAGTTGGCTGACAGGGACTATGGACTTGTGCCATAGTCTGCACATAGAAGACATGACAGTCACGACTGGCCAGCTAGTCCGTAGAAGACCTTAAAATAAAACTAAATTCATTTCCTGCTTTGCTAGCCTAGATGTGGTAGTGTTTCCCTCAAATGAGCTTTAAACTTCTATTAAAACTCAGTGTTTCATAGTAACCAGAGGAAACTGTGACAACCATTGACCTATAGACGGTCAGAGTAGATCAGGTCTTTCAGAGTGTATGCTGCTGTTTCCTGCAATCTTGGAACTGTGGGTGGTACAAAAAATAACTGTGGAAGAATACTGATGCATTACATACTCTTCTGAAGTCAAATAGCAATTATTGCTGGCTGTCTAAAGGCATGAGTGGGAAAACAAATGTGAAGTTACCTAAAAGAAAATTTCAATAAATTGAAAGAGAAGTGTAAGGGTTCAGTACTCAAAGCTACTTTGGGTGCCTGGTAATACTGATGGTCTTCAGGAGAAGTTTCAAAAGTGGTTAATATCTTACATGCCAGTATCTTTTTTAAAAGCCTTAGAGAGTGTCCAGTGTTACAAGGATGAATAAATAAATTTGTCCTTCTGTTTAATTTCAGCTCTTCTCTTTTCTTGTCTTCTCAAGCCTGCTCCTTTCTTATCCTGCTCTGCCATTTGATGAGTCAGAAACCATGGCACATTTAGGTATATCCCCTGAAATCCTTTCCTGTTGAAGTATTTGTTACATTGAAATGAGACTAGTAGTTTTCATGCTGTTGAGAAATGCAAGTTTGGGGAGCACATATTGGGATTTTTCCAGAAAAGCACAGTGTAAGGTGTGCTCCTCTTAGTGATAATCTAACAGTTGTGTACTTTATGGGTGAGGATTTCTACAACCACTAAAGGGCAGTGCATGCCACCTTATGATTCCTTTTCTGCAGCTGCTGAACTGTCTGTCCTTGCTGTTAAGCAGATGGAGATAGAGCCCATTGCTGGGCTTTCTCTTCTTGAGAGATTTGTGAGCTTGATGCAGTTTTCAGCACATAAGATTAAAGGTCTACTGTTGTGAGCAGGACATGAAGAGGAAAATTCTGCCCTTCTCTTGTTCCCATTCAGAGGCCAACTGCCTTGTGCCTGTCGTGAGTAAAAGAGCTGATTGTTTTTGAAAAAAACATTTTTGTTGGCCAAAAAATGTACTTATGTTGTAAGAGGAATCCTAATTTCAGTACTCGTGCTGAAACAGAAATACTGTGTAGATCTAAAGGTCTCATTATGCTAAACACAATGTGTGGTATTTACTGTGCTGTTGAAACTCTTAGCTTCAGTGATGAGTAAATATGATCAGGTTTTGGATGAAGCAAGTAAACAAACATAATAAATGAAGATATTTGAAATCACATTTCTTGTTTATGTATACTGACAAGTATACTTTAATTATTGATCAGGATGGCAATATTGTAAATATGCAGTTGGTTACATAAAAAATTCAGCATTTTTCAACATTTATCTGGCAGTATCCATAAAATATTCTTAGTGGTATGATTTTTTACCAGTATATTGCCCCTGTTGTACAATGTTGGTGTCTTTTCAAGAATAACTATCACCTTACAGTATACAGTATGAGTGAAAATATTGTCTTAGAAGGACAAGACTACTCTGAATCATTGCACTGTTATGTGTGACAAGTATTGACCAAGTACATGATATAAGAAAGTGGACTATCAGAACTGTGCTGAGTGCTTATTGGGTTAGTAGTTTGGCCTTTTGGGTTGCTTTTCTTTTAGTTTTCATGCTATATCAAATTTGGGGCTCCATTAGGATGAACTGTGGAAGTTGTTACTCTAATGACAAATGGGAAATATATTTTCCTTCTATACACAGTAATGAAATAAAATTCTATAACAATTTAAACAAGAACTTTTTCTTCTGGGCAATTTTTCACAGTCTGAAGGATAGCTTTTACTTTGGTGTCATCATGTTTCAACCAAATACTAATGTCAGAAAAAATGAAAAAGACTCTTTTCTGAGTTTGGCTATGACAGGAATGCAAATGTGAAATAGGTACTTAAGTGTTTATCAGGGAGGATATTGTTAAGGAACCCATTCAGTACAGTAGCCCGGGGTGCAGCTGCAGTGGGAGCTGCAGGTTGAGCTCTGGGTGGGAGCCCGATCAAGAGGCCGGGAGCTGCCAACACTTGGCATAACGAAGGGCTCAGGGAGCTGTGTCTGAGCCAGGGGACCGGTCACTCGGGGACACGGCAGGAGCCAGTGACCCCAGACTTCCCCGTGCTTAGACTGTGAGGGTATAAAAGCCGCAGGGTTCCTTTCTCGGTGGTTCCTTCTTGGAGGCACCAGCTCAAATTATTACTGTGTTGTTTAGTTGTTGCACCAAGATTAAACTGTTTGGAGGATTTGGTCATCTGAGACTCTGCTGTGGGAAGCTTGGGAATCGAGCTGGTGAGGAAACCTTGTCTGCCCATGTGTGGTATGAGCAGGGAGTCCCATTGGAGCTGCCCACTGTGAAGGCCTCCGGTGCCAGCAGGGGTGGTGCAGATGTGACTGCCAGAGTGGCTCCTGGATGGTTGGACAGGGAAGTTTCCTCAACAATATGCAGTCCAATGGCTGCCAGCCTCTCAGTCTCGGGTCTGATGGCTTAGTAGGTCCTTATAAAGCATTGCCATATTATGGAGACCCATGGCATCCAGACTGATGAAATATTGTGCTTGGCTCAAGATTTTAATTTAGTTTGTCTTTTATAAGAAGGGTAGTATTTGAACTAAGTGGTGATAATGTGTTCCTTTTCCAGCAAATAGGTATTCCAGGAATCTGATTCTGTGTAGGGAAGAGTAAATGACCAAAGGAAGCAAAAGCATTTGTGCATTAAGCTCTGCTTAAAAGGAACAGAGGCTTGTGAAAAAGTATCAACTCCAGTACCTGGTCTGATTCTGTTAAAGCTAGTTATTTTTATTGAATTACTTGGAATAAACTAAGGACATGGCAAAGCAGTAAAGACAGGTGATTTCATTTTGTATATTAAAATGCTGAGAGTTTTTTTATTGGTGGGTTGAGCAGCTGTGTTTTGTTTTCTCTTAATAAAAAATTTTTTGAATTCTTGAAAACAGTATGAAAATCTATCATTAGTGCTTAGTGTTTAAGCTTTAAAATGGTCATAAGTATTTAAAAAATAAGAATCTGGGATCATCATAGTAAGGAAACAAGGCTTTGAGGCTTAGTTCAGTGTTTTACTGAAAGGTGGCTGTTTATTGTACTCTCTATTCAGATGGTTTCCAGACCAGATTTTTGTGAGAGAAATGTCTGCAAGATAGCACTGTAGAGGTGACTTTGTATTCGGAAAAATAAATTGCTGGATTTGATCAAATTCATATTTCTCAGTCTTTACTACTTTAAAAAATATTTTATCAGCACATTAAGATAAAGCATGGTCCTCATATGTTTGTCATCCTATGGAGAACTGAATGCAAGTCAGAGTTACTGCATGCGTTCCTTTCAAGTCCTCTGCTTAGCATTTCCTGGAAAGATTATTATTTTAGCCTAAAGAAGACATCCAGCACTGACAAATTTTGACCCAAGTGGGAAGTTTTACAAAACCATACACAACTGCGAACACGCTTATAATTGCAAGTATGAAACCATTGAAATAGTTGTATGACACTGAGGGGAAATCCCTGAGATAGGAAATGAAGTTCGCAGTTTGGTGTCTGATTGATTGTTTTTCTTGGGGGCGTTTTGCAATTGTGAATTGAGGTCTTGTACATCTCACCTTTTGTCATTTGGAGATATTTTTGGGGGAATTGATTTGGGGGGCTTGGGGTGAGGGGGTTTTGCTACTGGTCCGGTAGGTGAAGATGTTTAGTAAATGTCTATCAGAAACAGTACTTCTTTATCTGAAGAGATTGGACCTGACACGCGCAGTTGCCACAAAGACTGCGTATCCTGTCTTTGATAGATACAGATCTGATGATTGAAATGTACAAATCCAGGTTGCAGAGCTGCAGCTGCTGGTTTGGTCCTTGTCTTTGTGGGCAGTCTGGTACCCCTGCAGAGTCACATGTTTCTGGAAGGTGCCACGTTCTGTTCTGACCTTCGCTGGCACAAGTGTCCCGGGGCCGCGCGCTGCCAAAGCCAGGCCACGGCAGAGGGTGCTGCTGCCAGCCCGGGCTCCGCTGGGCTCCGGCTGCTGGAGGAGAGGGCAGCACACGAGATCTTGGCATCGTGGGCTCGCTGCTGGGGAAGTGGCAGGATTTCACTGCTGAATGAAATGCATGAGTGGCACCAGCTCCAGCAGATGGGTCTCTGTGGTGTCCATAGTGGTGTAAGCTTCCAGTCCTCAGTGGACTGACATTAATCTACAAGGACTTACTGCCTAGGGTGAGGTGGAAGAGTTCTAATAAAACAGCAGGCGCTTCAGTTCCACGCCGAGCATCTTTCCATTTACAGTCGGAGGTTTTACACTGGTATAAGCATGGGAAGAGGCATGTTTTGTACATCCATTTGACAAAATAGCCATGAAAGTCCATATAGAAAAACTTCCAATATTTAGAAGAAGCTTTTGAAGTATATTTGTGTATGTTTATTTTTAAAAAATTTGAATTGCAGGAATATGCTACTAGTGAATGGTATATGGCCTTTCAAAGAAAGAAAAGAAAAAATCGCTGCCAACTGCTGAACAGCTAATTCACTCAATATAAAACAAAGATGCATTTCTGTAGGGCTAACGACATGCATCACATCTCCTTGACAACTGCTCTAATTACCTCAGCTTGGACGATCAATATTTGATCTTTTTCCCACCATACAAACATGTCACTTTAACTGCATAGCTTTCTCTTAGCTTTTTGATAATTTGCAGCCAAGTGAAAATGGTCCTTTCTATTTGTTCTCCCTGGCTTGAGGCCAAGGGTTCTCTCAATAGCATAATGCAGTTCATTGATATGAATTTGTTGATCTCCTGGGTAGTTTTTCACAAATTTAGGGCAATTAAAAATCTTTGGAAAGCATTTCAGTTGAAGTCAATAATTTTGCTTTTAGAAATTACTTTGGTTTATGATCATTTTTTGTTCATCTGTTCATAAAACAACTTTAGAAAAAAAAAGACAAAGCACAATTTTATTGAGTAGCTTATAAAAAACCCCACAGCTTTCAAACCTAGGATTAAGCAATAATTTAGAAGTACTTTATTGAACTGTTTAATTGGTAAGAGTAAGAATTTTTGAATTCTATTTTGGACTCTGAAAAGTACTTCTTTAAGGGAAGTCACAGCTGAAGTACAGCATTATCTCTGAAATAATTTGTTTAAGATATGTGAGCCAGACTTTTGAAGATGGACTGATCATGCTTCCTCTCAGTGAATGCTAAGTAAGTTGCTAAAGTTTGTGGAAGTGTTAGTATGGAGGAAATTATACTCTACAGTCCAAAAAAAGCTTTGTGAATTGTTCAATGTGGCCAGTCAGAAGCAGAAGTAGGGAGCACCCAAAATTTAGGCTATTTAATTAGTTATGAAATGAATGAAAATGAAAGTGATTTTATCAGGTCAAATAATCTTTTGATATGTGGTATATTTATTCTTTTTTTTTCCTTTTTTCCCGTGCTCTCATGAGGGGGAATCTATGTTGCTGCAAAATACTATGATTACCTCAGGTGGACAGTGTGAGACTTTTTGCTATCTGGAGTTGTATAGTCATATTGTTATTTATGCCATCTTTAGGAATTACCACTGAGCTCTTGGTGTTTTATGGAAGAGTTTAAATACTTTATTTAGTGCATGCTGTGTTTATTAAATAGTTGTGCTGTGCAGAATTATAATCTGTTCATAGAGTAAAAAGCTGCTATGCCCAAAGATAGATTAAAATCTTTCCAGTTGCTCATATCAGCAAAACAAATTCCATCATAGTAGACCAGGGCAAAAATCCATCTAGCCAGATATTCTGTATCTGATAATGGTCAGATATTCCTTAAATTTTAAGGAAATGGCGGGGAGAAATGTGTCTGTCTTCTGGTATCTTGTAGCTGTCAGCAGTTATGGACTTCACTGATCTGAAGTTGAATCTCCTCACTTAAGAGCATCAAGTTCTCATCATAATAATGTACAATTAATTCATTTGTTTAAAGAATTTTTTCATTTGACGTAATAGAGTTTAGTACTGATTTTTAAAAATATATTCACACTGTCAAGTTTTTGCTTCTGCAAAGTATAGCATTTTAATAGAAATTCTGAGAATTTTGGTAGAGATTGCTAGTATTCAAGAGCTACTGAATCCCTAATTTGGAACAGATTACAGGAGTAAGTCATTCAGGACCTATACCAGACAAGCTGAGTGTTAATAAGATGACACAATTTCACTGAGTGTAGCATCATCTCCTTGAAGGCGAAAAATAATTTCCCATGAAATACCTTCTTTACTTAGGCTAATTAGATTCACATTTGAAAAATCTTCGCATTAAGCAATGGCCTAATTATTTAGCCAACTAAATATATTGCTTAACTAAAGAGACAGTCAAAAGAGGAATTACATCCTGTTATTTGTATGAAGTACATTTTTTTAACTACTACAGGAATTTGGGTTCAGCTTTATTACCACAATTATTCCTGTGAGAAAGTCCAATTCTAGAAGACGTGTAATCCTCGGGGAGGAGGAGGATGTTGAGAGCGGGGATATTAGAATGAAAAAGTAGATAGAAAAATGTAAAGGCTAAACCATTAAATTCAGTGTATCCTTACAGTGTGTTCCTATATTGTCAAAGCACCATTTTCCATTACAGGATACATGACATTGAACTCTGGAGGTTGCTTTCCTTATTGCTTTTTAACTTATACCTTTGCTACTTCTGAACCAGATGGGTCACTTTGTCCTTTCTTTTAGTTGTAGTTACAGAAAACAAAAGGCATTGTTGTGGTATATGTTTGTCAAGTATTTTTAGGTAAGTGATAGGTGATTTTATCGTAATGAATCTACTTAAAAACCCAATCTCTTCAGAAAATAAAATATCTTCAGGAGCCATTTCAGTATAAGCATTGTATGCAAAATGGTGGAATAATTTTCATGCACCTTATAAGAGTTTGTTAATTAAAAGTAAATAGGGCTCTTAAGTGGAAAATGAAATTATCCCATTGCTTGAAATACCTTGATGCAGTTTTTATTACAGGTTGCATATGGTATCTGTTAGGAATTTGAGCATGGTTGGTTGTTGAATTATTGTGTGGATTAGCTGTAGTATTTGAAGGTTCTCGACTTTAAAAGCATGTGTCTGTTTTAAATCCTACATAAATTCCTCACAGTTTTTTAGAACAGTCTGTAACTCTAACCAGGGCATTTTTAACACCACAGCTTCAAACAACAGCAGGAGCAAATCTAAAACATTGCTCTGAGTGGTTTCATAACATCATTAAAAGATTTCCATTTAATTAGATAAATTCCCTTTTTCTTTAACTTTTCAACCTTTCTCTCCTAAGTCCTACAAGGCAAAGGGTGAAAAGACTAAGTGAATTTAATTAAATATTAAAACATTAAAATTGGCAGTTTAGAGCTCATAAGAAAAAGACAGGGAAGAAAAGAACTCATGAAAAACATATATTTCATGCATATTTTAGATTTTATTTTAAGACCTTTCCAAAACCATTATGGATATTCTTAGTAAAGAAATATTATAGGCTGTGTTGTCTCCCAGGGCAGCTAAAGTTTCCAAAAGGAAGTTCAATCTGTAATACATCTTTCACATGTTATTTTAATAAAAAAGCAAATATAATTTCTGTGTTTCCACTGCTAAATGGAGACTCATTGTTTGGTCATGTTTCCCTACATCAGCAAACACATTTAGAAAGAATAAAGTAAATTTTATTCTAAGTTACACTGATGTGAAACATTATGTGCATGGTGCAGTAAAATTGATTTGAGGTTGAATGTGAAAATAGCTTCACTGGTGTCTCCCAGTTTGTGTCTCTATGTGTCCAGGGGTTTTTTTACATTCATGGGTTCACTGACATGTATTTCCACGTTTGCAGCTTTTGAGGGTATTGAGTTCTTTTGTTTCTCCTCACTTGAGTGGAGAAACTTTATTGGTATTCCAGTACTGTGATTTACAGAAGTGTAAACAAAAGAGAAATTACATTTACTTAGTGTGCTGTTTCCATTTCTCCAGAGCGACTCATAATTTGTATAATGAAAGTCAAGAGAAGCTGTTCACTGCATATAAGCATTGATCTGCATTGTAAAACCAGTAGGTCCTTCACTATTGTGGGTCATTAGTCTGAAACGTGCTGAAGGAATCATAGCAAGTCTTTGTCTTTCTAATGGGTCTCACTAATTTGCCTTACTAACACGTTCTCCATGGTATTGGTAGGAAATGGATTTTCCACCAGTATTGTTACCACATCCAAACCCTTTGATGCTTTGTGAGAAATGGTATCACAGGCAGCATGTGCTGTTCTTGGGTGTTTGTCCAGGTTTTGAGACACAGTGAGCACTGACTTTTTTTAAGAACATTATTTTGGTTCAAACCATTTGAATGATGAAATCTGTTTGTCAGAATGTCATAGAAAAGTTGTGTTACAACTAGGTTTCTTGAGAAAATGGCAATCCTGTGTAGATAGACCTTACATAAGTATTGTTGGCTGAAACCAGAATAAGTTCTATGCTCCTGTATGTTGGCTAAAAGGGAAAAAGGTAGCTACCAACTAGTTTATATAAACATTTATATTAAATTTTCATGCAGAATTCTTACAGTGATGTCCAGGTGCCTGTCTTAACTAGTTTATTCCTTTTAATAAACAATCGGCATCACAGGGATGCATTCTACTGAAGTTATATCTGTGCCATTTTTACTTCTCCACAAGAATTATGTGCCCATCAGCAGATTGTGTGGTTAGAGGTGTTGTCTAAGGTGATGTCTTCTACACTGAGGACTTCACTGTAGAACCTCTGTCAGTCTTTAGGCAGGGAAGGACTGAAGCAATGGATTGATGTGGGTGTAGCGGAGTTTACTCATCACTGTGGTACAGCCAAGAGGGGATTTCGTTTGCTGAAGTTGCATCACTGGTAACTGAGCTCTTTGTGAGTCCATCCTGTCGGAGAGGCTTGGGTAATGAAGCTTCAGTGCAGAAAAGGACATCACTTCCCAGCATGCCTGGCCCAAACTCCTGAAGCATGCTCCAGATGCAGAATCAGAAGTGGGCTTTTGAAGTGATGGGAATTAGGGCCATCTTCAGGTAAATGATCCTCTTTGTTATTCAGGCTGTAACCGATGAAAGAGTTATGGGACAGCTCCCATGTGGATGGGTAAATGTTTTACTCATAATTCTTTGAGATGTGTTGTTGCTCTGCTTATCCATACTGACAGTATGTTCTTGTCCTCCAAAAATGTTTTTCTTGTTCCATGCACAGACTTGGTGCCTGTGACTGAACAAGTGCTGCATGTTTGAGGTGCCTGCAGTGCTTAGAAGCACCAGTAATTCTGGTCATGGTCTTGAGTGCCACCTGTTACCTGTTCATGGCCAGAGCACTATTTCTTTTTCCTTGCCTCACACATAACCTTATAAGATTTTGAAGGAGGGCTTGTACCATTTTGCGTCAAAGAATCCTGGTTTCTGACTTCAGTTCAGACAGGCCTTAGTTGTCATGACTTACGCAGGAAATAGAAGGATAGTACAATGAACAATTGATACTGGATTATACGACTGAATCCCAAATAAAAAAATGTAAATAGGAGCAACCTATTTGGTAAGCCCAGATTTACCAAATCTGTGGGAGCTTGACAGTCAAGAACTGCTATTTCTCTTTCTTACTACAGCATAAAAGTGAATTGATTCCCTTTGGGGATTATATATGGTGCAGTTTTATATACTAATCAGTGTTTTTAAATGCTTTTAAGGCTTTTAGACCAGGTGTTATCTGAGGACTCGGCTTCTCTGGTCCTTTGTGAGCTGGTAAGAGTGCTAGGGTATTACTGAATGATTGACAGGGCATACTTGTGTTTTGTCATCTACTCCTTGTATAATGCAAAAAAGTGAAAGAGAGGAAATACAGAAGAACATCAGTTTTTTAGTTTTGTGTATTACTTCTAAATCTCCTTGATTCTTTTCCCCCTGATAACCATCATAGAAACTGCAGCCTGTTTATGATGAAATAGAGGTAACTTTTCTGAAAACTCTGTCTGGAATTAATTTTTTTTTGGCTTTTATTTTTTGGTCACTCTGCATAATTTGCCATAATCTAACAATTCTTACTTTGCTTGTATTACCTTTTAAAGGTCGGGATTTTTTTAAGTTTGCACTTTCATGTTGTTTATTAGGGATACAACCTGATGTCTCTGGTAACTTCTCAGAGAGTCTCGAAGTACTTTCTAGGTGATGTAATTGATACATCATATAAAGAATAAAAAAGAATGAAGCTGCTCAACAACTCACAATGGCACTATGTGATAGTTTAGAGCAGGAAGTGTGGAATAACTATGTGCAGCTGGATCTACAGGATGAAATTAAAAAGACAGGAAATACTTAACCAAGCTGGAATTTAACCACATCCAAAGTGGAATTTGATGTGGAAACTAGCACCTTTAATTATATGATTTTTTTTCCAAAGGAATGCTTATGACTGTATGTGATCACAATCCTTATTTTCTTCTGTTGACACTGAAATGCATTGATTGAACTAAATTTTACTTCTCTTGTGATAATGTCAGTATCCAAACTCTCTTTGGTATAACTCCCTCTGCTGTGCAGTATTTAATTATTGAATAGAAATAGTTTTATGGTTTCCAGGACTAAATCAATAATGAGTGATTTTATTTTTGCTGTTTAACAAAAGCATTGCAGTTATACCCCCCTCCATTTCTTCTGTTGTTTTACCACAGTTGCAGCATATGGACTGACTGTGGTCAGTATTATGTGAGTTGCATGGAGTAAAACACACTCAAAACCCTGCTCTCTTTGCTCTCTGTCTCTGGAACTTTCTGTACAAACTTTCACACAAACTTATTCTTTTTTCATCTGTTGTTGTAGTGCCTTGGAGCCCAATGACAGATCCAAGCCCTGCTGGGGTGCTACTCAAAGAAGTATTTCCTGTTGCAGAGTGTGCAGTAGGGAAAGCACATAAAAATAAGAACATAGCGATGATGTTGGTCTGAGTATTCCAGAATTCCCAGAATCTCCAGCGCTAGAAGTTTATAGTGGGCCTGGAAAAGAAAGGACAGGGAAGCTGTCCACCTGCTTGTGGGGCAGAATGTGATAAAAACAGGTAGCTAATTGTTTTGAAAGTGGAGTAGCAAGCCGTGAATGCTCACAGACAATCTGGTTTAAGATGGGTATCAAAGCCTGGAAGAGAAGCCAAATCCCGAAAACTCAATTCAGGAGGTGACGAATGGAAAATGATTTGTATTTCTTTTTCAAACGCAGTTGGAATAAGGTGATGACCTCTCAGTTTAAGCTGTGTGACTAATAAGTAAAGGAAATTTTACACAGAAACTATTAGAAGAATTCAAGTCACAACATAAAAAAAATACTTGAATTGAGAATGTGGTTTGAAAATAGGGATATCAGCTTGGACAGAATAAGGCAGGACTAAAACAGAGAGAGAAGAAACAAAGGTCCTTCCACCATCAGCTTTAATGTGTTTGGTAATGATTACCTCAAAATAGGGTGGAGCCAGAGGTAGTGTAAGGATATGTTAAACCCACCTGTAGAACCATGTTCAGTACTATTGAAGGGGATATTTCAAAAGAGGTACTGGAGGGAGTTGTTGGGTAAGAGCATCAAAAAGGTTAAAGTTAGCAAAGTCAAGAGAAAAAGAACACTCCAGAAAGAAGAATTTGTATCAAAATTTACTATAGCATAAAAGGAGCGGACAGTGAATTTGGTTTGGCTGTAGTATGGAAAAACAGTGCAATAGCCAGAAAGATGGGAGAAGGGAACTTGGAAGTCAAGGGCCATTATCGGTGCATGAAAGGGCAGGATGATGTAATAAATAGCCTGTTATTTTTATCCTCTAGCTCTAATCCTTGAGAATTATAGCATAAATTATAGAACGTGCTACTTGAAAATTAGGTATCTTTATTATTAAAGTTCTTTTCTGTTGTCTTGCCTTCCGTACCTGTCTCTCCTATTCTTTGTTAGAACAGTTGGCAAATCTTTAGCTTGCTAAGTTGCACGTTATATCACTGGTACATTGAGGCACATGTATCAGCACAGTTCATAAATGGAAGCAGCTGCTTTCCTCTGCACTTGAGAGAATGTACAAACACACAACCAAGATCTTCAAATCCTCTGTATGCTTTGGATACAATTCCTATCCTGAAAAGCCATGCTGTGATTTCAATTAGTGCAGATGTGCACCAAGCCACCTTATTGGCTCAGGAAAAAATTCTTTTGTTTCAACACTTGAACTGCTAGATCTGGTTAATGTTACCAAATGAAAAAAAAAAAAACATCACACCTATGGTATTAGTCTTATACTCCAGTATCTGAAAAAACCCTGGCAGACAAAAAAAATGTTGTCATCTCACAGGGAAAAGCTGAATTCATACACAGGAACTGCAGGATTACTTCGACATTTTACTAGTCCCCTGTAACACCAGCAAGTCCCATAAATGCCTAATGGAAAAACAGCAGAAAATGAGATCTGCAGCAGCCTTTAGAGATCAAATTTATGTTGCTGAACACTTTTTTCAGGTCAGGTTTAAAGGTCAAAAGAAAGTGGATAGATTAAATTTACTGATTTTGCCAACTTTAAAGGCCCCTTTTAGAGGTTTTCTCTTTCTACAGGAAGCCCCAATATGCTTTTGGATAGTTTTCTGCAAGAACTGAAATGTATGGAATCTTTATTGTATTTTTCTCAGGTGAGAAAGACACTCATATAACAATACTTAGTTATCCCTGGTATGCTCTTGAGCAGTATCTGATTTAGATCCAAGGTATGCTATCATCCTGGAGTAATTAATATTTCCATTAATAGAGTTTTTAGTGTATATTAATTTCATGCGCAGACTAAGCTCATCTATCACAAGGCCAGTTGTGACACCACGGTGACAAAAATGGTAACCCCAATTCATTTTCACACTTGTGTTAAAATTTATCTCCCTGTTTCTCACACAATATTAATCTCTTCTTTGTCCCAAACAGAAAAGTAGCTTCCCATGGGCATCACTAACTTTTACACTCCATGCTCCTTTAAATGCGAGTAGAAATATAGAACTTACTTCCCTCAGTGGAGAAGAAAGAAAGTGGAATACAAAAATCTTACCACAAGGGACTTTCTAGATCATCAGTCTCTGCAAACACTAGTTGCAAAAGGAATGGCTGGAAGTGGGAGGATGACTGTGGACAATATCTTCAGAATCCTAAGTAATGTGGGCATAATGCCAAAAATGTCATTTTTAGAAACAAAACACACGCTTTCCTACAGGGTAGTAATACTACAGAAAGACAAGTTGAATTAAAGGCTTAGTTTCTGTACATGAAGCAGTGCAGAACAAGCAGCATATTTGTATATCTGTATTTTGGGGGGCAGAGGGAGGGGAATTTTTTTATATGGAGTTATTTTATCAGTCTTTAAATGCATGGGTAATTCAGTGCAAGATTTTACAGTGTTAGCTCAATATCAAGTCTAAATATTTCCCAATTCAAAAAATTTTGACCTGACCTCCTCAGTGTTCCCTCTGAGGAAAATCTTGAATATGCTGCAAATGCAGTTGTTCTCCAGTGTATATGACTACTTGTAAATTATAGTGCTTAAATTATAGTAAATATTCACTCAAAAAGCGTTTTCAAAATTACTTTGAGTTGCTACTTTATTTAACTTCCGAGTGGATACTTTTATAATACATGGTGATTTTTCGGACATGAGGTATTCAGAGTATTTCACAGTTTTATTACTGTCAAATTGAGCAAAGACCATAGACAGCCATGTTGGTTTTTCTACTGTGTGGATTTCCTGTGTATACTCACTAACATTAGGTATGTCTTTGGGACAGGGGAACTGAGTGATATCTGTAATTATAGATTTACCAGTATCTCCACAGTGAAGTACTTTGTTAGCCACTCATTAAGGAAAAGCTTTCAGTATTAAGCTTTCAACACTAAAGAATGTTAGTCTCCAGTTTAGTTCTTTAGCAAAGCTTCTGCTAGGATTTGAAGAGCTAGCTGTGCTGGGATCTTTGTGGCTTGCATGTAGTCCTGTGGGATGTGTTGTAGCTTGAGCTTCACTATTTATGAAGATTTTCACATTTAGCCAAATTCAACATAATAATTCCAGTTTCAGGGCTAACTGAAAAATGTACTGAGATGGGAGCTCAAATATCCAAGCACTCTTAAAAATACAGTTGTTTTTCACAACCACGAACACGGAAGACTGCCTGACCAGATACGGACCTTGCTGAACTAAAATGGAATAAAGCTTAACACTTGGGTTTCAGCTTAGACACAGCTTGTAACAAATGTGCACAAACTCAGGGTAAATCTGAAAATTCTCCTTTTGGAGTAGAGCTGATGGGACAAATTTTAATAAAATTGGATACATCTGCAGTGGTATCATATATCAACCAAGAGGCAGACAAAAGAAGTAGGAATTTATTAGAGGAATCCATCTGACTTTTCTTGTGGGCAGAATTACATCTGGCATTTGTGAGGGTGTGCCATTTCCCAGATCTTCACAGTATGCTGGCAGACTTTTTTAGCAGGCTTGGATGTTCATTCGGGAGAGCATGATCTCTGAATAGATGCATAATTCACTGTAGTAAAACCAAGGTACATGTCTCCTTACAACGGGCTCTTTTGCCATAAGAAAAATATCCAAAGGCAAATACAAATTTGTGGCAGGCAGTCAGAAAAGCAGACAAAGTATTACTCTATCAAAATGCCAGGCATTCAGAAGATGTTTTATAAAAGTTTCACACATCTCCTGGTCATCTGTATCCTCAGGATAGAATCCTCGTAGAATGATTATGGCGGTAATTGTGGAAAATGGGTAATCATCTGTGGTGTTAAATATCTGAATTCTAAAATGTATCATGGAGTCTTGAAATTGTTGAATATTTTCCAAAGACTACTATTAGCAGTGAATATTCTAAAGTTCCTTTGCTCCAAGATTAGAGCGGCCAGGGATATGGCAGGGTACGTGAGATGTAAGCAATTGTTGTGGAGAGCAAATTGCTAGAAAAGCAAGTTCACAGGAAGATTTCTGCATCTCCTGTGGATATGAATGCAGGTTTTCAGGAGTAAATAGGGTCAGAAGATACTTCAGAGACTGTTTATTACACATATATACACAGAAGTACGCTGTGCTGCAAACCATTCTCTGAAGTCTGCTTTTTCAGCAGCCAGAGCATACTGTGATGTTATTACTCAGAGGTTATGGATGTGCATTAGACTTAGACATGAGTACTGTTGGATTTACAAAGTTAAGTGCATAAGCTTCAAAGGCCTGAGGATCTCATTCAAGGGGGACTCACATAATATCTCTGCTTCTAGACAAGGCCAGGCCTGCAGTCTCTAACAGGAATTACCTCTGGCTAAACCTAACAGTTAGGTGATATAAGCATATTCTATGATTTATGTATATCAGTTGTAAGCTGGTAAGGTGTGGATGAAGCCAGCTCTTAACTGGTTCTAGTTCACACGGGATAAAATCAGTTGGAGTGCTGACAGTAGAAGATCTGGACTGTCTTTGTTGGGTACTAAGTGTCTCAAGTCCTCATTTGGTGAAGCTAGAGCCTCAAACCTTGGCTAAACCATTGTATCCAAAAAAAGTTTTTTTCTGTTGGAGCAGTTTGGTGTTTTGGTGCCTGGAAGGGAAACTTCCCATCTGACTGAGTATCAAGAAAGTCAGTTTCTGAACTCAAGTTCAGTAAACATAAAATCCAGACCAGTTTGACCATCGCTACCGTGGTGCTCATTTGTAAAAGTGAAAGTAAAGCCTATGCCAGCATGAAATTTATTCTTCTCTTTGCATTTCAGTTGTGTCCCTGGTGACTGATTTTAAAAATTACTTTTTTAAAAGTAGCTTCCATGAAGAATAGGTATATGGATCAGCACAGTAAGGATCAAGATTACGTGCACAGGAGCCACTATCCTATGATGAACAATTTTTCAACAAGTGTCATTTACAAATGTTACAAAAATCTATCAGTGTCTGTTTCTGGTATGGAGCAACTGTGCTGACTGCTCAGAGGTGGGGGAGTTTTGCTGTAGAGCTGCAGGAAGAGCTGAATGTGTCTGCATGGTTTTTTCACCTGAGTGACGGGTCAGAAAGAATATGTCTGGGCTTTCTGGTGGCTCTTTGGGTATGGAAACAATAAACAGCAATCCATCTGTTTGTGGATCTTCTTTAAATTATTGATGCTGACATGTAATATTTTATAAACCAGTTATTTCCAGTTATAAATTTTTTGCTTTGAGTTTCATGAAATAAGATTTTCTTACTACAGAATTACAGTACATAAAAGGAAAAGGAGTGAAAGGCAGTTTGTGCTTCAGATTAGTACATCTAAAGTGAACAAAGCCATCCATTGTGTTGCTTTTGTGTCACTGTTGTTGGATATTAATTTGATAAGGACAGACTGTGTTAAAATGGGGACTGGAAAAAAAATTTGAAACTTTTTTTTCCCCTTGACTGCTCTATCATACATTATCATGTTTATTGTTGAGATTAAGTACTCTTTATTCAAGCAGTAACAAGTTTCATAGTGGAACAAAAGTAAGCAGCACTCAGGAAATTCATTTTAACAAAAAGTATGAACAGAAAGATATGAAAACTATTGATTATGTTGTCTGTGGTGACATACAAACAAAATGATAACTGTTCACATCTATACAAGTGGAAGAATGGCAATGTCAGATTGTGCAGAGATTAACATGAGAATCTGACATCTTTGGTGAAAATTTATAATTACAATTGATGCTTTGGTAGAGATTGGAATGAGGGTGGAATCTTGTCAAATAATTTCTTCTGTTGTTCATGTCATTGCCAACTACTTAACCCTTTGATTATCAATGATTATTGCTATGGATAAACGGCTATGACTGTTGTAATAAGTTTTTCTGTGATTTGTACCAGTTCTGAACATCTGTTTCAGAAGGAAACTTCTTATGCCTAATTTTGTTCTGCCGAAGATGTGTTAAATAGTATCCTATAGATACTGCTCTCCAGGGCAGAGTTTTGTCAGATATATATGTCAAATAGCTGATTTGTGTCTCAACTGCCTTTACTGAAGAAAATTAGAGCTCCAAATATAAGAAAATTGAAGAAATGTAAAGGATATATCCATGACTGCTGAGCTCTGGTTTCAAGGTACCATCATCACTTCTGTTTCCTATTATTTATAGAAGTGTTTGATACCACTCTACCAGCTTTGGTTTCTTAGGAGACTCATGGCTGGGTTAGACCATAGATGTCGATGAGGAGGCATTGTAGGGACAGGAGTGAAAAGGAAATATTTGATTTCCATAGTTAGCTGTTTTGAAGAGAGAGCAAGCTCCAATAAATACCAAATCATGTGCCTTCTCTGTAAATGAAGGCATGTCATTGATACAGATGTGTAAAAATATATCAAAAACTTGAGACAGACAATTTCCATATTTGCTTTGAAGAATGCATGCTGCATTTTACTTTGACATGGACTAATAATTTTCATTCCCTAAATTGAGGTTATTCTGTTACACAGTTTCAAAATGTTCTTGTTTGGCTGTTTAAAAAGTAGAAATTATGTTTATCTAGCGTAAGGAAGGGATTTAACCTCTCAGAACTAAGTAGGTGATTTTGAGACATCCCAACTTCATTTTCTTTTAAAAGCACCGAAACATGAGCTCAAATGCTGATTTTAAAAGGAGTGCTTTTTCATTTGTCTTTGTTATGTGCATCAAATATGTCAAAGTTATTCAGTGATAGTCTAATCCAGAAATCATGCTTATAGTGTATAAATTAGCACACAAGTTAACACTGTTAAATACATTATGATGGCTTTAGTGTCTATTTTTCTTATTCTCTCTGTTTTCAAGGGCGCAAATTGAATGGGCAAAGATTCAAGTAAAGGTTAAAAAAGAACAGGGAACATTTTTTCATAATTAATATTCTGATTAATATTCTGTAACAGAGCTCATTCCTGTTCAAAGGACTGTCTACATATAGGGTTGTAGGCGTTATTAAGATCACATTGACTTCATAATTTGAAATTCAGAGATGCTCCATGTGAAGAGGAAGGGCTGCAGAAGGATCTCAAACTCTAAGGTGGTCTACTTCTAATGCATCTTACGTGGTTTGTTTGCAAAGTGCATAAATTTTGTGGTGGTTATTTCAGGGTAAAATAGCTAGTTTCCAATTGTTAGAGTACTACCTGGGGTGCTCTGCTTTGAAATACTTCCTTAGAAGCTGATAGAACGTTGGAGACTGTATGGTTCATCCACATACTTTTTTGTCTGTATTTTTCAACTATGCACAGATCTAGTATATCATAGATTTTTACAATAATTCAGGTTGCAGTGCACCCCTAGAGGTTTGCTAGAGCAAATTTGAAGTTTACAGTTGCGTTATGTTCAGTCATTTTGAATATTTCCAAGGAAGTTCTAATGTTTGATCCCTAGCATGAAAATTCTTTTTCCATGTGAAATTTCTTTGAATATTGTAAAACTCACATGAGTTTCAAAAGCAGTTTGATTTATATAATTTTAAATACCATTTTTAAGTACATAACTCATATAAATCTCTTCTTTTTCCCTATACAGTTCAACATTTCAAAAGTAAGCCAATTGAATTAAACCACACAAACTAATTTGGGCACTAGCAAATAGAAAAGACATTGGTTCAGGGGGTTAGGCCTGACTTACAAAACTAGAATTGCCACGTTGGAAATATCTCCTTGAATGTAATCTTGTTTCCATAAAGTAAAAGTTTTGGAGACTTAAATGAATCCAAAGAAGTCACTTACTAACTAGTTAGCAGTGATTTTCTTAATTGCTAGTTGTATTCTGCACTGTTGTTTTTAATCTGTAAATTGATTTGGAACTATAAATTCCCATTTACCTGGCAGTTTGTGAAATCCATTTTTGTCATTCATTAAAAAATAGTGCCCGTGTGTTTCTTCTGTTGCAGAAAAACGTGTAACGTTGCACAGTATTTTTGAAATCAGCAGCGCCTGATGACAAATGGCATCGCAGTGCGTGTATGAGCAGCCTCAGTCAGTATTTCCTGAGCACCACCCTGGCACAGGAGTGCTTTTGATGCAGTGCTTTATCTGAGATGTCCAGTGCTGTACAAGTACAGGCACGTGCCATTGGTACTAAGCACCGACATCCGCAGAAGGCCCCTGTACCCCGGCGAACCTGGATACCTGTTCCTGGACACTGAGAAGGTCCCCGGGTGCCTTATACTTCCAAGGAGACTAAAAGGGCGTTGCCACACATTCTTAGGGAACACAAGTATTAGCTCACTAAGCTTCAGGGGCTTCCTGTTCTCAAAATCATTTGACTTGTAAACTCACTGATATTCTGCATCAAGAAAGGTTAGGTCTCTGTCATAGGCTGACCATCTAACCTGCTCATTTATTGAGCTAAACCTGTTTCTCAAAAGGCTACGTTTTTAATTAAATGAGGAAAAATGTTTATTCAGTCATATTTCCTGCATCTGGAGTATGATTTTCTCTGAAGATGGGCAAATAATGTAACAGGAGTGGAGTCAGTTTCAGATAGAAAAACATGGAAAATACTCAGTTGAAAATTAATACTTAAGAGTATTCAAGCATCTTGAAAAGCAGTGCAAAGTGAAGCCCCTACTAAAACCTCTTACTCCCCCAATAACATGACATTACAGAAAGTAATGTCTTTACAGAAAGTAATGTCTTAGCAGGCAAGTTTCCCCTGAGGTTATAAGATCTGGAAGTAAAAGACTAACACTACTCTTCCTGGTTACTGTAGTGGTCCTGCTATTAAAAGTGGGTTTCTGAGGTATGAGCTCATAAGTTCATTAGAAACAGGAACTTAATGTGTTATTTGGCTCTAAAAAGCTAATAATTAGGGGTATTTCCCCCTCACCCTTGGAATTTGAAGGAAGTACTTATTCAGACTATAATAATTAATGGAAAACACTCACACAGCTCAGTGTATTCAAAGTATTCTACAGGCAGTTATTATTACCCAAATTAATTGATAAGTGAAGATCTCTGTTTAGAGCATAGCAACTGTCCACATTTCTATATTAATAATTACTAGAATTAGCATAGATCCTGACCCTCATTTATTTGTGTTCAGAAACAAAGCCATGTAAGAGTCTTTCTATAATGAAAATTAAAAGGCCAAGCAATAACATTAATGTTCTTTTAAATAATTAATTTTAATGTGTGGAAGTGTGAGCAATAAATGTTTTATTGTAAACCCTGATGTGGTAATTAATCCAAGCGATTAGGACCTAATTGCATGTTCATAGTAAATGTTATATTTGCTGTGAAAGACATTTCGTTGGAATTGTGGTTCTGAGGATAGAGTTGTGAGAAGAGTGATACTTAAAAGAAATATTTAACACACTTACTCATAACTTGGTAAGCTGGAAATGGAAAGAAATACATCCTGTATTGTTATGCCAATTATGTTTTTAGTTCTTCTGAGCTTTTTATTGCACTATGCACTTAATTCTACGCAATAGTGGTGCTTAAACATGAAAGTAAAGGTAAGGATATGTCGGCTGTTTAAAATCAGCTAGGAAGCACCTTGGGGAGTGGGAGAGGTATTTGTTTTAGTAATTATTTACACCTTAATTTGCAAATAGTCCTGGAAGTCCTACTATTTCATACAGCTGGTCATTTCTTTAAGGCAAAGAATAAGTCATCCTGTGAACAATGTCGGTTTCAGGTGCCCTGGCTGTGCTTTGGAAAGCTCTATCACACACCAAATGAATTCAAATCTCAGATCTCCACTGAAGCTTTGGAGCTGCTCCAGAATTGCGCTAATATATTGATGTAGTTTGGATCAGTGTTTTTAAATTTTATTTTAGTTTGGTGGGTGGGTTTTTTCACTCAGCAAAGTTAAATTTTTTAAACGTGCTGTGTGCTTCTGTGGTTCTATACAGAGATCAGTTTTTCTCATGATGAGTCTGCCTTGTTTAAACAGACTCAGTTAAAGGATGAGTTAGTATTTGAATAGTGCTATAAGCTTCAGAAATCTTTCAACTTACCACTTGATCATTTCTTTTTTTCTCTTCATACCTACCATGCTACATATTTCTGATGATATGATCTTTATTAGTGAAATAATATGCTCTTTCTTTGGGGCTCTTGAAATATGTTCTAACGATGATGGTAATGACTTTGATTAATATTTAATCCCCATGCTGCTATGTTCTTATAAATTACAAGATCTCAAAGGTAGTTGGGGGAGGGAAGAAAGGTTTCTGCTGAAGTGTTTCAGTATTAGAGTGCTTTGGGAGAAACATACCTATATTTCATTAGACCTTGTATCTGCTTTCTAACCTGAATTCAAGTGAAACGTTTTGCAGCATGACCACATCGCTGACAGGGAAGTCTGTGAGACTGACTTGTTTTCCAAGGCACTGGACTCATTCTTGTGTTTGTTTATGTTATGTAACTGTTGCATTCCCCTGTATCACCTGGGGATCCTGACACTGAGGCCACAGGTACAACGGTATATACCAGTATAGAGCAAGAGTTTGGCGAGACTTTCTTTTCCTTTTGACACCCAGTCAGTCAGAGGTGATTATCTACTGATATACCAGTGGTCAGTCATTGTTTCACTCTGAGTGTTTAACCTGTATTCATAAAACAGACCATTGTGCTGATACAGGCACATTTAATTAAGCAAATACTCCTATTTGTTCTCATCTTGTTCAAGGCTATTTTAATAAGCAAGAAATAGGCTTGTTTAAAGTATTTGCTTAGAGAGCTTTCAAACTGAGGATTAACTGTCTAGAGAATTAGAAATTCTCTATGCATTTGTAGTTACATAGATTCTCTCAATTTACTAATATGCTGTAAATATTATGTACACACCAAACTTGAATGAATTCAACATATGGTTGATGTTTACATAATTTATGAGATGCCACATTATATTAATGGAACTAGCCATATACAAAAAAGCAAATGTTGCACAATCATCAAGGGCCTAAATTAACCATACCTTATTCTATGCTTCCTGAAGTGCTTATTTGCCAGGACAAGGATCCTGGGATTATGCTCAAAATTTTGGTAATTAAGATAGAAAACCAGTTATCTCATTGTTCCAAACATCAATAATACTGATGCCAATTTTTAGACTTCTGAATATTGTTTAATTAAACAATAAAAAAGTATGTCCAAGTCTACTTTTTGGTCTAAACACAACATTATCCTCATATTAAGAGACGAGTTAGACAAACCTAATAAAGAGTTATTTTAGAAGGATGAAAGGTGAAAGAAATGGTTTCTCTCTTTAATCAGCAGTTTAACAATTCTTTAAGATGCATGGCTTTCTCAGTAAGGATTAAATTGGTTTTCAATGAAAAAAAGTGTGGCAAAGTGGTTCTGGGATACTAAGAGAAATTAATTCACTTGCTCTTTATCATAGCTTGCTTGATTTGCAGCTTATATTTTATTGATGGTAATACCCTATACTCTATAATACCTTTCAACACAAAATTTCAGTCATTTCAGTAATGTTAAGTAATTAAACCTCCCACTGGTTCTGCCAATGGAGGTGTATTTATCATTATAACTATTTTGCAAGTGGGTAAACAGAGGCAAAAGAGGTTGAATTATTAATCAAAGTAATAAAATCTCTGGGCTCCTATCTCCCAGATGATGTTTAGTACTTCCTCCAAAATTTTATTATAAATTCGATGTAATTAAATATATACATCTCACTCCCTGAACTTAATAAACTCATGTAAAACTATATACTGAATCTGAGAAAGTATATTTGAGAGGTGTTTTTGCTTTTTCACAGAGGGGCAGACTTCAGGCAGCAATGTCAAACCAAATTCTTAAGCTCATTTTTGGCAAGATGAATCAAGATCTTAACTAACTTTGTACTTTTCAGGGAAATAGGAGAATTTGTTTATTTGGGATGACATTTCTCTACACCAAAAGTAGGTACATTACTGCTCTCTGGCACGTGTTACATCTCATTGTTAAAGTTGTCATCTGCACACTCTGTGAGTACGCATCTCCTAAGTCGCACAATTATTTTGTCTTAAACATAGCTTTGAACACCTCCTGGAGAGTGCCAATTTTAATCAGCAGTAATCAGAATTGAAAAATATTTCCAAACTGATTAAAATTAAGAATAAATTGGTAATATATGCATAATATAATTGTTTTCTTTAACATACAATGCCAGATATTGTAGGTTTTCTGCTACTGATAGATACAAATATGGCAGCAATGAGAGTTCGCTTCAGCAGCAAAGAAGCCGTTCAAGTCTGAAAGCAATCCTCTCCTTCTGACATGTTGGCACCATCAGAGAGGAAAATGTCACAGTCAATATAAGCACATTTACTGACAGTTAGGTTTTTTCCTATGTTCCTGAAAACTGTTTGAAACTTGGCTTTTATCAAAAACAGAAACACTGGCCACTCAGAATGATAAAACAATAGTTTATGGCTTAGTCATTTTCCAGTTATAAAGCAATACTTTCATAAAAATAAACAATGCATACAGGAACAAGCCAAAACAATTACTCAGAGAAGTTGTTGCATTCTTGCTGTCCTTGCTTCCTGATTTAAAACAACTGTCTCCAGTAGGAACTGGACAAAAAACAGTGGGTTTTGTTTCATTAAGGAACTGCTTGCTGATGACTATGAGATAAAATTTAGTTCACAAATGCAGTTGATATTGTCTAGGTACTTTCTAAGTTCCTAAATTACCTGTTACAGGAAGAACAGGTACATAGATTAAAATAACATTCATGTATTTCACTAATTTACAGACCAAACATTTCCCAAGTGTACAGTTATAAAGAGCCTTTGTCCTTTCTAAAGTAAAACCCTGCTTTAAAGCACAACCACCTTTATTAGTAAAGGTCATGTCGATTATTTAATTTGTGGGGGTTTGTTAATTATTTCTGGAGGGTTTTTACCCCATACGGTGAGTATTTTAGAATCTGTATCATCATGACTATTCTGTTGTAGCTCAGTAAGGAAAATAATGTAACAATACTTTGAAGCAGGAGCAGGTTGCAAGTATAAACTCAGAGATTCAAGAGGTAAGGGGTCAATAAATCTGCTAACTTGGCAGTCTTGCACATTCCAGGTAATGTGCTCAGATGTTTCACTGTTAAAGGCAGTTTTTAAATTGTTTCCCTGCTCTTTTAAACTCACATAAGTACTAAGACAGATGAAGAGCTTTTGCTCTATCATTCCAAGAAGATTCCTTCTGGTTCCTGTTCTGAGGGAAGATGATTTCATTGCCATGTCTCACAGTGGGTGGGACGTGGACTGCACCCCATCTGTGCTCAGGCAGTTCAGAGACTGGAATACAAAAGTCTTTCAGACTCTTCTGGTTATAAGAGCACCTGGAAGCCTTGTGTAAGTTCTTCCATCTGGAGCAGTTACCTAGTGGTTCATTCTCCTGCTCAGGAATTGCCATGTGTTGCAGCCTCACTCTTTCCAAGCCCTGGTATTTTTGCTAGACTGCAGCAGATGAGACTGATGGCAGAGCAGAGCTGAGGGATGCCTCTTCTGCCCAAGCGTGTGGCTTGAAGCTCTCTTTGTGTACAGAATATAGGAAACTTAACCAGGTCCAAAAGCTCTGACTTGGTTGTGTCTGTCATGTAATGGAGCAAGTTTTTCTGGCACCTCAGCACTCTCACTCTTTCACTGGAACTGCAAGCACACTTGAAGTTAGATGATTTCTGTAGAGCTTTACTGAATCATGGTATTTATCAGGACTGTCACTACGAAACTGTCATGCTTTCCATGTGCCTGAAAAATCCCACCCTATAGATGGATGAGAGTGTGATGTTGTCATAATTGCATTTTTATGTTAATGCTTGCTATAAAATAATTTTGGATTAAATGATGTGCTCCTTTCCTGTTGGAAGAATATAATTTGTCTCAAATGGCAGCAGACTGTTGTATCTGTTTTCCTGAAAGTTAAATATTTTGATTCGCACTTAGGATTTATTGATTTTACATTGTTACCAAAGGGCATACCCAAATCAGCCCAGAATACCATGGGTCAAAATCCTGTCATTCATACGATGAAATTATTTTAATGTAATCCACTCTGCAAATGAGAGTGCCAAGGAAAGTGGAAGAGCTAGAAAGAGAGGGCAAATGCATTTTAGCAGGTAGTAGGTTTGAAAGCAATCCTAATTTTCATTCTCTCTGTATATTCTTGAGGCAGTATTGCTTCTGTACTATTAAGCAATAATAAATCCCAAATTGTAAGGCTGTTTGTCATCATCTTGCCCTGCATTTGTTTGGAAATACTCACTTTGAAAAAAAAAAAAAATCTTGATCCTCATTGTGCAAACATTCCGTGTATGTAATCCAAACAAATTCGTGAGCACGAATTCAGTGTAAGGCAAGGCTTCTCAGCTTGGACAGAACACCTTATACAGAATTACATTCACCAAAGCCAGAGCTGTGCTAGTTTCATGAGGTCATCTCTTCAACACTCTCTGTTTCTGTGCTGCTGACACTTTTGACACCCGTAATTTGTTGCCCTCACATCTGCTATAGCTAGTGCTGTAAGAGCTTAGTCTAGGTCAGAAGAAACCTTTTGGGTCTGTGTGTGATAAAAATGAGAGAGGTGGCTTACAAGACAAATTACTGGTGTGTAAACTCACCAAATCCTTCCAGTAATGCTAAAGTCTACAGAAAAAAAAAAAGAAAAAGACTTGAATGTAAAAGACTATCCAGTATTAACAGTACCTTGTCATATCTTATAAGGTGCATCGAAGAATTCCTGAATAGTGTAAAAGTGAGATTAATATGATATTCTTTATTGACTTTATCCTCTGCTTTTGTGTGCATCTTACAGAATTTTAAAAGCTCTTAAGTTACAAACAAGTGACTGCATCTCCCATAGCCATGTGTCTGCAATACATGAATGTATTTTTCTTATTTCTTCCTTTTTGTTTCTTTTTATCTGACAAGGAAAATGGGCTTTTTTCCCCACCAAAGGACTGTATTTAAATAAAAGGACTGCTTACAGTGCATAAGAATGGTACTGCTTTGTGCATGTGTACATACAAACATGCATATACATAATTCAACCTACCATCCTGTTTTCCTGGTGTATATTTTGGTTCAGCCTTGCTCTCTGGTGTGTGGTACAATGGTACCTTCCTTCTGGCATAGCAAAGACACTTGTTACATTTTGAGCAGCAGAAAATAGTGGCACATCATGAAGCAGTAGCATCTGGTATACTCAGTCTTTATCAGCACACACCAAGGGAATGCTGTGTGCTTCTAATACATCTGATAGCCTTTAATGTTTTATAGGTTTTTTTAGTGTACAGTATTGCTGCCTTTCACTTTCTGTGACTGCACTACCCAATTGTCACATGTCCTTCTATCATAGAATCATCCAGGTTGGAAGAGACCTTTAAGATCATCAAGTCCAACCATCCACCCAGCACTACCACTGTAACCACTAAACCACATCACCCAGCACCAGATCCTGATGCTTCTTAAACACCTCCAGGAGTGGGGACTCCACCACATCCCTGGGCAACCTGTTCCAGTGCTTGACCACCTTAACAGTGAAAATGTTTCTAGTATCTAATGAGTCTCCCCTGTCTCAGCTTTAGGCCATTTCCTCTTGTCCTCTGTAGGCACAGTAGAAGAGGCCAGTCCCCACCTCACTGCAGTCTCCTTTCAGGCTGTTGTAGAGTGATGAGGTTCTCCCTGGGCCTCCTCTACAGATGAAACAATCCCAAGTCCCCCACCCATGCCTCTAGGACAAGTTTTCTAAATCTTTCTGAGCCTTGTTGCCCTTCTTTGGACACGCTCCAGCACCTCAGTGTCCTTTCTGAAGTGAGAAGCCCAGAACTGAAAGCAGTACTCAAGGTGTGGCCTCACCAGTGCCGAGTACAAAGGGACAATCACTGCCCTGGTCCTGCTGGCCGCAGTATTCTTGATACAGGCCAAGATGCCATTGGCCTTCTTGTGGCCACCTGGCCACGTTGCTGGCTCGTATTGAGCTGGCTGTCCACCAGCATTCCCCTCCTTCACAAAGATAGATACATACACAGTAATTTCATTTTTCTATCCAATGTACATTTCCCAGGAATTTTGTTTGTTAACTGTCTCGTCCTTTGATTACAGGTATTTTCCTCATGGTTGTTTTAAGTACCTTTGGGTTTTGAGGGTAAATAGGATCCCAAAACTCTCTCAAGTAGTCTAAGGTTTGTAGGTGGGTGTAGAATATCTTCTGTGGTGCCTCTTAACCTTCTTGTTAGTGGGAATAGAAATTCCTAGTGGTGAAATACAGTCTTTTACACCAGTGATACAGGATACATTTATTCTCCAACTCAAATGAGAATAATGTTGGCTGACAGTTAATTGTTAGAGCGGGTAGGAGTAGTTGGTTTGGGCATTCCTTTGTATACATCTGTCTGTACCAAAAGCAGTGGCAGCTGCAAGAAGCCTGTGGGCTGAGTTTCTAAGGAAGTCACAGAACAACTTTGCTCTGAATCCCAGTGAGATATAAGAAAACCTGTTTGTTTTAGGGGAATTCCTTCCTGTACACAATTGTAGCATGCCACAGTAGGGTGGTCTGTGGCTTGTCTAGTTGTAATTTAAATTTAGGAAGCTGCGTACTGTAACTATACTGGGCATAGCTACATGGAATTCCACTAAAAGTAGAGACAAGGTTGATTTAAATACTTAAAGAGGGGGGTGAATTAGATTTTTTCAAATCCATATCTGTTCAGGTCAAATTTTATGTATTTTCTCCCAACTTTGTTAATTCCGTTGTGTGGATTGTACTGCTACAACTTTGTTTTGCAAAGAAATGTTACATTTGGCGAAGAGTTGTCATACACAGAACTCTTAATTTCTAGATATTTTAATGTCAAACAGTTATTTAAATAAAAATATAAACAAAGCCATGGAAGAATGCAATTAAATGGCAGAAGTGATTTTTAAGAAACCCAGAAGACAGAGCTATAGCCTTTGAGATTTCCTGGCCTTTACTTTGCAGGATCTGAAAAGCAAGCTCTCCTATCTGTGTCTCAGCACTTTTATGTTGCCTTTCCAAGGAAAAGGGAGTTGGATGCAGGCCTGAGTTAGATCTCATGGGAATAGTGTTCTGTACCATAAATTACAATCAGATGTATTTTACTTCAGATGAAGTTTTCAGCCTAAAATTGGTAAGAAGCCTAATTATTTGACCAGGTTACTATTTACGTAGACCACTGTAGAGCAATCTGTCATTTATCCAGAGCTGGCAACACGTTACCCTTGAAAGATTTTTATTTGTGTTTGGAACGATTTTTTTAAAAATCCATCTCTCTGTTCATTAAGTAAAAAACTAAAAGGTGGTAGGGATTGCTATGGAGATGAGAAGTTATATAAACTGTTCATTTTAATTCTTCAGAATGTAAAATTAACAAAGAAGCTTGGGCGTTTACAGGCTTCCAGTCGTTCAGGATACGGACTAGCTCCACGACATGCATCGGATTCTTCTGCCCTTTGGACTTTGTCAAGTAGCAAATCATACCCAGACTTTGAAATCAACCATGTATTTTTTAGACTGGAGAGTGTGGAGTAAGGAGAAATAATTAGATATACTCTCGAAGTAGTCTTTAATCTGTAGACTTATATTATTTTTTCCAGTGAGTAAAATGTCTAAAATGATCTGATAACGGAAGTATGCAGGATGAAAATATAGATATTCTGTGATTCAAAGGCATAATCATATGGATAAAAACTGGAAAATAAGACTGTTTCACTATTACACCTTTTGGAGTGTCATGGTGGTGATGTTATAGGTAGGACTGAGATGATGCTTTATTTGTCAGATGCTCCTCAAGGTTGTTTCTCACTGTGCCTTAGACATTACCTCTGGCCTTAAATTTAACACTTGCTGCTTGTGCTTGAAAATTGCTGTTATTCACTGAGTTTAGAGAACAGTTAGTAAAATAAGTTTTAGAATTATAAAAACAAAACATGCAAAATTTGTTCAATTAGTGCAAAGTCTAAGCCTTTGTTTAATTAGTAGATTAATGAAACTGTAGGGTATCTTTACATGGCTCCTGGAACATGTGTGGTTGGGGTAACCATCTGCAATGCTAAATTCAAAATGGCAGCCTTGTTCTTCATAGAGTCTAAATCAGGATTCACAATTTGGTAGACAAATAGTGATTTGTGGAAGTTGATCCTTAAATGTTGATGTTCTGAGTAAAGAAAAGTACTTTTGGGAGAGGGCGGCAAATAAAATACTTGTGTGGAAACATGAAAACCCCTAGGTTTTTTTCTGCAAAACAGTAAGAAGTGCTACAAAGTCAGCATATTCAAGTCCTTTATTGTAAACAAGGTACTAATGTTTAAGGTAAGGGATTTCATCAGTCTCCTAGCTGTGTATAGAGCCATCATACTGGACTTTAGAATTTAGCAGCACAGTCTGATTGACTCTAGTACTATAAAGGGGCATTTAGAATTATAATACATCACGTTTTAAAATATGAACATTAGTCTTAGCTGCCATGGAATGCAGAGGTAGGGAGTTACATTTCATTTTGAAAGGCTGTGATTCTAGGCATATGCAGATGCTTTGTCACCTCTTTAATACCTTAATGGAAAGGCAGTATTTCCCAGAAATTTTTATCTGCACGTGTATGACAAATGTGGGTTGGGAGAGACTTTCTAGAAATAGCACGCTTCATGTGGTACCTAATATGAAAGTAGTAACATACACTGATTTGTTTTGATGCTTGCAGGGATTCTTCCTGACAGTGTCACCAGAAGCAGTATTAAAAGTGGCTGCTCAGGCTTCTGCCAATAACAAGATCTTCAGCTTGAATCTTTCTGCACCATTTATAAGCCAGTTCTACAAAGAGCCTATGATGAAAGTCATGCCTTATGTGGATGTTCTTTTTGGAAATGAAACGGTGAGTCTTAAGAAAGTAATGAAAATATTTGCACTCTTGCACTTAAGTGTTTGTGTCTCAGAGCCTGCTTCCCCAGGACATAGCCTCAAGCTGGGCCAGGGGAGGATCAGGTTGGGTATCAGGAAGAATTTCTTCACTGAAAGGGTTGTCAAGCATTGGAATGAACTGTCCAGGGGGGTGGTGGAGTCACTATCCCTGGAGGTGTTCAAGGAAAGACTGGACGTGGCACTTAGTGCTGCAGGTCTAGTTGACAGGGTGATGGTCAGTCAAAGGTTAGACTTGATGATCTTGAAGGTCTTTTCCAACCTTGATGATTCTGTGATTCATGGTGCTCCTTTTTTTATAGAGGGAATCTGACCATGTGAGGTGTCACTAGAACGTTAAATCTATGGTCACTGGACTGGGATATTTCAGTAGATGCCAAAGATGTCACTTGACCTGTTAGAGGTTTAAAACTTGCTCATTCTAGTAGGAAATACCCAGCACATGGGTGCTTTGTAGTAACTGTCCATGGGCATAATGTCCTCACCCTGAATGTAACTCTGCCAGAACAAACATATAAAGGGCTACCACTGAATTTCTGTAACTCGATTCCGTACCCATAGTGCTGCTATTAATAGCATTTTCTGTGATGAAGATGACTCTTTGGGGGAAAGTGGGAGGAGAAAACGAAGAAATACGGAGTTGGTTTAAAAGGTTCTCGTTGATTTTATGGTAGATGGACTGGCAGTCCATCAAAGGAAGGCTTATATTTGCTATATAAGTTGGCAAACAGATTGCATGAAATTCTGCGTGGAAGTCCATGTTAATAGACCAAATTAATTCAGATTTCACTCATCGTAGTGCTAGCACTTTTTGATTTTTTTTTCCACTTTAGAAAGTGTTCTTAAATATTTAGTAGTTTTCTCAGCGGGAGAAGGTTGAAAAATCCTTGGAATGTGTGACACACCTAAATGAAATGTGGGTTTGTCACTCACGATAACTACATGAGTAGAGGAAAATGATAGAAAAGCAACTTACTCCTGTCAGTGGTTATTCCTGATTGTGACACAGGGACTTGCACCAGCACAAGTCAGTTTTTAAACTATTGTCCACATGTCCACATAGGGGCTAGCATTGACATAGGACTTTAAACAAATTAAAAATAATTACTTTTAAAGCAAAGAAAATTGCAATGTTTTTAAATGCAGTGGGCTAAGGGAAACCTTTTTTATGGAAGTTAACTATACAGAAAAAGCATTTTTCAGACATGTTCTTGCTATTTCCAGCTGTTAACTTTGTACGTCTTTTTTGATACAGTCCTCACAAAGATGGTATTGAATATTTTTATTTAATAGTGGTATAATCGCGACAGAAAAAACCCTATCAGATTTCACAAGTTAAATAATACCAAATCTAGTCAATTTTGGAGTAGAAGGGTTTCATAGAGACTTCTGGGAGTAAAACTGGTGGGTCTTTTATTTAACTGTTTCTCCACTGACCTCTTAGGATAATTCAGATCACAGTGGTTCATTAGATGCTATTTTTCCTACGTTGTTACTTTTTGTATATTTGTGTATTTTATAAGCAATAGCCCATGATACTGGTGACACTCCCATGATCATGAAACCCTGGTCATTTTTTAGCCTCTGCTTCCTGCTGTGTAAGCTGGCTCTTGCTGCTTCGGAGCTGTTGAAATGCTGCTTGCAGTGGTTTATTCTCTTTCTGTGTGACTTGAAACCATGCTCTCGGCATGATGTACTTCTAGTTTTGAGTAGCTTCTGTGTCTTCTCATTGTCAGTGTTCCTGCTCTCTGCATATGGTTTTTGATAAAAAGTAGTTGCAGAACTGAAAGCTCAGTCTGACATGCTCTGCCTTCTAGTAGCTTCTGCCCTTGGTTTAGATGCTTTTTCTTTACTCCCACATTAATTTCAGCTACAAGCACATTAAGGGGTTTTTTGTGTGTTTTTGTGTGTCTTGATGGGTCGTGAACCACTTCAGCTATCCAACACCAAATTTTTGTCCATTTAGTGTGATTTTCTTTTGCTTTTTGCTACATTTTCCATCAGTGTAAGTGCATAAGTTAGCAAATAAGCAAGGCATACTAAGTGGTGTGGTTGTTACTTCATTAGTACAAATAACACTCTTAGACACGATTTTATTCTTCCCTATATTTATCTTCAGATTGTAGTCCAATAAAATTCTATTGTTAAGCACTGAGCTGTTTATTTTTTGAGTAATACAAAAACATCCAAGTGCAGCAAAATTCCAAATTGCTGCCATTCCTAAACTAAAAACAATTGGCAAAGTGATTTTAAATTACATCTTCTACTTAAAAATTTACATCTGAATGGAGATTGGTTATTTCAAGTTTCAGCCAGATGGTAATTAAAATGGGCAAGTTATAAACCTCTCAGAATAAATATTCTAGTTTTGAATGTAAATGCCAGCATACCCTTAACTGCAGTTTCCACACCGAATGCTGTGGTAACAACTCAGTATATGTATCAATTTCAGCATTAACTCAGTGACCACCGGTGTTTGATAATTTATTTAAATCTCATTTATAACCTACCTAAACATCTTGTCTTGATTTTTTTTTATTTATTAACAGTACTTAATACAATAAATTTAGTTCAGAACATTCAGAAAAGGAATAATTATATGGTCATTGCAGCTAACCAAGTAGGGCTATTCCACAGTCATTATCTAGCAATACATGACTGAAGAACTTGATTATTGTCATTGCTTTTAATTTTTATTAAATTAAGGTTTTTTTAATAGTGTCATTTTGCAAATGGTTCTTAGCAGTAATACCTTCCAAGCTACCCTAATCACTGGATAATTAACCTGCCAGGATTAAGCACACTCTACTTTGCCTCAGGATGCTTAACTCTCAAATAAGGTCAATTATCTCCTGATGATAACTGCTTTGTCACAAGTTGCTGCTTAATTCAGCTGTAAAAGCTCACCTTAGAATACGTATTTTACAGCTCAAAGTAACTTTAGGTAACAGAATGGTCAAAAGAGTGAAAGCTTTGAAAGTGACATCTTTACACTGAGCTGTAGAAAATTTCCTACACAGCAATTATTCTAGGCAAGTAAAGGAGACTAAATTTGTATGTGTCTCTTTCCATTTTCCCAGTTAGGGCTAAATTTTGATGTGCTGAAATACTTGACCCATCAAAGTCAATAATGGGCGCAGGAATCTGAATTCAATTTCCAGTCTCCCCAAAAGATACAGTGAGTTACAGTGGCATCTCCTCGGGGAAGGAAGTACCTTTGGGGGAACAGTCTGTGTATTTTTGCATGTGCAGTTGGATAGCAGTTTGTTAAGAATTTAAGGGACACTGCAAGGCTTTCATATGATTGATCTTTGCATATGGCACCAGTTCGTGACTCAAAGGAATATTTGTTGATACTGATGTGATAAAGATCTTCTGGGTTCTCTTGCTCTGTGTAGGCAGGGCATCACTGAAAAATTTTAGAATTTAGAGACTTTGGAGTTACAGACATGTTGAGCTCCTCGTCTAGTGCTTTGCAACAAAAACCTTAACCCAATGATGTAACTTGTAGTATTCAGTGTACAGCAACCAGTAGAAGTTGAGGAGGTTATGTAGAAGAGAAATTGTGAATTTTTTTGAAGTACCAAATAATAGACAAAACTTAAGATAACAATTTTTCTTAGAAAATTGATCCTCTTCCTCTCTAGTCTAAAGAGCTGTTACTTCTGAACACCCAGTCTCTGAAAAAATTATTATAGGATTGTAAGCTGAAGTTTTGCAAAGACAGAGCATCTGTGAGCTCATTGGGAAATTGCTGCTGGTGTGACAGCAAATGTGCTGAAAAAAAAGCAGGTTGTGTGCAAGACTTGTACATTTTAAGAAGCATTGACAATAGCTTTAGTGGTGGTTCTGGAGTTAAAATCCTGAGCTTTAAAGAGATGAGTCCCTTTGAATGCGATAAGATAATCAAATGGGTCTTGTCATCATTTCCTCTTCACAATTATACTGGAATGGTACATTGTGCCTCCTTTATTTAAAATATTTTCAAGTGAGATATCAAGTACTAATAGAAAGATCCCTACAAATGCAGGTGGTTTGGACAACAACCTTCAATACCCTTTGTAAGCCCTTATAAAAGCAAGTCTCTTCAATGACATGGGAAATTCTCTTTAATGGCAAGGAAAAATAATAAATATAAAACTGAGGGTTTGGTGGGATTTTGGTGAGATTAACATGCTCCTGATTTTGAACTTGCAGGCAGGCTATAGTTTTGTGCTTTTATTTTAACTGAGGGAATGAATGGAAATACTGCTAAGTTTTTTGGCATAAACTGTGTTCAACACACTAGGATTTACACCTAAATGACAGTTTCCAAACAAATTTGTCTGTTCCCTTGCTGTAAACTCTCACTCCACATAGCTTGATATATGACATTAAGATATGACACTGAGAACAACCTTCAGTTCCACCTGCAAATTTCCTCTGCTGCATTATCACCTGGGATCAGATTGATACCTGGAGGCTTCAACCCCCAAGAATCTTGAATGAGACATAATCACTTTTGTAAGATAAATGAGCCTGATCGTGATTCTTTTCAAACTAGTGTGCATTCATAATGGCATAACTGAATTGATATGAATTTAGGCAGTGCAATTCCTATTGTTTCTAGACCTAGCAGATAGCTTTCCACAACCATGAGTGTCCTTGCACACCGGTGAGTTGTCTGATTTGGAGGAAACAATTAAGAAGTTGGAGTCAGGAGAAAATCAGGTGGCAGGTGTAATTTGGTGTGCAGAAGAAGGGAAATACAGCTTGACTTTCAATAAATAATGAAAGGGAGACCAGCATTTCAGTCTGTTCTTCAGTATCAGGTGGGACCAAGAAGTAAGGAACATGGCAAAGGATGGCTGGTCATGCCACAAGTATCACTAAGTTGATGTTTCTATTTGAAGTACTTTCAAGTAATCATTTACAATTATTTTTGAATGTTTGAAATTATTATTGAAAGGCAAATAATAGATGGTATTTGAAGCTGAGTATCTTGAAGAGGCTCATTTTAGTACTGCTAACTTGCATGTGTGTTATGTAAAGAGCCCTTAAGAAATGTTTTCTTTTTATCTTACTGGACCTGGTCTGTGTTGAGAGGTTATTTTCAGTCAGTGGTTGTTTGCAAGCTACCATCCTTAAGAGTTCAGCCTTTAGCTTCTGCGTCTCTGTTCACTTGGAATTAAATTTTCAGAAATATTAATCATCTTAAATGACATTAAGTTGGGTGCTAGTGTTTTGCATTTCAGTTTATATACCCATATTTTCTTTTTCATCGTGCTCTCAGAAGTTCTCAGAAACTTGCCCCACAGGTAAGGGTAATTATCTTCAGTTCCTAGGCTGGGTGAGAGACTGAGGTTTGCACAGTTCCCTACAGGGAGTCTGTGGTTCAGTTAAAAATCGTAGTCAGATATTCTGACCCAGTTTATTAAATACACATGGGAAAAAATTTGGTAAGGAGACATCTCATCTTCCCTTCTATTTTAACAGGTAGAGGTTTTTAAGGTCAGCTGCTGGTGGTGTTTGCTTTTCTAAACTGCAGTAAACAGTATTTCTTTTTATAACTCCTACATTTAAGATTTCTGCAAAGTCTTTGGAGGGAGCCTGGGAATTAAAAATTGTAATTCTGAATGGAGGAAATATAAATACTATTATTCTTTGATGTCTTTGTAGTATTTTGATGCCTATTTCCTTTTGTAAGTGTTGTGTTTTCAATTATAGGACAGCTATAGTGTTGTAATATTGCTCTTTAATTCATAGAATTAACTTTCCCAGTAGTGGAATATCTAATAAATTGTGGCCATCTGAAAAATGAGAGGGTCTCTAGCGCAAGGGAGGTTGATAATGTCAGTGGCATGTTGTAAAGATGTGCTGTGGGAAGGATGCTGAAACAGCCCAAGGCTATTTCAGCTGCAGACACTGAATCTGCTGCTTCTTCTCTCCTCTCCTTTTTTTTTTTTCCTTTTTTTCCCTCCCATGTGAACTGCAGTGGCTCTCTAAGATAAAATGCTTTTAAATCATTTCCCAGCCTTGCAGCCGTTTTTGATAAAAGCCCTGTTATCTGAAATGATATGAATCACTGTGGAGTTAACCATACCTCTTACAACAACATATTTTGTTGTGATTCATTCTGTCTCAATTAATCATCTTATTTATCTACATTGTCTCAGCTGCTGCACTGAAATTCATGAGTAATAAGCAAGTAATTATTTTAGTATAGTTTACCGAGTACGTTATGAATGAAAGGGAAATTGAGAGCCAAGTATTTAAATTTATATTTAGTGCTGCTTTCAGCTAATGTCTAGCTATTTAAGCAATTTAGGAACCCTATCTCAAAAAACGTCCTTCTTGTTTCCTGTTATGGAAAACAAGCAGGTATTTAGAAGCAAAGCTTAAACTTTCCAACAGACTTCACTTCTTAAAACTAAAAATATTTTCTGGTAGTCTCTCAGAATGCTTAGGGATAATTATCCTTCCTTATGCTGTGCAGTGTTGAGATACTTTTAAGACTGCGAATACTGAAGAGCGTGCAGCACAAGACAGAACATGTCCTGTGAGAGAGGAAGGCAGATTCCACTGTATTTCAGCAGCTTGTGTTTTACTGACAATGATTGATAACCCTTTTCACTTTGTAGCACTTCCCAGAGCATCTCATAACACTTCATAAACATTAAAGCTCAGAATAAACCAGTAAGGTAGGTGTGTAGTCTTGACTGTTTTACAGGTGGACAATTGAAAGGTTATTTGCCCAAGGTCATACAGCAAGAGCAGAGCCAGGAACAAGCAAAATTGAATTCTAACTTTTTTCTTCAGTTAAGTGTCCTGAAATGTTGTCAGCTGCTGAATACATTTTGGACAAAACTCACCTGTCTGGAGGGAAAGACCTGCAGAACCTGGCTTTCAGTTTTCAGTGTAATATGAACATATGTCTCTGAAAGCCTTTTAAAGATAAACTACATATGCCTTTTAATAATCAGATCACTAGGGCAAAAAAAGTATAATGTATAATATCTAATATATAATTTAAGAACTGCAAAAATAAGAGTATGAATAAAATTGAGTTACACAGTTGGTACAAACAAGAAGAATAGAGGCAGAAATGTTCACAAAAACTTCATTAAATCAGTGTAAATTCAGAACTTTACAATTTCTCAGAGATATTTGTAGATAACAGTGTAGGTGAAAAATATGTTATAGTAAAGCTTTGTTTCCCAATCCAGCTAAGGTTAATTCAGTGCCTCCACGTTTCAAGCCCTGTTTGGGGCAGATGTAACCAGTTTCTCAATCAGAGTGTTGTTAGGTTATGCTAAAGCCTCTTACACCAACACATGCTGGGTATTCTTCCCCTGTCACGGAAAGTCCTTACAGTAAGGCTGCAGTGCCATGCTATCCCCATGGACAGTATCTAAGTGTAAGCTGATGCAGACCTCTCTCACCTGCCCTTATCACATGATGTCATCTGCCCCCTTTACTCAGATTTAGCAATTATACATCCATAACAAGAGTGAGTTCTGTGGGCCAGACTGCTGTAAATCACTGAGCTGGTCCAGCTTTCTCAGGCAACACAATCAGCAGATCCGATTAGATGAGAGGGTAATGCACGGTGGTACATAGGACTTTGGAGGAGAAAGCCTGATAACCTCTCTGTTTCATCAGATATAAGCAGCCAATGCTGTTAGGGTCTCCCAGGCAATACGGCAAAGAAACACAGTCAGTGACTGACTTAAATGTCATTGTGCATGGATAAGCTGGATATTAGCTGTAACTGTTCTTGGACAGAGGTTTTATGTAAAAGAGACAGTTTTTACCTAAAGACTATGTATTGATGCTTCCTGTGCTTATGAGTCTGAACAAAGGGTTCTTAAAAGGAGAGAAAAGGGAAGGATAGTAAAGGAGACAGTAGTAAGTCCATGGTGATGTTCAGAATCTTGAAAATATGGTTTGGAGGTTTTGGAATAGAATTGGCAATATCTTTATTATGTTAACCTATTTTTCTGTACTATTACATAGCACTATTTTTTCAAAACTGCAGTTTCAGCCTTCTTCTTTTTCTCATGTTATCTTTCTCTGTCAACACCTTCCTTCACTCTGTTTATATAGCTCATATAATATTTTTATTCCCTCAAGAGAGTTTCACATCTCATTATAAATCTATTAGCTAGTTTCATTTTTCTGGCTTTCTTCAACAAAGAGCAAAAATAGGCATTTGAACCCTCTCTTCCTTCCAATTAGCTATATAATCTTCTGTTACCAGGATTCCTACTGTACATTTTATAAGAATAAATTTAACCCACTGATGTTTCCTTAAGAGTATTGAAAAGTTGCTATGTATAAATAAATTAATGCAAAGAGATTTTTTCCTTCATGCACTGCCATACACATAGAGGGTGTTTAGAAGGGACTTAATGCTAAACTACTATGGATTAAAACCTTTATTTTCTTTTTGAATTAAAATTTTGAGTTAAGACAATAACATTAAATGGAAAGCTAATCATGCACTGTATTATAAAAAGTGCAGTAGGGCATAAATATATGTAAGCGTTGCAAAAATATTTTGCTGATTTTTAAATTTTTTTCAGAGTTTTTCTAAAAGCAGGAAATAAGCTTGTAAAAGAAGTAGAAAAAGTATGATTGCAGCATACCTAAAATATTTGAAAGATAGATGAAAGCATCCATGGTTTTCCCAAAGGCATTAATTGATCTCTAAAACCTTGCCTTATTTATAAACTTAAGCCACCCCATTTATAACAGCCTTTGGGTGATAATTTTGCAGCCACATCAAAGTGTCTCCGTAAGCTATGTTTTCAGGTTTAGTGGTCGTATTATGACTTACAATACCATTTGTTTAAGTGCTGACCTCCCAGGGAAGCAATATGGAGAAATTGCTTTGCTCTCTAAGGTTTTGTTCTAAGTTAACAGAACTTATCCCTCTTAGTCATTACATTTGATTTTTTTTTTTAGTTCTCCAGAGAAATGATCCATTAAACCTATACTTCAGTAAAACTACTGCTAGTCCATATGTGTTAAGTAACATTGTCAAAATGTTGCTCATTAAGTCCTCAGACCCTCCTTTGACTCCTCATATTCTGTGTAAAAAACAGCAACATATGCAACCACTTTAGGGAAACAAGCATCCATGAGTCAGTTTGCTTTCCATGCAAGTGGTTTCCAGGTGCAGGAGCTTCCCTCTAAAGGACAGAATTGTAGCAGTCTAATGCCTGGGACAGTAGAAATTTTGAAATGCATAAACATGTCTGTTTGTTGGTTATGTTTCTAGCTGTGTAGAGGGGAACCCCCTACTCTGAACTTGAAATCCTACAAACAATTGTGTCCATCATCTTCCATCATCATCAGTTTATTTTGTTTGAAGGCTATAATTTCACAAGTACAAAGTTTCTTTTTCCACCCACAGCTAAGGAGAAAGATTTCCTCTCCACCCTTACAAAGGAACCGGCTGTCAGCATCTGCTTCTGGTCCCAGCCTTTGAGCCAGGCCACAGCTGGGCTGGGCTTTCAATTAACAAAAACCTTTAGCATTGGAGAAACTCACTTGAAGGCAATGGCAAAGTGGTACTTGTTCCAATTGTTTCTCTTTCTCTGTGGCTGTCCTTCTGAAGGATTCTAGTTTTGAAAATCTGAGAGACCAAGCTATGGACAGTGTTTTTGATCCCTGACAGGTAAGAGGCCTCACAGAATTAGGTTCTCTTTAGTATCTCTTTTAACAAAGTGTATTTCTGCTCTGGAATTCCTCTGAGAGACCAGGGTATGTTTATGCTGTCTATCAGATTGCTGACCTCTCCAGGTTATGCAACACTCTTTCTTAAATAAAAAAATAACTGGAATTTTCATGAGAAATGAAGTTGTAGCCATAAAATGTGTTGCTGGGGCAGTCCTGATTTCTCTGCAAGGAGGACCTCCCTACAACTGGAAAAATATCTGAAATTTCTTGGAATTGCAGGTATCCTTTACCATCACTTTACCCAGTTTTTCCTAACTTTTTTTGAAACATGGATGGGCAGTCAGATAGTCTTAACATACAATATTTTCTATATGTGTTATTTTGGAGCAGCTATGATTAACATGTCTTTTTCCTCTTGTTGGAAATTCTACTAGAGCAGGAGAGATACATCTGTGAGTGGTCTTGGACACATACCAGTTTGAGATAAATGGATCAGTCAATTTAAATTCTGCATATATAGTTGCCAAACACTATGCATTTGATTTGAACATCAAAGTAAATGCCAGATTTGGATGGAGCTGCATCTTGGTATATGTGAATTACGATAATGAGTCAAACTACTGAATCTCACTGCTCAAAAAAGAACACTCATCATCTGGAACCAAATTCCTTTCTTCTAGAATCTAAACTCATGAAAAGAACTGAGGAAATGCATAGCCTTATGCTGCCAGTTGTAACCCATCTCAGAACAAGTGTTACCTGAGAAGTGGGTGGACACACTTAGGAACATTCTGATGAGTAGAATGGTGGGAGGTGGACCCATTATTTAGACCCCATGGAAGCCCTAAGTTTCAGGAGTCCATATTAACTCTACTTTCAGATGAGTTTCTTTGATATTTTAAACAGGAGCTGTGTCCCAGCATGAGTGGTGCATGAGTGTATTTCAGGTAGAACAAGCTAAAATCAAGATCAGTGTGAAGTGTGTTAACACCATCTCCGGCGGTGTTCTTGGGATAATTTTTAAGTCTGCAAGAAAGTGACAACATAACGTGTCCCAGTGTTACCTTTTCATTTATGGTAAAGATGTTGAGTATTTTAGGGGAGGGTCTTCATTGTAACAGACTTTAGTCAAGCCATACTGACTCATTTTGTACCTCTTCTGTTGGAGTTGGTTTTTTAGGAACTTAAATGTCAATTCTCACTTTTTAACCATGCTTCAACTCTGCTATTCTTTGACAACAGTTTCTCTTCATTCTTATTTGAATTTGCAAAATGCACTGTGTAAAATATTGCAACATAAATTAGCATAACTTAAGTTATTTGGAGGGCATTCGCATAGATTTAGTGAGAAGAGAGTAGGTAATAGATTATTGAGCAATGTTATTAGACAAAAAAAATGCTTAATTCAGGAGTAAGCTATACAGACATTCTGTCTTGTGGATGTTGTTCAAGATAACAACTTTTAGAGCAGTGTGTCATGTAATGAAACACAAAGCAAACTCACTAATTTTTCTATTTTAAAAGCTTGTACATTCAATGATATTGTAATGATTTTGAGTGTTAGGTGGATGGAGAGAATTGGGTAACTTACATGTAGAAAGGTTTCAAATGAATTTTTTTTTAATTAGAATTGAAAAATGTTTTCAGTGCTACTGGGTTTTTTTTCATTTTTTAATAAGATCTTCTGCAGTAAATCCATGTTCAGGATTATGAGTAAGAAAAATTATTCTTCATGTAGATAAAATTCACAAAAGGCGATTTGAAATACTCCCAATTCATCCTGAAAACTATTTGAAATGTAACTAATTTTGTCTATGCTAAGCTGCCCAAACACTGTTAATAATTTAAATCAACATCAGAGTAAGTTGCAATGCTTACCTTTTCATAACGTTTCCTTAACTTCTTCTTTTTTCTTGTATATTTCTGGCATTTCATTTTTCTGGAATGAAGCACATCATACCCAGCCACAGCCTGAGGTGCAAATTTTGTATACCTCTGCAATTTCCTATTTCACTTCCACATTTTCAAACACTTGTGTGGATCTTATGTTGCCTCTCTCAGCTATGAGGAAAGTATAACAAGGTCTTTAATACTACTTATTAGTGAGTACTGAGTTACTGCTGTCTTCTAAGAGCCAGCTTCTGTGCTCTGAACTACCCCAAGTACCCATCTTGCTGTAATAAACCAGCCTGTGAAAACCCTTTCCATGTTCCTGCTCCCAGGAAGCTCTCTGCAAATATGAAATGTCTCCTTCCTATTACACTGGCTGGAGCCATAAGGCATGCAGTGTTCAGACCTGCATCAGTGCCCTTGCTCCTTGGCTGACTGTAAATGGAAGATTGACAGGGGAGATCCCCAGCTTGCCAGCACGGTGCACACAGCTTACTGCCTGCCCGTGAAGGCCTCCAGGACATTAAGCCTTACGTAGAATTTTACCGTTTATCAGTAAGCTGTCAGAAGATAACCTTAGAAGATTTCTAAAACATTTTCCCCTGAGCCTCATACAACTTCGTGACTTTGCAGAGAAAGGCCCATGAAAAATTGTATCAATAAAATTTTTAAATTCTCTAAAATAGTTTTCATCTGAAGCATATCATATACAGACTAGATGATGGGTTGGCATGTAAAAATGGGGGTTTGTGGATCCTTTTCTAAGGCATCTTGCGTTACTGTCCTGCGAACTGACTATCATGTGTTCTTTTTTTTCTTGCCTATCTCCTGTCCTTACCATTACAGCAATTAACTGTGTAGCTGATGTTTGGAGTTCTATACACTGTGCAAAACAGAGAGGCATGTCTTGTCCTGAGAAACTTACATTTTAAACAGAGATAACAAACAAAAGACTGGAGAAGTAATAACCAGAGAGAGGTGAAATGTCATAGCAGTGATGACACACTTGTTCAGTGCCATTACAAAATGTAGCTAAGGTTTTTTCTCCATGATCTCATATATAAATTTTTAAAAGAAATGCAGTGAATGGAAAAGAAAAGAAGTAATTATGGTCTGTGCCAAGGCCAGATATACAAGTCCCTTCACTATGTTTTTTTTAGGAACTCTTTTCCATGTTTTTTTCTTGCTTGCTTTCAGTCTTAAATATCATGCAGAATTAAACCAGTTCATGATCAGTTAAAATTTCAAATATTTAAGACAGCAGTATTTATGATTAACTGTTTTCCATTTACTGACTGTTACTTGGAACCAAAAGAATCTTGTATTTTTGTAAGCATAGTAAGCTACACTGTTTTTCTTTAAACTTTAGGGTATGAATTATATTCCTAAAATGACAGCTGCAGGGTGGAATGTTTTAACACACTGGAGTGAGATATATCTTGGACACATTCTTGGTACCTTAAGTTCAACATGCTCCATATGGTGCCACTGAGCCAGTGATTTTGAAGAAAACAGTTAAAGACTGCTGAAACAGCGTAAAATACAAATTAGTCTTTGCTATATAAGTAAAAAAATTCACTGTCAATCTTTTCAGCTTTTTGCATGAATACTTGCAGCAACTTTTAGTAGTAGTCCCCATGTTTTAAAACAACTGTTGAATTCTAGCAGAACAGAGTGAAAGCTTGTGGGCTAAGACTGAATTATGCCTAACTGTTATGCAGGGAAGCAACGGGAAAGGAGATTGGGCTTCCCTGCATTTCCACATTAGTTTTTAATGTGATGGCAGGGATTGTGTGATGCAAGGTTTGTGAGAAGTAGGTGGCTCTTTGTTAACTTGCTCCTCTGTCAGCACAAGAGCACCATGAAGGAGCTGTGTCAGGGAGGTGTCTCAGTCCTACTGTTGAGAATACTAATGACAGGGTATCCTGTAGTAAAACTACAGAATAACTATTGTTATCAATAAATATGTTTGTGTTTGGAGAAGTAAATTAGCTGGGAATTATGTTTTCAAACATTGGACTTTTTTCATATGTTTTCATCCATAGTATCAAGGCAAGCAGGAGTTAATGGATGAGTAACTTGCTTGTCTTTTATCTTAATGTAGTTGAATTTTTTTCAATTTCAGCCCTACCCTGGATTTTCTGAGTTTATATTCAAGCTGTGGATTTCAAAATTCTTACAGCATACTTGCAGTTCTTAATACTGAAGTTATCAGTTCATCCTGGATTATTACTGTCATTATTATTATCAATTATTAATAGTATTGTTATCATCATCATCGTTATGGCTTTTTAAAAGCATCATACTTGGACTCCAAGCAAAAGACCAAGGATTACACAGCAATGCAAAAATTCTATTCTTCTCACAAAGTACCAACCTTAAATTATTTTTTATTGGTGTTGACTCATAAGAACAGATTTCCAAATGTAACAGAGTGTAGGACAAACAGCCACAGTGTGCCAACCTGTTAACCTATACTTGTGTACTTTTCTATCAGCAGAACAGCACAATGAAGTGAGAGCACTACTGATGAATGAAGGAGGAGGTGATTTGCAGTTATATTAATGTGAAGTTGCACATTACAGCCTGAGTTGATCTAGGAATTTACTGCTGGAGGAAGATGGAGATCTTGCTCCCTATTGTCTCTTTTTAGACTTGTAACTTCTGTCTCAGGTTCCCTCTGTACAGTGCAGCTAAGGCAGCAGGGACATGGGGGATATTTTAAAGAAAAGAAGATGTGACCACATGATTTTTTTTATTAGGGATCTAATTAATTAGAGGCAGTCCATCTAAAAGTAAGAAATCAAAAAACAGTCCTTGAGCTTCTTTCCCAGAGCTAAATTTTTGCAGTCTATAAAATCATGAGGCAAGGACTGATAGGTAACTACCATTTTAGTCATCCCATGTTAGAGCTACCTGCACTGCTGTTGTCTCTCTAGATATAATTAGGTAAAATAATTATGAATAGTTTGTATAAATTTCCATCTTTGAATATAGCCCAAATGTCAAATTTCAAATGATAATTACTTACGATGTTTGGTAAACCCTTTGGGATACTGCCAATGAGTATCTGTGGTAAAGGACCTAGTTGTCGAAGCACTCGTAAATAAAGTTCTTGTACACTCAGAAAGTGTATTCAAAGCATGTAAGGTTTTGATACAGTATATGTCATAGCAAACAGAGGTCAAATATCTGCTCTAAGTGAAAAACAGAACTTAATATTGGCATTAGAGAGATGACCATAACATCAATGATACATTAAAATGGATGCTTCCTCATCATACATAAAATTAGCAGCTTTTCTCTTTTTTCTCTTGCAGCAGCAGGATTCTCTAATTTAAAAGGATGTCTGTTGATGTTTGTCCAGTCACTGGGCACACAGTGGTATATGTTCTGTAAAAGACTTACTCAGCTGTGCTTCCGTCATCATTGATAACTGTCTAGGCCTTCCAGTCTCCATGGCCATCCTAATCCATTTGATAGGATTATATAATGCAGCTGTCGTAGAACCCTATTCCCTTTGTTTCAGAAGCATAAGACTTCCAAGCCATACATGTAATCTAAGCCAAGGAAATGATCCCAAGGGATTCACTTGACCTATCAGTGCCTGCCTTCATTCTGTGCCATGGGTAGACCAGTCCCTTGCTCAGCAGAATTAGAGTCCTGTTCTAAATTGGAAGACAACTGTGTTTCTTTTTGCTGAGTATCAGTTCATTGTCACTACGTGTGAGAAGCCTGTGTTAAGCTTGCACTTGGCTGTTCCAAAACAAGTTTGTGTATGAAAGACATAAAGTGGTGGTATATTGCTCTGCTGGGACAAAAGGAGGGCCTCCTTAGGTCAAGCATTCTTTATGTTGAAGAGCAGAGCACAAAAGGAGACCAAAAGTTTTCCTGCACAATGCTGATGTTTGCTGAATGAGGCAGAGTCCAGCCTGTCCTTTTTTAATTCCACATCTCAGCTGCTGGTGGATTATTTGAGGAGAGGAGGAAATAAAGATTAAGGGGAAGACTTGAGAAGATCCAGTGGAGCTCTCTTCCTGAAAATGGTTCTGTATTTCCTAGTGATAGAGAAATTGCCTTAGCACTTTAAACCTACAACAGCTCAGTCTTGCCTGAGTGTAAACCTGGAAGTGGTTTTCTTTATTCAGGCCAGAAGCCTGTTCATACTTTGCTACTTACAGGCCAATAAATTACTTCTTCAAAAAGTTCCTATTTTGATAAATTGATGTGCTTGTGTGTTTGCACTATATTAGGTACGAGGAGCCTTGTCATCTTATTGAAATAATAGGACATTGAGAGATACCAAGTATTTATGGCTAGATTTAACGATTTTAAAGGAAGGGAATTATTGCAGCCCCAGGGCAACAGTAACTTATATAGTGACAACCTATACATGTTTTATGTACCTATTTACTTCAATGTTCACTACAAAAGTATAGTTACCATAGCAATGACCATGTCACCAGAATTCTTTGCTAGTTCTGAAGTACAAAATACCCAAATGCCACCTGAACTGTGATTATTGTCTGCACAAGTATTAAAAGTAGAAGTTGAGAGTGTCACACACTTTTCTAAACAAACAGCAACACACTGTTTTTCAGAACGTTTTATGTTGCAAATGGATCTTGGGTTGTTAGCATCCCTAGTACTGTAAATTCTTTGCCCCTAAGCTGCAAGAAAAGCTTCACTGGCTCCTGTCAGAAGTGACTCCACTAGTATATACTCAACCTGCAGTCTTCTGTGGAATATTGGTACTTGCCTGCAATATTTCAAGAAAATAACGTGGTATTCAGGAAGACACTTTCTCTGATTTTAAGTGTTAACTCCTAAGTAAAACTACCCTTTGGCTGCTTACAGGTTGTTAGTATTATATAAAATAGCATCACAGAAAGTGGTGTGATTTTTACCTGCTGCTTCTTTTCCTTTAGAAATGGCAAATTTATTAAAAATTCAGGTAGGAACTTCTATACCTTGATGTGCACCTCACTGACCAGTAGAATTAAGAAGCCGGGTACTAGATTGCCCAAGTCAGCATTAACCACTGGGGCAGTGGTAGATTACCTCGATACGACTTGTGGGCAAGTAAAAGGTGAAAACTCTTACCACAAAAGTAGACCACTCCTTTTCATAGCTAGGTTTTCTCATGTGTAGGCAGTGTGAGCTAACCTGAATCCATATAACAATGATGAATATGGATACCTGAAGGAAAGCAGTTTGCAGGACTGCAGACTTAATCCACCATTTCAGTCATTCTCCTTTAATAAAGACTTGTCTACACAGAAGCATTAATCTGAACTGAGATAGTGCATCATTTTAAGCACAACAGCTTTAACTCAGATTTGTATTGTGTTCACTTGTGGACAATCTTATGCTGGAACAGGAGTGGTTTTTTCTTGTTTAGCTGAAGAGAAGCTTGGCATTTGAATTACTGAGCAAACGTGAACACTTGAAGCCAGCCTTTAGCAATTCCATGTGAAAATGTGAAAGTAAAATTGATCTGCATTCATGTAATGGTTGATCTTGCATTTGTGTAGTGTACTTCCTTGCGTTGTGTAGTGTCAGAATTCTTCTCACAAAGAAAGAATCTCACTTTGCTGGGTAAGGAAGTGGACATGGTGCTGTTAGGTATGACATTTATCTGTAGGAGTTGTAGGGAAGAGGAAGGAAATCACTTTAGCTAGAAAGTTTGATCCAACCTCCCGAAGTCCTTGAACTGGGCATGTAGACCAGGTGGTTCAGATTCCAGTTTTATGTAGCAGTGCTGTTTTTTGGACTCTTTAAATCTGATCAGAGGCCCCCAAATGAAAATGAAGTCTTAAATTAGACAAAAGGAAACTCTTCTACACAGTTTCAATGTTGACTGAAAATTGCGTAAAAGGATTTAAAAAAAGCCTCTTTCATTGTGTTGTAATTCTTAACCATTAATAAGTGATTCCAGCTACTTCAGTTTTTATTTGGATTCTTCCTGTTTTCCTGTATTTCTTTCTCAGAAAAAGACCCTCAGGGTTTTTATGTTTATCTAGGCAGCAAGTGGAATTTACAAATAATCCTTGAAGTGCATAGGTGTGCTCTTCAACCAGTGACATTTGAACTGACCCAGGACAGGCAACCTGCAAAACTAGATGATTCAGTTTGCCGGTGCTTCAAGAGTACCTTCAGCTGTGTGACTCTGCATGAATTACCAGCTCAGCCTGGGAGCTCCCGAAGTTCTGAGACCTCTGTGATGTTCCACTGCCTGCTATAAACATGCCCAGAGGCTTGTGTTGTGCCTGATCCTTACAGAGACATACGGCCACTAGTCCCTGTCTAGTTTACCAGATAGCCTTTGGCAGTGACCTATCCATGGGGAAGGTAAGCTCTGGCAAGTCAGTGGACTATGACCACCCACAGCTGCTGATGGGCAGGTGTGGGGGGAAACTTTGTCCAGAAAGACGCTTGTCCCCACAGCTGATGGGCTGTGTGATAGATTAGGTCATTCTGCCTGTGTCACCCCTTCTACCACATACTGCTTTCATAGTTAGAAGTGTGTTTGTTCCAGCTGGGATGTTAAGAAGTGTAACTCCGTTTACATCTATGGGGATAGTCTGGCCAGAGCAGTATTTATCATTACTGGCAAATACACTCAGTACAGACTGAAGCACATGCATCTGGTGTATGGTTGAAAGTATCATGTACCCTCATTGCTGCTGACACTGCAACAGGCTTAGGAATAAATCGACCTTATTTTCTGGGTGAAGGCTGTGTTTCTCCTGCTAAAATCTGACATCCAATTCTTGATCTGTAGCTAGCCAATTATTATATTTCTTCTCTGTTTTCTTGCTGGTGCAGCCACCTGGTGTGGGGTGGATTCCATGTGTGTGATGCTCACACACATACTGCTCTGCTGCCAGGAGCAGAGGACCTAATCTTTTGTGACATGAAAAGAAACTTGCTGGTACAGTACATTACTAAATGCTACAGACTGACTTCATGAAATGGGAACACCGCAGGGGAATCTGGCAAGGAAGATGTGTTTATGTAACTGAATTGAGTGTTGCAACTGCCATCACTTAGTTCCCTTGGCTGCAGTGAGCGAGTTGTGAGAGAAAAACAATCCAAACAGAAATCTTCAGATGCTGAGGGCAGCTCTAATTACATACAAATAATTAATAAAAATGAAATGCAATATTGTTAGAAAATACAAATACCATTAATTTTCTTACATGGTCATATGTACCAAGATCACTGATAGGGACAGAAACACTCAGGCTTTTGCACTTTTATTTGAAGTACATATTGTTTGGGTGTCTTCAGCACATTCTGATATCCCAGGGAGATTCATGACACAAGAGTAATTGCACATAACATAAACAAGATCTGCATTAGTTGGCTCTTTTATTCAGAATCCTTTTCCAAGTCCAGATGTGTGATGTGTAAATGTTAGGAGAACAGAGTCCTTATGAAGTAGCTTTATCAAATGCAGCTAGTCTTCCAGCAAAATGGAGAAAATATAAATTAGCACTCAAGACCTTGGTCAAATCTGGTGCATAAAATTTTACGGTTATATTTATGTTCCATATGTGCTTTGGACAAGTGCCATGTTTGTAAAGAACTGCTTCAATATTATTTTTTAAAAGTGACACTTTTAGCACAGTATCCTCTGCAAACTGTTCACTGCTTGCCATATAAGCCAGCCAAGCTCCAAATAAACTGTTCGTTTTCATGGTCTAAACCTAACATCAAAATGCCTTTTAGAGTATGGTGATTTTCAAAACATGGCATGGTAGATATCATATGTGGCTTCTTGAAACACAGTTCAGAAGAGCTGATTAGCCTGACTGAAAGAGGGGCATGCATGATATAAAAATCTGACAAGAGGTAAGGAATGAGGAAGTACACGTTTGCTAGTGCTGAATATCTGTTCTGACTTGTTTATAACATAATTAGGTTTTAGTATATTATGTGAGCACTACATTCCTTGTAGCTCTTGAGAAAAAAAAAATAAACCTCAAACCAAGGAAATTGTAGAAATTTGTGCCGCTTTTCAGAGGCCCCATCCTATTTTTTCTTCATTTCCCTAAATCCATAAATAACTGTCTTTTAAAAAAAACTTCCAATGCAGCATCTGGTGTGCTGTTATTGCCACTACTTCTGCTCTGAGAGTATAGCACTCCTGTTTCAGAATGTTCCCATTCACTTGTTATCAGTATTTGGCCAAAAATTCATTACTAATGTAAGAGAAAAAAGTGAATTTCTAGAGCCCAAATCAGAATGCAGTCTGAACAAAAGAGCAGCACTGAGCTGACCCTACAGCTCTTTTCAAATTTTGCATAAAATGGAAAAGACACAGCATCTTGGAAGAAATCACAGGAATTCTTTGTGTTGGAAAGTGTGAGGCAAACTAAATAGATTGAAATAACTTGTGTTATATTTAAACAAAAATGAAATGCTAGAGGCAGAGGGAAAAAATAGATTATTTATACTTCAAAACACTCAGGAGGTGTGAGAAATATGCAGTGAAGGGCTTGAGCAAATACTTAGCTAAAAATAACCTGTCCAAAACTGAACTACTATTACTATGACTACTAATTTCAGCTCCAGAATTATTTGTAGTCTTCTACTTGTCACGTATAAAATCAGAAATGTATCAGGTACAATTTCAGGTTCATTTGCAATATGCTTACATATACAAAGCATATACTGATGGCTAACAACTATATAAATGTATACTAAAATATAATGTCAATCTGTTATCTCAGTAATTAAAAAATAGTTGTGAGACGAATCCTAAAATAAATGTAGTATTTTAAAGTCATAGAATTAGAGGTTAAATGGTAACTGTTCTGAAGTATAGCTGAGGATTAAAAAAGTTTTCTTGGAGTCTGGAAGTATGTGGAGAATGCACATATGGTGGAATCAGAAATGGTAATTTTTTGTATCGTTCTGTACCAAGTTTATGAAACTTTATTGATTGAAAACTATGATAGATTTTTATGATCCTTTAGAATATACAACTGGTGCCACTAGGAGAGTGTCCCTGCTTAGCAGAGATTTAGAGAACTGCTCTTGTAAAAAGAGCACAGTTGCAACTCAGAATTTTCTTCTATTCAAATGTTGGCCAAATCTTTCATTTCTCTTCTGTGTGGACTGAGTCCAAATTTTATTTTTCAGCTTGACTTTAAAGTTATCTATGTGAGTTTATGAACTGAAGAACAACAGTACACAGCAAATTGTACAATAACTTCAGTCATTATGCTGAAAGAAAAATATATTTATAATTCAATATTTTATAACTAATGAATATATCAAATGATATTTTGAAGGGGGAACAGATAATAAGTCATTGCAACTATGTTAACAATGTAAAATAATTTCATAGTAACAAAAACCTTTGTCAGTACTTTTTAACATGAATGGTGCTGTAACCAGTATATCTTAAATTATACCTGTGGGTCTTCATAACCTTCAAGTGCTCAGAAAACTTAAAGGTGCCAATAAATTGTTATATTTTAGTGGCTGGGATTCCATTGCTGTCACCTTGTTTTTCTCTAGCTGGAGGTCTAGTGAATAAAATTGCTTGTGAAAACCACTGATTTAACAAGGAAGGGCTTGGGAAATGGGTGCATACAGAAAACTGAAACACAGAAGGTTTCAGAGAGGGAGATGGCATTTGTTTCGTCATGATCTGTGTATGCATTTGTGAAAGTCATGTATGTGTGTGTATCTCTGTGTGTGTACATAAAGTTGATTTAATGGGGAAGGCAAATATCCGACAGGCAAAACCACTACGAATTCAGCAAATCAGTACTACTGCAGCCTATCCAGTGCATCTTAGGGCAAATGGTCACACTGAAAGAAAGGGATCTGCATACAGTTATCCATGGAATAATGCATTGCTAAACTAGGGGCTTTTGACAAATAAGTTGTTGTCATAATTATGCTGTTGTTTATTAGGTGAAAGATTACTGATCTTTGATTTAGGAATGTAATTTTCCATAATTATAATATCTAATTTCAATGTTTTTTTCTTATAGGAATTAAGTGCATACTCATACAGCTTTTTTTTTTACCTCTTAACTTTTTATTGTTTTCTTTTTTTTTTTTATGAGTGTGTCGTAAAAGTAAAATTGAAAAATGGAATGCTGAGTATGCTTGTAGTTTCCTTTCTGTCACAGGAATTCTGAACCCCTCTTCTTCAAGAAAAATCACTTTCATGTTTGAAAGCATAATAACAAAACCAACCAATGGGATAGTCATGATCTTTTTATCTAAGCTAAATTTTAAAGGAAAAAGCAATTATAATGAAATGAGAGTGATTTGAATGCATGAAGCAATTGGTTATGGATAATTTGAATGTCTGCTGCCAAGCATATTATAACCCCCATGAACCCTTTAATGGACTTACATGTTTCCTTCACCTTTGGTGTGCTGTACAGCAGTGGCTAGCAGTCCTTTGGCCAGCGGAAGCTGGAGGGAGGGTTTTTCCAAGTCTCTGAGCGATTCCTGCTCATTTGTCAGAGCAGCTTGTTGTGCTTTATTTGTACTTTGTGATTATCCTTACTCTGGTAGGTGGCTGTGGTTGATTGGTTGGTTTCTTTAGCTGTTTCTTTTCCATCCTAACATTTATGTGACTTTTCTGTGTATATCAATAAGTCGTTGATAAAGTCTCCCTGTCTGTCCTAGCCCCAGCATGGATTTTATCCCGTGCTTGGAGTCAGTAGCTACTATCTTAATGCAAAGTATAATATCACATTTCAAAGACCTTGCCAGAGGAAAGAAATGGTCTGGTGGGAATCTCATGAAGTTCCACAAATGGAAATGGAAGATCCTCTTACCTGGGGAGGAATGCTGGTCCCAGGACAGGCTGGGAACCAGTTGGGAAGAAAGCAGCCTTGCAAGAGAGGACCTCAGAATCTCAGTAGGGAAAAAAGGATATGAGGCAGGGATGTGCCTGCACAACAAGGAAGGAAGAGCACAGCGTCATGGGCTGCGTTAGGGAAGAGCATCACCAGCAGGTGGGGGGGTGGTGGTCCCTCCCCTCTGCTCAGCCCCAGTGAGATGCATCTGCAGCATTGGGTCCAGTTCTGGGCTCCCATCATGAGAAGGACATAAACTTACTGGAGTGATGCCACCAAAGGGCCACAAAGATGATTGAGGATTGGAGCATGTGTTGTGTGAGGAGGGGAGACTGAGAGCCTGAATTGGAGGAGGCTCAGGGAGGCCTTACCAATGCACACTAACAAGAGGCAGTGAATAAAACAGAGACAGGCCCTTCACAGTGGTGGGTGGTGACACAGTGAGAGGCAAGAGGCACAAATCAACTATGGGAAATTCTACTGAAGCATAAGAAAAAACTGTACTCTGATGGTGGTCAGGTGGTGGAACAGATTTTCCAGAAAGGCTGTGGAGACTCCATCCTTGGAAATACTCAAAACTCAGTGGTCCTGGGCAGCCTGCTTTAGCTGACCCTGCTTGAGGAGTGGGGTGTGACTAGATGATGTTCAGAGGCCCCTCCCAAACTCAACCACTGCATGTCTTTTGTAATACCGTTTTAGAATATGTTGGAATCATATCCCTTTAATGTCATTATTTGACTATTTTTTCAATTTCTGCTCTGTTTGAGCCTGTCTCAAGTTCAGGATGGCTTCTAATAGAAAAAGAACAAACATACCCAAACTCCCTTATCCATAAACACTTAATGGTCAAAAGCAGTTAAATTCTGACTTTTACGGATTTTTTAAAAATTGATCCAAGAAATTAGCAACTTGTCCAAGATGATAAATAGTGCCTTAGTCACATCTGGAATTAGAGCTTATGTTCTACTCTCAGGACCACAATGATCTAACTGTGGTCAGATTGAAATGATGTTTTTCCATGCAATAACCGTGTTGTGAGAGAGCACTGGTGGTCTGCTGGTCCAGACTGAGAACTAGGTTTTTCGTTCCATAAAGTAGCTACAGTTAACTAAAACTGAAAATTTCAGAAAACAAAATTAATCTTGACCATTCGTATCTTGAACACAGATAAATGCATCATTGAATTTGCATTAAACGGCACAAGAAACTCCAGAAAGAATCTTAAAGTCAGCTGGGTTTGAAATTCATTGAAAGAATTTGAAGATTAAAAAGTTAGTGTTATTGCTGAAGATTGCAGTGAGCAACTTTATTTTCTTGCTAGAGTTAACAAGCAAAGCAAGCCCAGCACGTGAGGAGTGTGACACAATGATTGCTTTTTACAGAGTTCCCAATACCACAGCCTCAGTTATAATTCCAAATGGCTGTGCATGACATCACACTAAACAAAATATATAAACCAACTCAATTTCACTGCTAAAAATACATTAACCTTTTACCAGGACTAGAGACAATCCTTCTGGATCCTAGCACTTTTAGCACAGTATCTGATTATTCTCTTCATCTGAAATTGCTAGATGAGAATGTCTTGTCTGATTTCAGCCTAGTTTGAGTGGTTACAATCATAGAAGGCCTCATTGAAAGTGATGGAATCTTTTATTTCTGTTTGTCACCCTCAAGCCAGAAAGTTAGCACTGGGAGCCTTCAGTGAACAGTATTGAAGACTTCAAAAGACCCCACACATCTTTTATATGCAAATAAAACTCTTTATCTTCTAGCTATTCATTTTAAGATATTTGTTTTCATTTTTATTACGATCTCCTGATTCAATGCTGTTTAAGGAAGGGGTGTTTTTTTTCTTCTCCCCCACTTCTGATGATGATGCATTTATTACTAAGGTAGAGACAGACATAGTTGTATAGAAAAATGGTATAAAGAACTATTGTTCACTAATTTGATGCTTATACCATGTGAGGAAAGACACACATGCAGAGTCATAGGTAGTTCAGTTCTTTAGGTAAGGATGTAAGATAGACATGTAAGTAACAACACTTTATCCGTCATAAGATTTCAGAATGGCTCAGAGGCATATCCCTGCTGCAGCCCTTGCAGGCCCTGTAATGGCATCAAGCTCTGACTCAGGGTGATTCTTTCCATAGAAGATTCTGGCAGGAACTACAGTTCTGGTAATAACCTGAATAGGAGAATAAATAGCTTGAATATTAATGAATTGTACGTGATACAGACACTCCAGGGTGAACCCAAGCAGGACAGGAAATATGTTTCTTTCTCAATTCTTTTCACACTAGGCTTTTTCAGACAAAACCCTCTGGTACTCTGCCAGAGCCCCCTCTGAACACTACAACTTTAACCCCATATGGTATTTACACTTACTCTGATTATTCACTTGAAATGATTCTTATTATTTTGTATTTTCAGCTACCGGGTGAAGGCAGTGTACATATATTTACCAGTATCTTTAGTATTTTTGGAGCAAGCTGAAATAATATTTTACGATATGATATGAATTCTTGCTGTCTATCCTTTATGGAAAAAAAAATTGGGGGGTCTAGCACTGCTCATAAGAAAAGGAAAGTGGGGTAAAAAACACCTCACTGTTCCTTCATGATAAGCTCCCCATCCAGTTGATGCCAGCTGTGCTTTCTTCAGTAGTAACCAGCGAGGGGTGGATACTTGCTGGTTCTCAGTGTTGATTCTCAAGCTGTGCGGGGTCTGTCCAGTCTCTGACCATTTCTGTTGATCTTCCCTGAAACACGAACAGGTTTACACTACTTACTGAATCAAGGATTAGTCCTCTGTGTTGTCAAACAAAAATAATACTGAAGCATTACATCCATGTAACACATCCCCAAGTGTAGTGCAAACTTACTCGGCTGTAGCAGAAATTTCACCATTTGTTTCAGAAAATATACTGGGTGGTTCTTTTGTCTTCTGTTCTCAAACGCTTGTATGACCCATATTAAAGCAACTGTCTCAGAGGAAAAGAAAAAATTTAAAAGAAGGAAAAGCATGAAATTACATTTGCCTTTGAGCCCTTAATGCCTTTAGAAATGGCCATTTTTAATAAAGGCATATGAGCTTGTATTGCCTTTGCACAGTGAAATGTAGTAATAGTTGACCTTAAAATAATGCCTGTCCAAATCAGACTACAATGACATAAAAGGCTGGGTAGGACTATCTACAGTGTTTTGAGTAACCACTGAAAGCTATTTAGTGCTGAATGAAGAGGAACACATGTATCTTACCACTAACTACAATAAATGTACTGTTGGCACTAAAGGTTAGTGATCCAGCTGGAGCTGTGTCCTTTAGACTTTCCATCCATTCATTTTAAATAGCAGAATAGTTGCAGCCACTTGTTGAAATCATGTTTTCAACTGATCAGCAAAGTCTTTAGCAGAATCTATCTCTAATTCCTTAGGTAGGTCATGATTATCCTTAACCACAGCTTTGACATCACCCCTATTTGCATCTCATGAAAGAACTTTTATTTCTTGTATGCTGTTAATTCACCATGTTAAGAACTGTGGATTTCCTGTGATATCTGTGTGTGTGTGTGTGTATATACATGAATCTATTATTTTCTTAAAACTGAGACAGGGAATAAAGTCAGATTTACCTTAGTTTGGCTTTGTGAAGCATATACAGGAAAGAGTGGTATGAAAACAGATCATATTGCTGCACATTTACGGGCTGCATTAAATACCTGGATTTGGTAGAACACCCCACCAACGCTGCCATGAAGTTAGTGGATGTATTTGTGACATCTTTGTTCTAATTCAAAGGCAACAATTGAAAATCCATTGTCTTGTCTGTGCCTTAAGCCCCATTTCCGGGGTCATATTTAGCATAAGCTGGCCTGAGGCTGGAAGAGTGGAAAACATGGCATGGCACAGCTCACTAGGTCTCTTTCTTAAAAACCAGCATTATCTCCTGCACTGTGACAAGTTTTTAATGAAGGAAGTACCAAAAGGAGAGCACATGGTGATCTTGATAATTCATTCTTCATGACTTATCTTCGAAGAAAAAAAGGGGGGAGATTTTAACAAAAGAGGAATATATATTTTTTTGGCTCATGCTCAGAGTTACCAGGCACAACAGATACTGCTGAAATTAGAGGTTCTCAGTACCTATGACATACATAAAACAAGGGTGCAGCTCTGAAAACACAGAATGGTGTAAGAAAACTCCTTGTTAGGGACAGGGAATGGTGATAGAAGGGACAGACAGATAGAAGGACAAAAGGTGACCTACAAGCCTTAGCAATTATATTACAATAAAGACTCATGTCTCTATAGTGCAGAGTGACAAATAATACATGATTTTTGGGGTTGTTTGGTTTTGTTTGGTTTTGGTTTTTGTTTTACAGATCTACTGCCCTTTAGGATGTCATGAATAAAAATGTCTTTTTCAGAAATATGAATCTTCAGCATCTACCTCTAAGAAAGGAGATTATCAATCTAAACCAACTTTGATTATTTGAGTCTCGTCTACAGAATGAAGTTGTAGATATCAGTGGACATCATTTGTACATATTCTCATTTGTTTATTTCAGTTGTCACCCATTTCATTTAGACAATGGGGGTTTAATGTTAGAGATTTGTGAAAGTAACTTTGTTGCCACAAACAGTAGGATCTGTAGAAAAGCAAGGGAGGATGCAAAGAACACAAAGTTACACCAGGATTGGAGATGATCTCAGGAGTGGGATGAATAGTAGTAAATGGTTCTACTGAAGAAAAAGGGAATTATCTGAGCGAGATAATCATACCCTTCAGTGTGTTCAGGGAATCAGTGTAAATAAAAGAAAACTAACAGTCCATATTTCTGAAATGTGGGAAAGGAAGGAAATGTTTAAGAGTAATTTTTAGAAGACTTTAGCAGTCTAGAAAGTCTTGTAAGGTACAGTGTTAGAAGCACTATTCAAATTATAATCAAACATGGTTGTTACCAGTAGGAATTGTCCCATCAAATGCAGACACAAAGTATATGGCCCTCATGGACATTTGCTGTTTCTTATTGAGCAAGTCCACACAAGTTTGGTGTTTTATTTCTTTTTATTGTTATGTACTCTGCTCTGCCCTGGGCTGCAAGGATCTTCCTGTGCAGTTCCACATGCTCTGTGTGTGTGCGGCCTTGAGATTGCATTGATTCATGGGCCAGGCTGAGCCCTCTGCGTCACAGACTTGCTGTGCAGAGAAGAGAGGATGGTATTCCTGAAAATGTGAATAGGGTTTATTTTGGGTAAGCCAGGAAATTTACAGTTAATGAAGTAGGAACTCCCTCAAAACCTGTCAGTAATCTCCCAATTAAAAACAGTAAATCAAATCCAGGGGTAGTACTGTAATATGTGAGTTGAGGTTATTCTATGAGATGTTTTCCCTACCAAGAAGGATGGCAGGGGAGGGATTATCTCCAGTGTCCCCTGCATTTGCTTTTTTGTGTAATTACGGGAAATGCATTCCGTGTGCAAGGGTATCATTGCTGTCCTGCTGTTTTATCATTTCTTTATGAGATAATGTTGATTTCGGCAATGAAATGCAAATTTAGTTTTCAGTGCTCCTTTTTTTCGATACAAAGGTTAAAATGCGTATTGTAGATAATAATGTTGCTGGTGTTTTGAAGCAGCCTTTGTCAGCTAATTTTGGCAATACATGGTTTCAAATGCTGTTCAATGCAACTGCATGAGTTTTATGTTGGCCTACATGAATTAATTTTAACCCAGTATGAATGTTGTTACCATTTTGGCTGTAATTTGATCAAGTAATCATAAAACCTTGTACCAACAAAAAAAAATTCGGATGTGTCAAGAATATTCAATGTATGGCCTGCCCTCTGTGTCTCATGGCAAACTGAACATGCAATTATTGAAGTTGAGCCATCTTAACTCTGTAATCATGAAAGTATTCTAACACAGGGGGCTAACACAGGATTATGTGTTACTCCTAAGATTGCATATGCTGATGGATTCCGTGTTTGGAGGGTATGTTTCTGTTTACTTATAAACAAATAGTTTGTACTGCTGCTGATAAAAGGGCTCAGGATTTTAACAAGTCCCATTAAAATTAGCCCGTGTGTAGATTATAAACAGTTCCTTTTACTGAATGCTGGGGCTCAGACAGCAATAAAACACATTCAAGAATGGAAATAGTTTTCAGCTAGCAAGCAAATTCTAACATAACAGCAAGGCCAGCACTAAAGGAAGTTGTCTTTTTTATTGTTATCTCCTTAATTAATCTCACTTTCCTGTGTAAACTGCTCACTATTGTACAAAGAGAGGGTGTGTGTTAACTTTGGTGACATTGTGTTACTCCCATTAAGTAACATTGCACACAGGTTTTTTTCAGCATGACTGTACTTAGGATTTTTTTCCCCAAACGGCATGAGCCAAATGACATTTCACAACTGAAAACAAATCTCATTTCTGCTTTAGGTGGCGTGACAATAAATTAGCTGTCGCAGTTAGTAAAAAGATTCTATAGAAAAAGGAGTGTGAGTTTTTAATATATTTAGTATGAAACAGTGATAAGGTGGAGAAAGGGTTTTATGAAATGTTCTGTAGACAGTAACAGAAAACAGCTCTGAAAATGCTCAGCTGGAGGAATGAATGAATAATGTGTAAAGTTTATTAAAACTGAAAGAACTCCTAAGTTCTTGAAATGAAATGAAGCCTCCTAAGAAAATTCTGTTCTGTCGCTGTTTTGCTCTGCTGTTGTCGCAAGTCACGCATGAATGAAAATGCTGCATTCTCTGGGGAGCGGTAAAGCTTCTGTGTAGGTTGTTTATTTCCTTAATCCCTCCTTCTTCGTGATTTTCAATGTCAGATATAAAATGGAAAGCCTGTAAATATAGTGATTATCATACTGATTATCACCTGCATCAGGGAACGCCCCGGCTGGCCGCTGTAACCCAAGCAGTCTCCACATGTTACAGCCACTTAGATTTTAACCTGACTACTTTATTAGAGACGTGAAGCTCAGTGTGAGGTGCCCTAGGGCTGCACAGATGGGTTCTGCTTGTTTCCTGTTCTCACTGTTATTGTGAATAGATACTAAAAGGTTCTCATAGCTTTTATCTGGTTAATTTACTTTGAACTGTCCCTGGCAATCAGAGCCTGCCTCACATTTCTCAGCATTTTGCAAACACCAAACTGCACAATCCAAATGTGTGTTTTGAGCTTTATTAGTTTCTTTTTACTGGAAGGGCCTTAATTCTTAAAGCGATCTCATTCTGAGAAAAGCTGGGTTTTAGGGGACTGTTGCCACAATCCTTACTGAAATAAGCTTATCAGGAGTTGTTCTGAGATTCATTTGATAGGAGAGAAGAAAATTAAGATTGCTGTTGTTCTTTGGCATGTTCAGACACCCTTAGATTAGAGGTCAACTGCAGGAAAATCTATGATTGTATGCCGGCTGCCATTATTCATGTGGCTGGGCAGCAGACCAGGCTAAAAGATGACGCTCTTACAGGAGAATCTGAAGACAAGATACTTTTTAACAAATGTGCAATCGTTTATCCTTTCCTGTGGAAGGGCCAAGTCTTCAAAACACATGTGCTATGCATGGGTGCCCCAGTACAGAAAATTAAGATGAATTCTCTCCAAGTCTCCCACACAAGAAAGCACCACTTCAGTGGAACAGTTCTTATTTCGTGTACTGGTGTCCAGTTTCCTGGCCAGACAATAGTTTAACACAGATGTTAATGTCCCGCTGTATTGGGATTTTAAAGAAATCCCTTAGGGCAGATCAGTGTAACTTCCGATTTCAATTGCGTGACCAAAAACCTGAGGTTAAAGAAGTTATTTGGAGACAAGACATTATTTCTTAGTCCATTTTCTTACTCTCTTCCCCCTTATCACTCCCTTATTTCTCTTACATTTTTTTTCTGTGTCATGGTCCCATTTGAGGCTTTCTTGATTGCGTTGCAGTTCATTGTAAGTGCCTCACTTCAGAGTGGAAGCTTGCAGGCTCCTTTTTTCGAACGAGCATAGGCTTTGTTAATCACATGCTGGTTTAGGAAAACACTGCATGATATCTTTGAACCCTACACTCCTTCTTGACAGCCAGGCTAGCAAATGTCATTGACTGTGTGATGTACAAGAAGGGATTCAATTGTAAGTAAATTGTCAAAGTGGCTAACCTTGCCCGCACCCAATTGTCAGGACCATGATTCAGTTTTTCTGTCAACATCAGCTAAGGGTAACCCGGTCAGGCTTATGTTTCTGCAGTAAAGCAGCCTGAGGAGTTGTGCTTTTCAGCTTATCACATTTTATTAACCTCAACTTACTGTTGTTGTAATCAATTGTACCCACTTCAAATTCTTCTATTGCCCCCAAATTGACAGATTGTATAGGTCCACAACTATGTATTTTCTGAAGCACTAAAACCTCTCCAAAACACTGGACTGGTTTGGTACAGTAGTTATTTGTTTAGTTAGATCAACTTACCATTTTGGCTCAAGATTATCCCTCTATTAATATCACTTGGCAAAGATAACCTGGAAGAATGCAAGTTAAAACATAAAGACTTAAAGGGTTTTCTGCAATATTTTCGATGTTAAGCTAGAAAGTGAGTAAGGGAAAAACATTGCTATTGTCTTCCATCCCATTGCTTTTATTTCAAAACAGATTTTAATTGCAGCAGTTAATATAAATAAGACATGAGGACATTCTGATACCATGATGTTTCCTCTGCTCTTTCAGGAAAAGAACATAGTTAAATTGCATAAAGCAGTGATTAAGACATCAGAATATTTTTAAATGTTCATCTGATTCAACCATGAGGGTCTGAACACATTTAGTGATCCTGGTTTTTTAATGCACTGTAGATGACAAATGGTTTTTTTAAAATGGCTCAGTAACATGCATCCCATGAAGAGCCGTACATAAATGGAGATATGATACAATTTCAGTTAAAAATATGTCTGAAGGATGTTTCCTAGTTCAAGTCCTATCTCCAGAAGTAACTTTCCTTGCTTGGAAAAAAACATATTGTACCTTCTTTATTTGAACTTGTGAAATGTGTTGACATTATGCTGTTGTTGGGCTTGAGGGAAGAGGGGGAAGCTTTTGGTGCGTCTATCAGAACTGAACAACTGTATATGGCTATACTGAGATAATCATGTAAAAGGAGAACTGGCTGAATGAGTTTCAGAATGTGTTATTTCTTCATTATCTAGCACTTTATAATTAACTGTTCTTTTTTTATTATTTCAGGAAGCTGCCACTTTTGCTAGAGAGCAAGGCTTTGAGGTGAGTTAACCCACAATTGCACACTAAACAGATCCTAAAGGTTTTTTTCTTGCTGATAATGAAGTTCTTTTGGACAATGATTGATGTGCTATTATACTCTCCAAGCCTCGCAGCGGTTGCCATGGAAACTTGGCAGTCGTCATGGTTTCTTTGTTCTGCCAGCTCAGTGTTATGACGCACTCTGCTAGGTCTGCACCCAACATCGCCTACAGATGTTATTTATTGAATTTTGAAAAGCCTCTTGGGAAGCCGAGAGGTTGGGCACGGTTTCAAGCTGCCTCTGCAGATATGGGACCTGTCAGTTTGTTCAGTTAAAAAGCTACCTCATTAGCTGCATTACACTCCAGAAGGATTCACTGCTAAAGCAGTGGTGAAGCAAGACTAAATAGTGAAATATAACACTGCTTAAATAACTTAAACCCTGCCATATGCGGATTATCATTATGCAAATGAATTTTAGAAAGGTTGTATATAAAATTGTTAGGTACTGATTAATGTAAACCATGCTTCTACAAACAGCTGCTTTTTAGAAAAGGTACTGTGGAAATTGTGTTTCAAAACATATTCGAGTTGGTGTTTTCCATCTGAGCTCTAAAAATGTCTGATCCTCTACTTTCTTGAAGTAAATACTATTGATTTTACAGTGATTTTCAGAGCTTTTGATTTCATCTTCTCGAGATATTTATTTGACTGGTACCTCCCATTGGCTACATTCAGATAGCTTAATCTGAAGAGCCATCAGCTGTTGGTCTCTAATGCTGAATTCAAACAGGCAGGTTTTAAATACTATAATTAATGTGACAAGGCTTGTGCTAATTTTGCAGATAGTAAGTGATCTTACTGAAATCTAAATAGCAGAACTGAACACACATAAATCCTTCTACATGTTTTTTTCACTGGAATAAGACCCACCTTAATTGATTTGTTTGCAGTGTAAAAGAATAGAGAGGAGTTTGACTGCTCAACACCCATTTTGCATAAATAATAGAAGCCGCGCAATTCAAACCACATCGCTTTAAGAATGTGCCACTTCTGTGTGTGGTTGGTTGCATATAAAAAAAGAGGGAAAGAGTGACAGCCTTTGTTCTACAATTTAGATTTCTTTAGAACCGTACACCAGCAGGTACATTAATGCCATCACTGTTTTAGCTATTAAAACTGTGGGCTGTCCCTTTTCCTTTTATGTTTCCCAAATTCACATGGCTGCTTTGTAGAAATAAAGGCTTTTTATCACTGTCCATTTTCATTTGTATAATCTGTATTGTTAAGCATAAAAATACACTTTGAGTTTATGCTAACGAATGAATTTCACAGATGCTTCCAAAATATGAAGCATAAGAAATTATTGGTACCCTCTGGTAGCTAGACAATAAAAAGAAAGGAAGTAGTGTATTAAGTCTACCCATTCTATATTTTTATTGCCCCCTTGAGCTAAAGACTTTGAATGTGCCTGGTTTAAATTCAGCTCCAGTGACAAACTGCTTTTGCTGGTGTCTGCTAACTACCATCATATTAACCTTTCCATTAGTGCTTGCTTAGAGATTTTAGCACAGTTCCTCCTGAACATCCTAAATCTGCCACATTTGATTACAGCATATCAGTAAAGTGCACAATGATTATGATCTTATCTCTTACTACTCCCTTGCTTGGCAACGACTCACATGTCAAGTTGCTGACAGAGATGAGTAAAACTTGATAAGTGTCCACAGTTTTGTTTTCCTATTGTGCTGTGGAGGCAAAAAAAAAAAAAAATCACACTGATAATAAAGTATCTTATGACAAACCCAAAGAGCTTCAATTGGCCTTTCATTTAAAACCAGGAGAAGTTTCCAGCAACTCTCAAAACTTGATTTTTATACTGGGATTAGAAAACTGGTAAAGTATGCCATATTAAAGGAAAGGACTTGATTGACCAGGGCAAAAATTAAGAGGATGTTTTTCATAGAAATGATTAAAAGTTGCTGGTGGCTGCACTTGAATTGCCACCTGGAAAGACTTCTGTTTTTTTAATCAGAAATCTTTTAGCGTAGAGAATCAGTTGATGACTAGCTTATTTTGTTTGTTTGGTTGGTTTTTTGTTCGTGGGTTTTTTTGTTCAACCTCACAGTAATTTCAACAGTTTTGTGTACTAAATCCATCTTTTACACGTGGAATGACTTAATTGTATCTGAAACAGTTTTTGAAAAAAAGAGAAGTTACAATTAAGAAAACTTCTGGAAAATATACACCTTTTCTGAAGAAATGAAATCTTGTTCTATGTAGGAGAAAACACCTCCATGACACAAATCTGGTTTTTTCTTTGTAAGGGAAATTCCATTCAAAGGAATTGTAATTTTTGTGCTTCACCATTCCCACGGCTCATTTTCCACTGTACTTTGCTGAAATACAAGATATATTTGTAAAACCAATCACAATATTTGAAGACCATTATTTCCTTCACCTTATACCCTGACCAACACTTATCTGTAATAATCAAAACTAGAACATTACTTCTGGTGTTGTCTCTTCCTAGAGAGCACCACTGTGGGGTTGGGATTTTTTTGTGAATGTCATGTTCTGTGGCATTTTAAAACTATATATATACAGTCTATATATATATATACAGTATATATATACACATACTATATATTTTAACAGTGTTTCTAATAATTTTCAAATAACTAAAGTTTATGCGGTTTTGCTTTTACAAAATGATAACTTCCTGTTTCTTCTATGTAGAAGTTAGGAAAACAAAATACTACTTTAAACATAAAATTTAGGGTTCAGTTCTGCCTGTCAACCCAAGTAAACAGAAATGAATGGGACAGTAAATATGTAAGGGGTTAGTAGCAGCTGCCATGCAAAACAACTTTTCTTGTTAGAGGTCTCCTCTAAGTACATATTCATTGGGGAACCATATTAGAGAGAGTTTTGTTACTCTGGACCAGATTTAGGTCTTCAAGTTAACGAGGTACACTGCACCAAGTCCACTGTTTTCAATGGATTTATGCCTGTTTCAGTCAGGGCTATGGCAGTTCCTGCTACTGGGTATCTGTTCAGAGGCAGAAATCAGAAGACACGGTTTGATAGCAGTTCTAACTGGCTGCAGTTTGCCACATGCCTTGGTCTGATCCTGGGATAGCTGATATACTTTCTTCACATGCGTATATCCCACTTACTTGCTGGAATGAATGCCACATGCGAGGTTTTTCAGGTGCAGCATCAACAGGCAGATCATGCTTTAGTGGGATTTGTATGTCAGCTTTGTTAAATCAGATTCAAGTACATAACTGGATATGTGGGAGTACTCTGTGAATTCGGGATGCGTACAGAGGCTTTAGGACCACAAACCACTACAGACTTATCGTTCAGCCATGTCTGTTGGCACAGGATATGTAAGAAAGACTCAGTAACGGGGCAGGTACAAGTCACTGCTAAATAAATAGTACACATTTTGGCTATTTATTCTGAACAGAAATAGGAGATGATGACATTTCATGTTTTGCCTGACAATGGAATAAGGGGCATAGTACCTCTGCAGTCTTAAGCTGTAAATATTCACATACTGTAAAATGTCACAGTTGTACCTTCAAACAATAACTGTGCAAAAGTTAAAGCCCCCTCAGCACTGACATTGAAGCTCTATTTCATTCTCTTCTTTGAAAAAAAAAATTAGTATAGGAAGTAGCTTTGGCTAAAAATGGTCAAGTTAATTTTCACAGAAGACACTCTTCAGTCACTTCTAAAGTCTGCACAATCAGACAGAAGTCTCCAAACCACTCTGCCTTGAAAATTTTGCTTACTTTAAAAATTACCTTTTTGCCCTAAATACTTTCCTTCTACTGTTACATGCTTATTATATCTATTTCATTCTTCCTGAAAACATATGTGCTTTTTACTTTCTTTCCCTGTCTACTTTATTTCATCCTTACCATCATTCTTCACTAATCTCTTTCCTCAGGGTCCTCTTTTCTTCATCTAAGTTAATCTTTATTCTTCCTTAAGATGAAGAAATCATCTCTTGATCATGCCATTTTCTCCTATTATAACTTCATCATTTTCCTTTTAAATTTCATTGTGCATGTAAATACCTTTTACAAATATCTTCAAGCTCTTTTATTTCTGTGCCTGCTTTACTCCACTGAAAATGTGCCTAATAAAGTCACTGGTAGCCACTTCCTACTTAGCAAAAAGTAAACACCTTTCCCCTGTTTCCTTTGATTTTCATGATGCTTTATTGCAATTTCTAGTTTGTAGATCTCTTTAATTACCAAGTCCTGAAGTAGTTCAGAATTGAGGTTAACCTTGGTATGGTAAGCCTTTGGTAAGCCTGTGTAACCGAACTGGAGGGCTGTGTTCTCCATCCGTCCCGTATTGTGCCACCAGCTGATAACTGCTGTTCAGAAACCTCTTAAAAAAACTTTTCAAACCAGAAGAGCAGCAATTACAATTTTTTTCTCTGGCATCTTCAGGAGACTCATTTCCTTCTGAGAATTAGTGGGAAGATGGCCCCTGTTACTGTCCCCAGTTCTCTTCTCTGGCAGCAGACATTGCCTTCTAAAAGCTTTACTAACTATGTAAGCAGGAGGAAGGAAGAAATAACACGTGAGAGTATCATATATAGAAATGAAAAGTATGAGAGAATTTTTTAAAAAGGTGAAGAGACCAATAAGTAAAAGGAAACTGTTTTCATGTTTACTAAATGTGTATAAATCAATGGGTTCACTGACTACCCAAGTTAGGGAAGAAATTAGAGGGAGGCTAAAAGTGTTGCAGAAGAGGTAGATAATTTTCACATGGAGGGGTGCTGGTAAATATATAACCCAGGCATGTTCTCTGTCTGTAATAGTAATAGTGTTAAAAAATGAGTTTGGATTCATAACAAACAGTACAGAAAGCAATGCAGAAAGTATTATTATGTTTTCATTTAATCAATGCTAGGCCCTCACCATGTTTCACTACAGTTCCTTGTACAAAGAGGAAACTGGGAAAAAAATAGTGTTATTTAACACAGATACGAACAAAGTGGGACACAGTAAATAGCACAGAGAATAATTACAATCATACATACTCCTTTCCTAATGTTAGAAAAATAAAAAAAAAGAAAACAATATATATAAATTATGACCAGAAATAGATTACATATACCAAAGTTAATTTGTAGAACTTACTGACTTGAAATAAATCTGAGAACAAAAGCTTCCCATATAGCAGCATAAAAAATTTTGATGCTAATACAAATAACAGGAATACCTAATTTAGATTAGATTGAAAACTAAGTCGATTAGAAATTGAAACCCTTGTGTTTCAGATCGTAGGACAACTGTGAGAATAGAAATTGTAATACTCTAATGACAAGTGGTGTTGTTAGAGTTTGCTGCATTAATTTAAACATTGCCGACTTGCTGGTGTCTAAGACACTGGATGAGAGGTGTGGTTCAGTCTGCCAGGTTGTCTGTTCCTAGCTACATGCACAGTGAAATACAGCATCCTGTTAAAGCAAAGATTTCTGAAACTTTTGCAGCTGAGCCTTCCTTCAGAAAATTGGTCATGTTTTGTGCCCCGCTGAATATACCTTCTGCCCTTTGCTTCCCTGCATCTCAGTTATGCAACCAGCTGCTGGCATCTGGGCTGCACACCCTCCCTGTGCTACAGTGGGCAGTTTGCTTGATGGGACCAGTTACTGTAGGCAAGTTAGAGAAAGTATTTGTAAGCCTGCTGAAGTCAGAGGTATTATAATAGTATAAAACCTGGCTAAATTGGATGAAAATCAGGCTCAGAGTTTATCCTAAGTATTCTCTTTCCAATTTTATTTTAAATTTTATGACAGGTATGGTTAGAATCCAGTCAGCAGCGAAGAAACCCACTAATTGCTCATTAAGAAATGCTCTGTAAATCCTTTGTTAGCTTTGCAGTCTTGCAGTGGTTGGAATAGCTGAACTATCATTATCAAGATTAAAAACAATGGTCTCACAGTACTACATAAACCCTTTGGAGAATGAAGTATTCCTCCTTTTAAAAATCTTCCTCTACTGACAGTAAAGTCTATTTTATACCTAGCTGTAAGAAAATAAATCTTTGATCTGCTAATAAAGTTCTCACCACTCTAGTATGCTGTAACAAAAATTTTCTTTCTCTCTCTCACTAGACTGAAGACATTAAAGAGATAGCCCGGAAGACACAAGCCCTGCCGAAGGTGAACACTAAAAGGCAGCGAATCGTAGTCTTTACCCAGGGCAAAGATGACACTATACTGGCTACAGGTATACTTTTCAAATCTCCATTGTTGTTCACAGTAAATATTCCAGCTAATCAGTTACAAGTTGTGGTTGTACAAATTTTAAATGGTAGTCAGAATGTTTGCCTTTTGATGTTACTCCATCTTTCTCATCTTTTATGCTTTTAATTGTTTCAAGAGTCTGAATTTAAGAAGCTATTATTTCACAAGAATGCCTGAGAGTTTAGTTCTGAACATTTTTATAACATGGATTTAAAATATTGATCCAGTTGGTTTTACTCAGATTTTTATGAGTTGAGATTTTATCTGTGTAGCCATCTTTGCTGCAAACAAGAATACACTGTGCCTGCTGAGAACAGCTGTGCAACAGTGTAGTATATTTAAACATTTGCAAAGAGGAGGAAGTGAAATCCAGTACTAAGTGAATTTCCAGGCCTTTTTTGCTTTGAGCAAGTCTCACTTTAGCTTTTCTCAGCCGTCTGCTCTTCAATTCTCAAAGGAGTACGTGGGAAAAAAGGTGTTCTAGCAGGGATACAAGTAGTTTCTGCTGTCTAAATTCATGATGTACGACACACAGATTTAAGCATTATAAACATGACTGCCTACCTTTTGACAGTCTCTTTAATTCTGTCCACCTCTGCTTCTAGACTAAATAAAGCCATTAAAAACATGTGCTGTGGCGAGCCATTTTAGTAGTTCATTCCTTCACAAGGTAAGTTATTAGTCTGGGCTGAATTTCTCCTTTGGAAATCAAGTGAAGTAGAGGAAGCTTTGCACCTGAGGGACTGGTGCTTACTCATACGATATTTGCCTCAAAATCAGAATTGGCTTCAGACTGTGGCTTCAGGGCTAGGCACTAAGCAGGTATGTCACTGCTATATAGATCATTCCTAGCAGCACTTTGAATGATTTCTCCAACAGTTTGCTGCTTCCCCTATTTTGTTAGCTACAAACGGTTTTAAAGGAAGTAGAAACCAGTCACTGAGAGTTGGGTGTGTGTACTGCACTGAATGATGGTGGAAGTGTTCCTTCCAGAAAGCTACAGTGTAATGTGGATGGCCCATGTGGAGGCACTCCACTTGAGTATCGTACAGTTGACTGAAAAATAGCAGTATAAAAATGTTTTTATACATGAGCTAGTAATAATGTAGTAAACCTAAATCTTGTATGTAACCCTCCTGTGCTCTTATTTAATTTTCACTGAGTACTTTTTTTATTCTTCAAACTGGAGTTGTTAACAAATCCATTAATCCCTCCTTTGATATTTTTACAACCGGGAGCTTATTTGAGGACTGACACTTGCTAATCTTAGCTGTTTGTTCACTATGAAATGAACTTAAATTAGAGAATGCGCTTTATATGCATGATAAATGTGAGATGGATAGAGACTGTATGCAATGGTGTCAGCTACAGAAGCAAACATGATAAATGTTAAGGCAGTTTTGAGCCGTAGGATAAGCTATTCAGTGCACAAGCATAGCTGAATCTCTTTGCTATGTTGTTATTCATGGCAGCCAAATAAATGTCAATAATAAAAGAGAATTAAAGATTTTCATTTCCCAGAGGCAGTCCTCTAATACAGCTTGATCTTTCATTTCATTTGTAATTCGTTCTCGTGTCAGGATGCAATCATTTGCCAGGCTCTGTGTGTCATGTTAAGTCATTTAATAATGATTAAGAACATAAAAATGTTTGGCCTGTGGGGCAGTTCTCGAAAGAGATACCAATTTGTTATTGTTTTCCCCCTTTTCCCTTCCTTTCGTATGGACCATCTTTTTCCCACCTCCTCACACTAAAATAATAATGGAAGAAGGAAAATGTGTCCCTTAATTTAACGTATGATGATACCACAGAATGGCATAGAGTGCTGCTAACACACTTCTTTCAGAACTAACTAGGTCTAGGTTTCAAACCCACAGTGGAAAGTATAAAAGTTTCTAAACAATCTTTAAAATAATGACTACATTTAGGAGTTACCAGTATAAAATTGTTGTCTTTTTCTAATGCAAAGGAGTATGGTTTTTGAAAAAGCAGGCCATGTGTATTTGTTTATCTTGCCCTTCTGAGGGAACAGTGAAGAAGAGCTCCCAAAGAGCTTGTGCCTAGATTAAAATAGTATTTGCAAAGTTAGCTATGGATTTGGGTATGCTTGTTCATACCTTCTGCTTTATATTTTGTCCAGGTTAATAATAATAAGAACAACATGTTTATTATGTTAAACAACATATTTATGCAGAGAGACCTCAACAGATTGTAGAGAGACCTTGACAAATGAGAGAAATGGGCAATCACCAACCATATGAAGCTTAACACGGGCAAGTGCTGGATTCTGCACCTGGGATGGGGCAACCCTGGCTGTGTGTACAGACTGGGGAAGGAGAGGCTGGAGAGAAGTGCTGTGGAAAGGGCCTTGGGGGTCCTGGCCAATGGCAAGGTGGATATGAGTCAGCAGTGCCCTGGCAACCAGGAGGGCCAAGCATGTCTGGCTTGGATCAGGCTGCACCCTGTGAAGAGGCACAGCCAGATGGCCACCCCCATCCTCCTTTCCTTTCCCCCTGCTCCCATGCATGACAAAATGAGACAGGCAGCATGGAGGCTGTGAGGACATCCTTAGCAGAGCTCTGTTTGCTCTGCCAAAGGCTCTGTTAAGGACGTTCCAAGGGGCTGGGTTGCAAGGAGAGGATGCACCTCTTTGAAGAGTTCTGTGTAGGTCAAATGAGGATCAGGTTATGGAAATAATGAGGGGATATACTTGGATACCGTTCTGGCTGGAAGGAGAGGAAATAAGATGGATAAAAAGGTTTGTTGAAGTTTGCCAGGCTATTCATGAAGCGGCACAGAATGATACATGCTGAAAATTTGACAAGGACTTTCTAGGGCAGGGTAGAGGTGTGTGTGATACGAAGAAGGCCAGATACAGCTGTTCATCACATGCAGAGAGGACTGTGGCAACTGGACATTTCTGAGAAGTATCAACAGGTATTTGAGGAGCAGAGCATAGGGAAGAAAGGCACAGCTTATTACCAAAAGAAGAGATTGACCAAACAGATTGGAGAATACAGTTCTTGCAGATGAGAGAGAGAGAGAGCTTAGACTGAGACAGCTGAAAAAACTGCTGCAATTTATACAACGTTGTTTTAATGCCAACCAAAACCACTGGTGGCTCACCTCAAACAGACTGCAAGGTGTAGGCAGTCAGGTATGGATTGACAGACAGCTTAGGGTCCATACAGCTGGAGCAGATCATGGAAAGAGTGAGAGGCAAAAACTGCATCATCAGGCTCAATCTAAGCCATTCACATTTGTCAGTCCACTTTCTTTGGCTGTCGGAATTATTTGTGTTTTCAGAGGAAAAATTTCTCTGTCTTTATCATGAAGCGCATTGGGTCTTTCTGCTGTCTGTTCCTATCTGCTCTGTCACAGTACTCCAGCCCCAAGGCCCCTTTTCTCTCTCCTTCCTTCCTGTTCTCTGTCAGTAGGAATAATTGCAAGGAAGAGGCAAGCTCAAATTCAAGCTGAGTGTGATCAGTGTGTTTTAGAGGGAAGAAAAGGAGTGTTTAGGATTGGCATACAGGAGCTGTGGCAGATGAAGTGTTGACTAAATTAACTGTCACCTTCTAATAAGACTCCACTGAGCTCAAGCAAATGTTTGTGGTGTGAGGTTTTCCTCTCCATGTCATAGAATCATAGAGTGGTTTGGGTTGGAAGGAACCTTTAAAGGTCATCTAGTCCTACCCCCCACGATGAGAAGGGACATCTTCAACTAGAACAAGTTGCTCAAAGCCCTGTCCAGCCTGACCTTGAATGTTTCCAGGGATGGGAATATTTGCAGCCTCTCTGGGCAACCAGAGGTACATTTTTCGGTGATGATCTTTTTACTGAGAAACTTGAGGCCGTTGGACCTTCTCAGTGACCTTAAGAATGAGCAGACAAAACCATTGTAATGTTCTCTAGCATTGGTCCCCAGCATGACTGAATTTTGATAAAACTCTCTTGGGAAAAACAGCCTGTGAGGGACACCTGTGACAAAACCTTTCAGCACAGAGGAATATGATTTGGGAAAGGGACTGGTAACTGGAAATGGGATCTATGGAATTCCCCCAAAAAAGTTTATTTGCAGAGCAGTATTGGGTTAATTTCTTGTGTGGATACTGCTCATCCTCATTCCCATCCTGGGAATTACTTGGCTATCAAAACTCTGTTCCCACTACCACAGCCTTGTTCCATGGTATCCCTCTTACCAGGCCTGAGATTCTGGATTTGACTGAGTTTTGAGGTTTGACTAAGCTTGTAAGATACATTTCACATTGCAAGACTTTTTTCTGTAACCACAAGAAATACATAAGCAGAGAGAGCAGGGGAAGTTAATGAACACACGCAGTCTCCTGATTTCAGCAGCTGGAGCTTTAAAGAAATGCACCAAAAATCATAAGCTCTGTCAGGAACATGTATGTCATATCTATATGTGAGCTCTACTCTTCGTCAGAATCAAATGCTGTGAAAGCTATCCCTTTTACAGAGTTGCTCATAACGGTTTTAAACAAATTACTTTTAGTCAGATACATTTTATAACTGGTCTTGGCCCAAAGGGAAATCTTCAGAAAGTCTGAGCAAAATCAGTTCAGCAATGGAAAATGCTTTTATATTGAAATATTTGCATAATTCAAGAACAGCTGAAGCTACAAACTTTAAACTTGGCTTGTTTTATAGCTTTAATAGAGGAAAGAAAAACAATCTGAATTTAAAGAAAATCACTTCAGCATTTTTCAAGTTATGAATGATGAAATCTGGCATGTTCAGGGGTGAACATAGAATTTTCCATTCTTTTTTCCCCCCTGATGTTTGCAGGACCACCTCTATTTACAGGCATGTTTGTAATAACCTCATTTGCTAGAATATGGCAGTAAAAATGGATTTTTCTAAGGATTCAAGCATTAAAGCCAGCTCAGGTCAGGCTTACTAACCACTTAAATCTTCATTTTTTGGGACGCATTACTTGAGATATTTCAGGGGATCTATTAGCAGTGCTGGCAAATGTGGAAAAAAGAGAGAGGTTCATCTTAAAACTTTATTAGTGCACCTACCACATAGTGCATACAGAAATAATTTTGTAGATTTCTGTGTTATCATTATTGTTCTATCTAGTCCATAAATTAAACAGCCTGTGCAGTGTAATCAACTTAATATGTCACAATAAAATTGCAGTGTTACCAAATTTTGGAGCCTGCCTACCAAGCTTTTGATATTGAAGAAAGGCATTTGCCTCTACATGTTATCTGAAACAGAAAACTGAGCTAAATAGGTGTTGTGTCACCCAGTACAACCATCGTTATGGTAATAGATTCAGATATGTTCATAAATCAAAAGTTTCTATGTTTGAATAGAACTAAAACATAATCTAAATTAAAATAGTGACAAATAATAGTATATTTCATGAATTATGAAGCTCCTTTTACTTTGTAAGGCTATGTTAGATCTGAAGTATTTTAGGAGATTTTTTTAAACAATTTGTTTAAGAAGGGTTATCACAATTGTGGAAATGAGAGATTTTAAGAGCCATTCTTAAATTGTATTAGCATGATGGTGTATGCTTTTTGAGGGGAATAAAGAGGGCTGGTGTTCAAGCATATAGCTCACTCTAAACAGAGGTCAGTAGTTTCTTTGTCAGGTTGTGCTGCAATCACAGACCAACATGTTACCTTGTAAGCCTATCTATAAAACATAGAAGTATTTAATACTGTTGACACTGCTGACATTTTATTTGCAGCTCCTCTTCTCTAAGTTACTGAGTATAATGTGTTCTTCTCTAAGAAGCAAGAAAAGGTGCTATTTTTTTTCCTTGCTTACAGCTTCCATGCTTGGTCTTCCAGACAGGAAAATCTTGACTAACCCTTTTTTTATCAACTAGGATTCCTACACATTTGTACAAACCAGAGAAGTGCCTTGGACACAGGGGAAGCAGTAGCTGACTTTTATTACCATGTGCTCTCTTTTTTCACACGATTACACACTTTCACTCTTCCCTATCCCTTTATATTCACAAATAGAAAAGTTTCAAAAACAAAAGTGGATTTAGAAAAAAAGGAAATTTCGGTCCCCTAATGGCTTAACAAGTGAGCCAGAAAGCCCAAAAGAATCAGTTTATTTGTGTCTTAGGAAACCATAAAATCTAAATTAATGATTAACATTTGTTGATAGGGATTAATGAAAAGCAAAGCTGGTAATACTTTCTTGTAACTGAGACCATTCATTCTTTTATGCTGTGTGGGAGTGGAAGACTGAGTGTTTTATTAGACAGGTGAAACACATTATTAAAACCTAAATTCCTGGATACAGGTATTTTGACTGGACTTAAAAGTGTATCAACTGTTGCATCTCAAAGAATGTGTGTACACATATGTAAATAGGCACATGTGTTTCAGTAATTTCGTATTGATTTAAGAAAAGGATGTCTTCCCTGGTCTATTGTGTCAATACACCAATTTCGCCCAGAAATTGGGAGTGAAGATGGGAAATCCCTTTTTCATGTATAATCACTAGTAGTAAGGAGTATCAAACTTAGCTCAAATTTCAGGTGCTACAATGAAATTACATTCTGACATTCTGAGGAAAAATTACTCCTTTAAGCTGTGGAAAAATGCGTGTTTGTTAAAGGACAATAAATATGGACCCCAACTCGATTCCTTAGAACTAGGCTGTATTTAATCTTTCACAGAAGAATTTCTGTATTTCTTTCTCGGACACATATACATAGATTTAGGAACCCAGTTTTTATACTGTAATTCTAAGAAGGATTCTAAAATGGATGCTTGGAGACATAACTATTAACAGACAACTCCACTGTTTAGGTAGTAGAAATTATATGATATTGGAGTGGCAATAGAGAGTGAAAGAGTAGAAGCAGGACTGAGGCAGACCAAAGGTCTGTCTCTAACGTGATATTTGCAACAGTGAACAGCAGTGGGTACTTGTAAAAGAGGATGAAACCAGAGCAAATCTAGAGTAATAGTTCCATGTTACACTCCAGCAAAATGTAGCTTGGGGATTTGTGAACTAGAGATGTTGTCTTTGTGCTTAATAGGCCAAAATAGGATTTTGTTGTACATAATGTCTTGTGATAATGAGTCACGGAGTCTGTGTTATGTAAAGAAATGCATCCCCTTACTTGTTTGGATTCAGACACTTAAGAGTGTTCCTGGCTGTCTCCAACTGCTTGTGGCCAGTCCATAATCATTCCCTGTACAATGTCTTTTTACTTTTGATTTTGAAGAACTCTTGCTTATCTCCCCTGCACTATTCTTCTTTCCAGACTCTTTTCATATTCTGTTTACTTGTTCTGTGTTTGATCCATAATTCTGACACTCTGAGCCGCCCTTCACTGCACCTTTTTTCAGGTCTGCTTAGTCTTTGTGAATGGGGCGGGGGGGGCAGAATGTTCGACTTACAGGTTCCTGAGGAATTTGCAAAGTTGTTTAATTTTGTTGTTTTCTTTGTTCTGTATTCCTCTATTAACAATTTTTAACAGTGTACTTGCTTTTCTGGCTGCCACTTATTGATCTGATGTTTTCATCTGCTGTAACTTCAAATTTTCTTTGTGGTGTGGCAATTTGTGGTTTAGAGTCCATCATTGTATATTAAAGCTAGATTGGTTTCTAAATGGGCATCTTTTTTACACTGATTGACAAAGAATTCTATAACCCATTAATCTTGGACACTTTTTCCATTCTTCACACTCAAAGTAAAAACTTTTGTTTTTACTATGCCAAGTGAATCTAAATATCTCACAAGAAGATGGTGCTTGCTGCACTGGAGAGCTCCCTCAGAAATGGTGCATATAGCCAGGAGATGCTACCCCAGAGCAGGTACACACAGCTAGCGTTGAAACTGGACTTAGGCAGGGGGATTTTGGTAGGGCCACCTCTTAAACCACTGGAGGCCTGTCTTGCTGGACTCTGGAGGGCAAAACTGAATGAATTCACAGTCAGATACTGATTCAGATGCCATTAAATCCCAAATAGACATTCTTGTTCTGAAAAGAAAGTACCTCTACATTGCAGTGCTGCTTCTTCCTCTTCTTTTTTATTTTTTTTTTTTTTGAGAAATGAGGCCTTCCCTTTGATATTATTCCTCAATTAGAGCACCCACACAGAATTAATTAATCATAAATTGCTGGTGTCTCCTGTAATGGCTGTAATACATAAAAAACTGGTATCATTTTACTTGCAACCTGAGTGAATTGTGAGGTATTTATTCAGAAAATGTTACATCAGTACATTATTATTCTGTTGGCTCAAACCATGAAGCAACAAAACTGCCTACCACAAATCTTGAGAAGAGAGAATGGTCGTCGTTAAGCCTTGTGGTTACCAAAGCAGGCCCCTACTCTTCTGAGCAGTCATGGAAGGAATGAGGGTTCACCTTATTCTATGGCTGTGTGGCCCTCAGAGCACAAGATTCCGAGACTTGGGTTCCTGGCAGTTTTAAGCTGAGAGTAAAATCAGAAGTCTGTGGCTCCTCCTGGGACACCCATTTCCATCCCCTACTTCTCCTCCCACCCTGCCAGCACTTCTCCACCCACACGGGGCAGTTCATCAGTCTGCTCAGACTGACAGAAAGCTGAGTGCTGAGCGCTCTGGGCCAGCCCCTCGCAGTGTCCAGGCGAGTGCTGGTGCCGGCATGGGAGGAGAGCGTGCAGCATTTGCCATGGAAGGAGACAAGGATGAGGCTCCAAATCTGCAAACTGGCTGAAGCTGCTGTGGAGCCTTACTTTGAGGCATAAAACATGGTGTTTTGTTTTGAACTTCCATCTAGCAACAAAGACTCTAGTTCCAAAGTGGGAATAGAAGTAGCTTCAACATTGGCTGATAATACTGTAGAATGGTGTCTGAAAAGCAAAGAGCAAAGAACTAGGGGACAGAGCCACAGATACACTATCAGAAGGGAAACAAACTTTTTATGATGTCATATGCTGAAAACCACCAATTTTATTATGGAACTCAACTAAAACAATGATGAAACAGAATCAGTAATTGGGAAGCACTGGAAGTGGATCAGCCTTCCAGATTTAAATTGTGCTTTTCACATATACATGTGAAATTGATATATTCACATATATTCACATATACATGTGAATTGATGCAACTTTATCAAGGTCATCCCTGTTTTCTGAAAATGACACCTACGTACCCACCCACCCACCTGTCTCCATGTACACCAAACAGGGAATTCTGGTGACTTTCAGTTTTTCAGCAACTGTTTCTACATCTACAGTGTTATGTCAGTCTAAATATATCTTTCTGAGTTCTTGAAAAAACTGAGGAAAAGCCAAATCTATAGTGTTCTGTTTCATAGGAAATAATAATCCTAGACACTTTTAATTAAAATCATGCTTTTAAGTTTAAAGTTCACCATTGTCCTTTTCTGTGTATTCATTCAGTGTTCCTGCAATATTCAGTACTGGACACTAGCCATTTCTCCTCAAAAACATATGCCTTAATGAGTTGAAATCTGAAACCTGTGCTTTAAAGGTTTGCAGTGCGTACACTTCTCACCTCCCAACATTTAGGGTTCAATCATACTAACAGGATGTCTGTTTTATGAAATTATTCCAATAGTATTTTTTTTACGGATAATTTTTGAGACATAGACTTTCTCTGTATCCTAATATGGTGTGATTATTTTTTTCATTGTAAGAAATTAAATGTATGGCTTGTTCAGCAGGTTTCATAATAGATCAATAATTTGTTGGGTTAACTTTTTTTTTTCCTGTGGAGATGTGGGAAGATCAATGTCTGTAGTGCCCTAGGTCAGGATCAATAGTTTTAATAAAACTTCCTTTTTTTGTTGTTTTGGGGTTGTTGGTTTTTTGTTTTGCCTTTGTACCTTTGTATGGTTTTGCTTTTATTAATGAGCTTTTCCTTTAGTTTTAGACCATTAATGGTTTTCAGATAATGTCACACTGCCCAAGGTCAAGGCCAGTTTGAACTAAAAACTACTTATCAATGTTTAAATCTATTGGATGGGCTTACATATGTTAGAAGACGTAGGAGTTTGAATCACTGCTTTCCAGGGCCCAAAGTTAAAACAAAACAAAATCTCAACTTTTTGGGAGGATGACACACACAGGCCTTTTTTGTGTTTCCTTAAGTAAATAACAGTTGTCTTATTTATGGATCTCATACTAGCATTAACAATGTGGGTAACTACTGTGGCCTTGACTGCTCTTCAATTAAAGATACTAAAAGCTCCATATGGACCTTTATAATGGCATATTGCTCGTTCCACAAAACCAGTTTGAAATAAAATAGCATCTCTTTTGTTTATTCCTGAAATTCTGGATGGGAAGAAGCAGGTTATCAAAGCGTGTGTTATCAGCTGGAGTGCTTGAGAGAATGCCACGTTGTTGTCTCTGAGGCTCAACCCTGTGTCTTTTGAAATCAATGGAAAGATCTCATTAACTTCATTGGATATTGATTATGGTCATGGAGAACTTAAAAGATTAATGAATATTAATGGGGTATACTGATCCATGTGTCTTTTTGTGTGTTGTACCTTGTCTGGAATCTGCGATTCAATTTTTGTAGTCTACCTAGAGGTTATAGAAAAAGCGAACTTTATGTAAGCTGAAAGATTTGATAACACGTTTTACCTGGAGGTGTCTTCTTTGTTGTGTGGTAGAAGTGAGGGGCACAAGGAACTGCACCCTTTGACCACTGGCACCTAGGCAGATTATCTTCTGTAGGAGATATTTTTTCCATTATTTTGGCAGTGGTAGCCTGTTTTTTCTAAGCAGCAGTTCACTTCATAACAAATCATCACAGAGGAGTTTGAAAAGCAGAACCTGTACTCAGAAGGTGCCCTACAGATTCTGGTAGCCTATCATCTTTAATTTAGAGATTTTATTTCCCATCTTGTGATTACAGTTGAATGAACATTGTAGAAAAGTTTAAATTGTAGCTATCCATGTCGTGCTTTTGCCATAAATGATGGAACTTAGGTTTTCAAGCCTCTAATCTTCACCTGCTCAAATAGTCTCTTATAGAATAATCACACAGAATGGAAGGAGAGTAAAATGTGGCATGTGTGGTGTCCCTGGATGAAAATTAACTGCAGGAACTGATCCTTTGATCAGAAGTTTCTCTGCTGTAGCATCCAATTGCAGACAATGAAAGTTGTGGGAAATAGATGGCTGAATGGAAGACAAATCCTTAGCTCCAGGAGGGACAGAGCAGAGATCCTGGCTAGTGGAAAAAGCAGACAAAGGGGAGATTTGAATGGGTCCCGCTTTGCCTGATTTTAGGGACTTGGAATTTATTTTGTGTAAGACGACAAAACGTCTAGAATGAACATTGAGGGCATGTGGGAGGTTAATTGGACTGCTTGGAAATGGTTAATTGTCTAAAAGTGGATTTGTGAGATTTTATGATCGGTTTGGCTGAGTGATTTCCACAGTAGGTCTTAGAGATAATGCAAAGTGGAAATTATTTAAATGCCATATCTGAAAAGTAGGCTGTGCCTGTCAGTCTGATACCAATGACCTGGCCTTGACACACCTGAGCATACTATAGACTGTGAAGTGGCAGTTAAGATATAAACCTCTGGATGCCACAAAAATAATGTTTATGTAGTTGATCCCATGTGAATGAAAGTAGGCTCTGTCTTATTTTCACCATAACTGTTTTCTTTGTTATGAATAATGAAGACCGTAAAGTAAGCAGATCTTGCATAGAGTGTATACAGACAGCAGATTTAGTCAATAGGGTAAACATGGACTGTTTCTATATTGTTACATTTTGGCTATACCTACTGAATGATATAATACTAATATTTGTTCAAAAAGAATGCACAGAGTAGTCTGACACCAGATTTAAAGTTTGGGAGGCTGTGTACACTGATTTTGTTTGCTGTAGTCCACTACCCTGTGCCCCCCACTGCCCTCCTAATCCGTCCTGATTCGTCTGCCTGCCCCAGTGATTAGCAGTCAAAACTAAATCAAAGAGGAGTCTATCGAACCAAATATTTATGTCCCTTGTAATGTGACACTGTGATATTGTACCGTGAACCTGAAAAGATGCCAGGCCATGCGTTGTGTCTAATGGCAATTGATCAAAAATGGGACTGCAGAACTCTACTCCAAATTGTTGGCTTTATAAATTTGATAATAAGTACATTTCCTGATAGAATATAACAGTGCAGTAAACTGTGCATGCCCTCTCTTCCCTCCGCACCTGTCCAATTGCAGAATGCTGTTTGTACAGTACATTGTCGTCGCTGACAACTGAACAAGAATTTTTAGGAGCAGTTGGCTATCAAGTGATGGCAAATTTAAAGGTTATGCAAATTGTGCCAGTACAGCCCAGCTTGTTTCAGACCTCTTTTCTCTATTATCATATCAATTGAGTCAGCTCATAGTAGACAAAGCAAGGTTATGGGAACCACCTAGAGCATCATGCACCATTAAACATCAATGCAGCATACATGAACATCTGCAACAACGATCTTATTAACAGAGGGTATAACGGAAGGCAATAAACAGCTTTCTTAGTCACCTAATTGTAAAAAATTTAATAACCTAATACTTGCATTATTTATCAACAGCAGTTTAGTCAAAAATTACACAATTGCAGTGGATTAGATTACAATACCTATTGTCTGCTGTAAATTGCTACAAAAATATGAAAATCCATTTGTGAGCAGTAAAACACTTTAGTTAGTAGAATCCTAAAAATGCCATTTTCTTTTAATTTCTGACACATCATGAAATATAAGTATCTCTTTTTTGCACTGGCCTTTTTATACTTGGCTAGAACCAAATACAAAAAAACCCTAAGAACTGTTTTTGATTTCCTAGACATTGACTAGATAGCTTGAACATTTCAAAAATCAAGGCACAGGTGTTTTGTTGTGAAAAGTAACATACAGAAAACATAAAATGATCTTGTGTTTGTAGTCAAAACGGATGTTTGGAGGGACAAAGTAAAGCAGATTAGATGTCTGTACCGGATATGTGTTGTGTGTGGGCTTCTGGAGGAGACACTGCACTGGTTTAGAAGATGAGAGTATGTGAAGCTGTGATCTCAAATAGCTGAGGGAAATGTATAACAAAATAAAAATACGTTAGAAGTTGATTACAAAGAGAAAGGAGGTTTGTCTCTTTAAGGCCAAGCCAAACTCTAGGGATAGGGTAGGCTTGAAGCACACTCTTTGCTGGAATCAGGTCCGTTGGTGGGCAGTGACAGCCCTCCTCTCCCTGGAGCTGGGGGCACTGCTGGCCTCCGTGGGTTAACAGGGGACCAGAGGCCTGCTCATGAAAGCTTAGAGCTACAGAAGGAGAGCACCACTCTTCCTGTTTTATCCTGAATGTGCAAATGTACAGGTATTCAAGAATTAAGACAGAAAAGAAATAAGAGACTGGATGAATAAATCAATACAGGCTCAAAGGTTGAATGTGACAAGTGCATTCAGCAGAAAATCCTGCTCCAAACATTAGGCTGCTCCCAAGCAGTTTTGTTCCTTCCTGGCACCGTCTGCTCCCGACTGTTGCCACTGAGTAGCAGCAACCAGATCAGATTTGTATTTATGTGGAAAAAGAATGAAGCCTTCTAAATTTTTGTTAAGGTAAAAATCCAAATTGTGCTAGGATCACTGGCTACAATCAGTCTCCTGGTCACCAGTAGACACCTCAGTCATTGCCTTCATCAGCAAGAATTAACAGGTGATGGTGAAGGATGCAGGGAAAGAGGAAGAGTGACTAGACAAAGATGAGTAGAAGCTTGGTAAAAGGATTAATTTGGCAAGCTGAGAGTTAGGGCATTAATTTTGTTTCCATAGAAAAAGGGAAGTTTTTCTTAAAAAATGTTGAAGTGAAAGTCTTTTCTTTTTAAATCTGTTTTTATTTCCTCTAGGAAAAGAGGGCAAAAAAAGCAGTGAAACTGTCTAAATAGACATTAAATATATGTTTTCTACTGAAATGGTTCTAAAATGAATAAATAACAAGCATTTTCCATTTTTTTTCCACATTTTTGAGTTGCAGTTCAAATGATCTCACTCTGTGGGCTAACCAGAGTTTTTTCCTGTGTATCTCTGTGGTTTTTAAAGCAGTATCTGCTTCTTGCCTTTTCTTCGTAACTTTTCATAACTTACTTTTATCTGTATTTTACTTATACACATCTATTTACTTGCTTACCAGATTGGAAACTCTTCAGAGCAGGATTTTTTTTTTCTTCTAATACATATCTTGATGGTCATCTTGAAACACAAGAATACACATTACAAAGATCATGACTTGAATTCACCTGTATGCACCAACTGAAGTTTGATTAATTTAAAATGTTTTATTGCTTCTAAAAAGATAAGTGTGTCATTTTGGGTATTATTTTGGAATCACTTAAATTTGAATTATTCAGCAAATTAATACTACAGAAATAATACTTGAAGGAAAAGTAACCAAGAGTGACAGGCGGTGATAGGAATTTGACAGCGTTCTGCAGAGAGAGAGGCTGGGAATTTTTTTTTCACTAGGTTACTTATTTTAGTTTTGTCAAGCAGCCTGGCTTCATAGCACTGGGGTTTACAGTAAATGACAATGCATGCCCTGTAAAGCCTGTTGGGCTACCTTTATGGGTGCACATATGGGACTGCCATGGTTTAAAGGGCTTCATACACAAACATATGATCCAAGAGCTCTTGCCAGAAACTCTTTGTCAAAACTGCTATTACAATAACTGTGTGGAAATGAATTTAATCCATTGTGTAGTCAATAATTGTAAATATTCAGGGTTGCATAATTTACATCAAAATGTACATGATGTTATTTTTAAAAGGTGGTGTATTTACCATCCTGCTTATGTCAATGGTTAGGTAACACTTTTAAACTGATAACGTGATACTACAGAGATCAGTTGGGGGTATTTAATTATCTAAGAAATTATCTGCAACTAATGTACAGGAAAAATAAGCTCCCTCATTTTGGGCCAGATTTTTCTCTTAGACTGGTATAACCCTTAAAGAATTGCATTAAAAACAGTGGAGTTGCTCTGTTTCAACTGGCATTTTAAGAGTAGGATATTTTCTCACTGACATTAGAACAAATTTTGGCCTCCACTACAGTGGCATCTTCTAAATAGATTTAAAACCTGCTAAAGTCTGAAAAAATTCATTTAGTAAGCATGTTTTAGTCTTCAAAAATAAATAAGTAGTCTAGGGAGATCTTAATTAAATGAAACATGGAGCTTACAAATACAGAATGAGAAGGAAAAAAATTGTTAAAGTTCTAGAGCTGAGCTCTGAGATAAAAGGATGAAAAATTGAAATTTCTACATGTAATTTGAATTTTTAAAGGCAGTGCTGTAGAATTTCTATTGTATAGCTACCTCATCAATGTTCAGCTAGTAACAAATTTTTTTTTCTTTCAAGGAGAAATAGATATATACATTAACTTATTTTTAGTAATATATCTAGGGAAGTCTGTCTTTCTCATTCCAATAGACTGATTTTATTTATGAAACTAAATATAAATTCTCCCAGAAGAAAAATCTCCTTCAGAGCTGCTCTGTAGTGACCTAATGCTCACTCCTTCTCTTTTCAGTCTTACTGATGCTCAAGTGAAATAGAAGTGCCTTGGGCCCATTTCTGCCTCCACTGACAACCCATGCTTCTCAGATTATCATGTAGCATAAAAAAAGCTGTCATGTAACATGGCATTTATTTAAATGATGTGATTTCTGTGTTCACCACTCTGAAACCGAGGTAGAGCTAAGAAAGCTTGTAAGTTTTGACAGGTGTGTTTACCCCGCTAGGGCAATATGCTTAATGTATGAAAAATGTGAGGCAGAAAACAGTTTTTGTCCTACTCAAAATCAAATTATAATGTGTTTTTCTCTCTCTCTTTTTGGTTTTGTTTTGTTTTTAGCCCATGCCCTGGTAAGCTTTTGGTAAGAATGGCTTTGACATGATTTATAGGTTGATACTTGTCAGAAGATTCTCCCATAGGACAGTGTTTTGGTGGCCTAGCAATGCAGTGGTTTAAAATACATCTGTAGAATACCATGAAATGGAGTACAAGCATATGTGTTTCCTGTTGGTGTGTTGGTCAGTCCAAACAGTAAGTGAATGCACACACAGTGTGGTTTCTGAGCTGAAAGGTGTTTCATTTTTGCACAGTCCCCATAGCCGTGCTTCAGAAGGCTGAGGAGTGCGTGTGAGCCAAACGTGTGTCGGTGTAACCCAGACACACCTTTGTGATGTATTCCTTACTCTGGACATTGACCTTCCAGCTCTCATCATCTGGGTGTGTTTACAAGTCTTGGCTACCTTTTTGCAGATAGAAATAGATTTGTTTGTATTTCCAATTCCCATATACAGCTCAAAAACAATGGTGGAGGAGTGTGGCTTGGTTTTCTTACATGTGAGGATCAAATAAGATGTACAGTGGCCAAAGCAATACATGTAGGATTTACAGTGCAGGGAGAGACACATTTGTTAATACCCAAGGCCAGATGTGTTTTTGTGGCACCCTGTGCTCACTGGTGTGGCTCAGCTCACTGTGGTAGAGCTTGCTCTCCATAGAGACCAGGATCAGACAATTTATGGGCTTTGTTTATTGTAACCCATCTCTCCTGTCTTCAGGACTGATTTTTGTCTGAGCTCTTTATGGTACTTCCAGACAGTCATTGTGTTGTATCAGTGAAACACCTGCAGAACCTTACCTTGATTTTGGTGCCTGTGACTTCACACCGTTTGCCTTTCCTGAGTGCTCAACCCGTGTTTGAGCCCGGACAGAAGTCCCAGGAGAGGCCTGAGCTCTGAACACTACCTTATGTCTGCAGCAGCCATGCCGAGCTAGAGCAGTGCGTTTCCTGGCAGTTCAGTGGGCGCAGTTTCAGCTGCCTCTGAAATCAGTGCCTGGCGGGCAAATGGCAATACTCTTGTGTGCTTGTAAGGCTTTTTCAACAGAGTTCATTGCCATTCTAAACCTTAAACATTGTGACACATGCCAGAAAAATTCAGCGGCTTGTTCTTTAGGGCAGTTTTTCCATATATATATGCACATACATATATTAGAAAAATGTTATATTAGCAACAGACTGAAGCAGAACTAGTATTTTTTGTTGACCTCTTGCTTCTCCATCTTTTAAGTAGAGTGTTCTGTTTACATGTGTTTAAAATTATTTAATATGAGAAATAAAGTAGAGATTCAGCTCTTGGCACTGGCAGTGGTACTATAGAAAATAATTACATTTAAGTGTGCCCCACACCTTCAATAAAGTAAACAAAGCACATTTGGCCTATAGAAGATGTTGATGAACCATTAGTGGATGCTGTTACATTTCTTACAATTGTTGTAACTATATGCAGAGTTCTGAGTCCAATCTTGTGCTGGTATAAATCAAGAGTTATTTCAAAGGAGTGGTGTTGAATTATCAGGATTGCAGAGAGAATCGGGTGAAGGTTCAGAGGATACATAATGTGTGCTAAAGTAATGTTTAATTTTACGTCATTATTAATAGTTGATGTGTATGAGTGTACAAGTTGATTCAGATGAACCTTCTTTCTCCTATTAACTCTAATCCTATGAATCACGCTTCAGTGAGAGGCTACTAATATGACTTCTGAATAAAAATGCTCTTGACCAGATAATGGTACGATGTGTATGTCTGAGGAGAGCTATAAAGGGAAGACAAGTCTCATTTACCTCCTAGGATAGAGGGAAAATGGGGTCTGCACACTGTCATTTCCCCTACGGGTATCTATGGAACTATGACTAGAGCCACAGGAGATTCAAAGTCTTTGGCATCATATTCTTTCTCTGTTTCTACTGAAAATGAACTAGCTGTCTCTGAGGGACAGCACTTTGCATCCTAATCAACACTTTTGCTTAGCAAGCTGCAGAGAATTTTAGCTCCATTGCTAAAGAGACCATTAATTGTGGTTTTTTTTTAATGAAAATCAATTAATATTTGTATTGCTTGTATCATACTATAGACATATAAAAGCATTATAAATGACAACTGCTCTGTAACTTGTTTAGGGTCACTTGTTTATTACAGCAATAAAGGATGAACAACTTCTACATTACTAGTTGTAAAGATTCCTTGGGTACATGTTGAATTCATTAGAATACAGCATCATTTGTTGTGCACTATTAAAATACTTGATAGAGAGATCCCAACGCATGTGGCTGACTTGAATCTTGCTTGTTATGCTGTAACTCCACTGAATGGCACAGATTCCCTCTTTCTCTGACAAGCCCTGCATAGCTACAGCACGAGGCCCACAGTGCACAGACCTCGATGGTGGAGGGAGGAGGTGTTGGTGTGCAAAACAAGGCCAGCCTAACACACACCCAGAAAGTGCCGGGAGGGCCAGAGTGTCCCTCCAGGACTGCAGTCTGAAAGTCCCAGCCTGAAAATGCAAGATCTCATTCTGTTTGCTCAGAAGTGACAGGTTGCATCAGCTCTGCCAGGTTTGAAGTTCATCATCACTGCAAGTCTGAAGGATTCCTAGCTGGGGTTCAGCGCCCTGCCCCACACTGCCTTGTAGCTTTGGACAGTGCTGTGCTGATAGGGTGGGGGAGCTGCGGTATCTCTTTGATATCAAGTGTGGTATCGTTGTGTGAAGGACAGCAACAGCATTATTTTACTGTAGAACAAAACAGGAGAAAGTGTTGTGATACTGAGGGTTTGTAAAGAGGTATTGATGTGCTGAAGAAGATGCTGAAGAAGAGACTTAGAGCCTGTAGCCTTCTGGGGTTTACCTTCTGGAGACAGGTGAGAGCTGAGAATCATCCTCAGCAACATGGGCTGGTTTCAAATACTTTACTCATTAATTCTTACCTTACAGCTGCCCAGAGACATTTATAGGTTTTGAGTTCAGGTTTCTATGTTCTGTTATGTTCTTCCTGTCTCTTTTTTTTTTTTTCTTTTCTTTTTATCTCTTTTTTTGGCCCCTGATCTAAAGAAAGTTAGAGAGGGTGGAGGTGGGGAGAAGATGGGACAGAATTCTGTTTCACAGTAGTTCCTTTATTTTACAAGTTATAGCTCACAAAAGAAACATAAATGGGTCTCCATCTTGTAAGCATCTGTACTACCACTACCAGCCCATGGATCAAAAGATTACTTGAGGAAATAGCTAGACCTTTTTTGTATATATTTTAGGTCTACCTTCTTCCTTTCATTTTATTTTAAAACAAAATTAAGGACACTCCAACATGTTGCCCATAAGAGTTCTGTTACAGGTAATTAAATGTAAGTTTACACATTTAATCTACTTTTAAGAGCAAGAGAGACTGGTAAATGACCCAGTTAAGGAAAGTACTCAGCCTAATTGGATGTAATGATTGCTTGCTGGTGTTCATTACTGTACTAAGAGTAGACATGTAGTCTGTGATTCTGATTTGGTTTAGAGACAGACCTGTAGTATTTGCACCTATCATCGGAGTTCGATTGTTTCTGCTAACATCACGAAATAGGCTTGTATTCATTTGGGAGCTTAAAAGTTTTAGAATGGAAGGAGCACTGGGTTTTTTCAGTTATAATTGCTCTCCAGTTATTATCTCTCCAGACTGTTTTACCTACAATAATATGTTAAGCTGAATATGCTAACATATATTTTTGCCTAGGAAGATAAATAGACATTTCACCTCTTTATATATGCAATGTGAGGGATTAACAATAACGAAATTTACCAGTGAGCTGATTCCTTCTGACTTACCTGTGAACTTACCTTGTCTTCAGCCTGTGAAACCACCACAGTAGTGTCTGGGTTTGATTCTTTCTGTGTCACTCTGAAAGAGTTGAGTTCCTGACAAACGTAAAGTCACTGAAAGTTGAATCAAAGCCCCAAAATTTTAGATTTCATTAATGCTTATTTTCTACAATTTTCCTAATTATAGTCACCTTTTTACAATTAGCACTCACAATTCTGGGCTTCCAGGAAATTATATCCAAGTGGAATATGTTGTATCATGGAAGACACTTGTTACGTAAAAATAGAACGCTGGATTTTATGCCCAGAGGAGCAGCCCTTGGACTTCCAAACACTTATGTAATTATTCTTATTTCATAAGCTCTCAGAATGATGAATGAAATCAGAAGTGACTTTCAAAAGCAAGGCCACTAACGACCAGTGCACTTAGGCAAGGTGTCTCAATGTTTGCTGGATTGATGATGGATTTGGGAGTTTTGTAACATAAATGGATCAAAATTGAAGTTAAAGCAGCATTAAATTCACAAAAACAAGGATACTCAGAATGGATACTTCTGCTTCATCGTAATTCATCCTGCTGTGTTTAGTTGCTACAAAACACAGATCAGTAAGAGAAATTAGCTCTTTTGGTGCTATTACACAGACATAGCAATGTAATTTAATGGCAGTTTTAATTCTAACTTACTTCATTTATTGTGAAGGAAAGGGAAAAAAACACCAAACCTTGGTATTCTTTTGTTGCTCTCTCAGTATATATTATTGTCAGCTATGGTTTAGTTGACTATACTGTGCTAGAAGAAGTTCTCCTAAGGTTAAAGAAAGATAGTTTGCCTACTGGATGTGTGCAGATGGTAATATTTTGTAATTTAGTATGTGCTCCAAAGCCATGCTGGCTCCTTAAACTTCAGTACTTCAAAATATGAGATTATTGCTCCCCTTGAAAATATATAGCAAGTTACAGAAAGAAAATGTTTTGCCCAGGTAGACATGGAAAACTGTGACCAGGAAAAAAAGAAAGCAAAAAAATTGTTCACGAGAAAACTTTCCTGATGTATTTGGGGTTTTAGACTAATTCACTTACTTAAAATTATATCTACTACAGAAAGAATAAAATAAGAGCTCCTAGTGCAATACTTACCTGCGTATACTAGATAGAGGGAGCTGAGGGAGGGAATCAAGACAGAGGAGGAAAAAAAATGAGGAAGATGATGGTGAGAACTTTGATTTGTGCTAGTTGGCTTGAATAGAGTCTTATTTGATGCCACACCCCATTTACAGCTTTCGAAATACAATGTGCATTATTCGCTCTCTGTGCCCAAACACACACATTTGTATGCGTAGGCAATTGTCTGCTGTGCATTTAACGTGGAACATCTGTGTGTGCCCGGGCACACTTGGGAAGGAGCAGGTTAGTTTATGACAATGTGTCTTCAATAGACTTAGCACATTGTTCATTGTTTTAGTATTATCTAGAGCAAATCAGTATACCTTCTTGTGAAATGGATGAATACACTCTGCTTGTCTGGCAGAGTTTAATGTAAGACCTCTCTTTCTTGATTTCCAATTCAAATGAATCCTGTTAAAATTACTAAAAAACATTGCTCTTGAAGACTATCTTAAGAGCACAACACAGCATTGAAGCACGTTTCTAAATAGCTTTCTTAACAGGGTAGAGAGTAGGATGCACTGAGAACTGACTGAAACCTGTTCTTTAATTGGAATATTCATCTTATGTTTTTCATTACCCTTTTTCCTTTGCCTCTCATGGATGGTTGTTGCTAATGCTCCCCTCCCCTCCTGGTGGGCCAGCCAACAGTTCCCTCTGGAGGCAGCATCATTATATCTGCCTGGTTCACTTAGTAGCAGATGGTGAAGAGCAGTAGAGCTGATACACTGCATTTCACAGAAACCAGGATCCTTCTGGTACCTCTGCAGCATACACAGACTTGCCTGATTTGAGACTGTGAATTCTTTATATGCCTCCCAAACTAGGTTTCCTTGTTTGCTACTGTGTATGTCAGTGTAAGAGTGATTTTTATGATCTGCTCTGTTGCTGGACAGTGAAGAAACTACTCATCTCCAGGTTTCAGTTATTGCAAGCTCTGTTTTCCATTTTATTTCTATTTTTACCAAAAATTAAAAGAAAACAGCTCTGATGGTTTTTCTTTTCACTGGTTGACAGGCTTTTCTTCCCCCTCCCCTTTTTGTAATTCCTGCTGTCTGCCAAAGGACAATCTGTTTGCTCTGAGACAGTTTAATGCATACTGACTACCAGAGGCAGAACTTCCATTGGCTCTGTTACAGGGGTAATTTACACTTTAACAAGGTATTGTGACAAGGTGGTAATTATATTTTTATCACGTCATTATGACATTACCACCTGGAAAGCCATAGCTGATTAATTAGTGGCATATATTAAATTTATAACCCTACAACTCTAAAGTTATCATACCTAAGTGGTGTAATTATGCTGAACTATGGTGTGGCAGTGAATTGGAGGTGAAGATGCTGAGTATCCACCTATTGCAATACATTTAATGAGTGCCAGTAGAGGGCAGGGAGCTGAAGGAAATAGTTGGGGTTTTTAAAATAAATACTAAGGAAGAGGGTGAAATCACTGAAATCTTGAAACCAAATCTAGTCAGATGGCAAGTTGCAAGGCTTCTTACGTATAAGGATTTTTTTCTAAAGGTATCATTTGAAAGCACTTTAACTTATGCTTGTTTTTGCTTTTTATTTCACAGATTTATTTTAGTTAATTCACAGGTATTTTGTTTTTAACAATGCAGCAGTTTCTGTTGGTCTTTTGGAGGCTTGTACTGGCCATTCTGGAGGCTATGTCGCCTTCCTGCAGCTAGTAGAAAGAACTGGTTTTGGCAGGATGGATTTTTCTCAGTCTTGTCCATATGCCCCAGGTGTTTTATATTGTTCTTTCTGATTTACTTTTTTCTTTTACTCTTTTGCTTACTCCTTTTCTCTTGTCCTTAGTATTAGGAGGGAGAGAAAATAAATGAGGCTGGAAGTAAATAATGAAAATGCCCACAACTTACAGCTTGTTTGAACGTGTTCCCATATCCCTGTGCAGTAAATACAGAGAGAATTATAAACCAAATCTATTTTTACCCAAATTATCATGCTAAAGGTCATAGTTTTGATTTGTTTTGATTTTCAGTGTTTGTCATGCATTTCAAAGTCAGATTCCCAAGTAACTCATGTTTTATTCTTCCCTTTCTCTACAGAAAATGAAGTGACTACTTTCCCTGTGTTGGTGAGTGATCAGAGTGAAATTGTGGATACCAATGGAGCTGGAGATGCATTTGTTGGAGGTATTTCTTACTTCTTTCTGTTGTTTGGAGATAATCCTATTATTCTCTCTATATAAAATCTACTGGTTTTTTATTCAACTGTCCTTCAGAACAAGCTTCGTTCTTTCACAGCTTCTCTGCATCCTGAAGTTATATGATTTAATTAAGTTCTGATTTCCAAAGGGGAAGTGTGTTCTATTACTTCAAAAATAATATGCCATTATGCTGTACTCTGGTCGTTTTCGTGAGATTAATTGTATCTGTCAGACTGTTGCATAAACAAGCTGCATCAAGTACTATATAGTGTACAGAAATCCCTCCTGGCTTAAATGTTAACACATTGTTGTTCTTTAAAACAGGTTGTAGTGAATATTAAACAGTATGTTAATAAGTGAGCATAATGTCTCTGATCATGTAAATTTTGGTAGAACATCTGCTTCCAATACAATTATTTGGACATCAGAGAGGAACGCAAAGGGTTAATTTGTTAAACAAACCCCGAAAATATCTGGCATTGCTTTAATATCCATTTGCAAACTTACTATTTTTTTTGGCACAAGCTCTGAGGAAAAAGGAGGATGTTATGTCTATGCCTGTTTTAAAAAATTATTCAATATAAGCCAAAACTCAATCTAATCCAAGATTTCTGTCATTCATTGTAACCTTCATCCGTGTAGTTCTGTGATGCACTATTGCATCCTGAAGGCTCTAATATCCAGTATGTAGTAGCTGTAAGGAGCTCCATTAGTCACTAATTCACTGGAAATATTACAAAAGAGACTTTATAAATAGAATTGCAGGGCTCAGTCCTGTAACTATGAAGGGGATAACAAGCAATGTGTTACCAAATTAAAGCTTCAAAATTGTGTCCCACTTCAAGAAAATACCCAACATAAGCTTAATCTTAAGCATGTGAGTAATTCCATCCTTACTTAATACAGCGTTTAAACCAATGATAAATGTTCAGTATATACTTAAATCTGTCTGAGAATAGGAATGTTTTTACTCATTACTTCAGCGCTTTCGTGAATCAAAAAGGACAGAAATAGAGGGAAACACATTAGGTCATATTATTCATACACCTTTAAGGGCATGCTTGTCACTCTCTATTGTTCCTAAATCACAAACAAGACTAAATTTGAACCAGTAGATAACAGTGACTATAACATAAATAAGATCATCTTCAAATGCTTGTCCTTGTATACATTTGCTGTGTGTATCAGCTGTGCCAGTAAGCTGCTGTTCTTGTGAGGCGGGGGGAAGGAGAGAAAAGGTCTTGCCTATTTTGTTTTCATGTGTCTGCCATGTTTATCTCAGGACGTATCTATTTTCAGTTCTTCAATTTTAGACCTCTTGAAATCAGGACTTTTTTTTTAATAGTCCTAATTTTGTTCTTTCCTAGGTTAGCTGCAGGAAGGCTATTGCAACTAAATAATTAGGGCTTTAAGAACAATTTTATAACATAATAGATCAAATTTAAACTGCGATCTCTCAAAAGCCTTCCTCTTTAAATTACATCCTTTTCCCTGGTACTGCCATAGCTGCCAGTTTTCTGTAGGAGGGCTAAAGCATTGACTTTATTCAGAATATCCTGAATGGAAAGGCTGATGTAAACCACATCGGTCTCCATTCCAAACTACTGCCTTCCACCAGCAGTGTAAGGAGTTGAGGCACATCCTGTCAGGCTGGTCTTGGATCAGTTGTGAGATTCCTTTCTCAAAGAGGAAAAGTGATGAAGGACAATGCTCAGCTGTGGAAGGGCGGGATGAAGGGACATATTCTAAAAGATTAACTCTCCTTTATCATTCTAAGTGTTAAGATACTGCAAGCTCCTGTATATTTGGGATAATCCTAACCAAAGTCCTGTATCACTGTTTATGGGTATTTATTATCCTCAGCTGCCCTGCAGATAGCACTGAAGCATCAGATGCTTTTTCGTTGGGGCACAAGTGCAGTGCAGTCCAGTGCATTGTACACTTCTCCCTCACTGTCAGGGAAAGGACCACAGCTGGTTTTCCCTCTGTAATGGAAGTCAGCTCAGCCATGGCAAATCTGCCTGGGCTGTTTTTGCAGTTGGACACTTACCTGAGCGTTGGTGCGTGAGCTCAACCTCTTGTTGCACCATGCTTCTCTCTCCTGTGACTCAAAGCAACATGAGCTTTAGTATATCCATAGTTCTTCCATTAGCTTCTGGGACATCTCAGTTCTCCTCTGTCACTCCATAAATAATAAATCAATCATTTATTCTCCTCAGAGAATAGATTTTCCTGACTTTAGTCCAGATGGGAGAATTGGGACTCATAACCATCTAGATACACAGCTGATTCTAGTCTTATGTGTACTGTGGTCTCCTTCTTCAAGGAGTCATTTAATTTTCCTTCCCATATCTAGGAAACAGGATACTGGACTGAATAGGCTTTGATTTGGTCTGTGTTTCATTTGGAGGAAATGTCTGTATTTTATCTGTATCACACTTTCCATGTGTTTTCGAAGTGTGTATTTGCAACAGGAGAAGTTCTGTATTGTCTCCTTAGCAGCAAGCCCTGTGCAGTAGCGTAGGTAATACCGCTCAACATACGGCTCTCTAGCACTGGGTCTAGCATTGAGCCAGCTGCAGTGTTACTGTCCTGACAGAATCTTTACAACTGGAACGTTATATTCTCTTCAGTGCTTTTCTACTTCTTTGTTTGATTGAGGTTTTTATCAGTTGTTACTACCTAGGCAACAGTACGTGTAATGTTTTGATTTTAGTGTCCTTGTAGTAAAATGTTTCAAAATTAATCCCTTAACTAAAAAATTCGCTCAGTGTTATAATACCCTCTCCTGAAAACCTAGTTCCTTTATTCAAACAGCAGAGAACAAGACTCTCGTGGCAAAGTTTCCCATACTTCTCTGGAACCAGTATATTCACTGGACTGAACAGTGATTTTTGCTGCAGCAGGTGTGTGGATACTGAAAAGCTGCTAGCAGGTTTTCCCTGCTTCTTGCAGCATTCTGTGAGAACCTCTCCTTTCTCATGCAAGCTATGAAAACAATAAGATGGTTTTTGTAAATAGTATCTGAACACCTGCTGTTTTCCCGATCTGTTTGGGTTTGAGGCAGAGAGTGTTTAGAGTTGGGCTTTGTAGGACTTCAGCCAATCACCCCAGGAGGTGGGTGACCACTGACCAATCACCTATGGAATTTAGCACATATGAGCAGAAGTTGTAAATAATAAAAATTACTCTATTTTCTCACTGGATTTCTGTGTGCTGCATCTCTCCGTCTCGGGTACTACAGCGACACAGGTGTCTTGGCTGAGAGGGAAATGTGGGATGTAATGAGAACTAACCCCTTCAGCAAGATTTATTTTGCATTAGGAGTTCAGGTTTGTTAGACTCGATCATATTTTGAAAGATCTTTCACAGAGGCACTCTCTTCCAGAGGTATAACTCACAGATTGTAAAGAAATTCCTTCTCAGTAATTATGCCAACTTGGCAAATCACCCCTCATTTGTTTCTCCATGTAAAGGTTAAAAAAAAGAAAACTGTTGGGTTTGGTTTTTTTTTACTAGGACCAGTCTAACTACTGAAGCTCTTGAGACCTTAAAGTCAAGAAAAAGTTTAAAGACACAAAGTTTCTGGGTGCTTGTAACTCTGAGAGTTGATTCATGAGTTCAGGATTTCTGAACATGAAGCCGCTGGCCTCCGAGGAGAACTAGCTCACCCCAACAGCTAGCAGCAAGAAATAAGCTGCATTCTTCAGTTGAAATGTGGTTTTATTAAGTTGGCACCAGGAATATCTCTGAATTTCTTGCCTCTTACTGCAGGCATCAAGTCATCTGCCACTCAGGCTGGTGCAGTGCACGAATAAGAAACTGGGTTTCAAAGTAGCTGCAGGTATCTCGATGCTAAAAACCTTCTCTAAACAACACTAACACAGTTCTGCTTTTATTGCTTACCAGCAACACTGCTACCTTTTACAAGTTTAAGCAATAATGGTTTACTTTGTAGCATCTCAGCACCTCTTGTGGTTTTCAGGAGTACCACATATTCTTGGTTATGATTCCCTGAAATAGCCATAAATTGAAGTTGCAATTCCACCTCCAGATTATTATGACAGTGACAAATCACTTGAGCTTTGCTGACATGGCTTATGTCACAAGAGTCCTCTTAATGGAATTACAGCCTTAGTTTGTGGAGTTCGGGGAGCATTCTGTTGCTCATTAAATTAACATTTATTTATTACTAGTCAGCCCCAGTTTGAACCATTGCAATAATGATAATCAAAGCATACTTAATGGCAATAAATAGACTGAAATAGGGACAGTTTTACCATCGTATGCTTTCCTTTATGCCATCCTGCTCTCTTTAGCCAGAGTAGGTCTGCCTTCTGTTTGAACTCCCCTTTGTCATTGCCACCGTAACGAATGAAAACAATAAGCATCTGTTCTGATAGTTGCTGCCATTGTCCCCTGCAAAATCTCTCCCCTAGAATCTGTCTAGTCACTGGAACTGGGTACAGAGTTTGTAACAAATGAACAGGAGAAGGTGTAAAATCAATGTTTCTTTAGGTTCCATCAATATAAACATATTGATTTAATAATCTGCTATGATTTAGTCATATACTACATGAAAAGTACTGGAGTATGAACTGGAACCACAAATCATTTTCAAGTAGCCTGATGAAGCAGTGACAGAGTGATCACAGCAAGTGTGTATTACTTATCACCATGCTATAAAGATGTTATACCATTCTCAAGGAACAGAAATCCCAAGGTAGAAGGAGCTCTTCATTAAACATTGTACAGTGCCAGATAGGAGCTGATAGCAATTTGCCTCTGTCAGTATCAAAGGGGAGGTCAATGGCTCAAACCACCTGTCAATTTAAAAATGGCATTGGCAGCTTTCATGTGCTGAGGAATCTCATAAAGCTGCTGGCTAGAGTTTGAAAGCTACAGTCACAATTTTTTCGTGCACATACTTACAGAATAAGCAATTCTCTCTCTTTCTCTTTCTTGTGAAGCCCAGCATGAGCCTTACAAGATGGCCAACTCCTGTCTCAGCTATCAGACAACTACACTGATAGACACAGGGAGAGCAGCAAAAGAGGAGTCATCCTCTTTTATGTGTCCTTGTGTGAGTGGGCCTCATAGCATCCTTATCTCCTCTTTAGGGACCACAGGGCTTCAGTAGTGAGGATACTTCCCTCTTTCTGATTCTGTTTGAGCCAAACCGTCTCAGCAAAGCCATTTCCTCATCTTTAATAGAGAGGTTAATTCCAAACATTATTTTTCTGTCTTAATGTAAATGTCTCTACAAATTAGATAAAGACCTTGGACTTGTAGGAGTTTGTCTAAAGGTTCTCACATTGTTCACATTTTAGCCTCTGATAATGAGGTAAATGCAAATGATTTTCTATAGAGTGACATCCAGCTTTGATTTCAGAACTAAGTAATATTTGGTATACTTCTACGTTATTGAAATGTTGAAATATTATCTTTAGTGTGAAACAGTCTTTGAATATGCTATACATGTACATATACATATACATGTATGTATATTTATAAAACCACAGTACAAGAGATAAAAGTACAAATTTACAAAGAATACATAGTACACAGAATAACTGGTCATCATTACTCCTCTACTATTTAAAGTTTGATTCAGAAACCTCTTTGAAAAAGGTCTGGTTCTGTTTTCTGAACGCACTAGGATAGCTTTGGAATATCTTGGCTGAGGCTGGTGGATTTAAGCAAGTATAATACTGATAAAAATGGAAACATAACTGAAATCAGTATAATAATTCTTATGCTGTTGTTCTGCAAAATCCATCATTTATGGAAGGAATCCAGTGATTTTTAAAATAAAAAATCATCTTGATGGGATTTGACATCATCTGAGTTGACCCTGCCTTAAGCCAGGGGCTGGAGCAAGTGACCTCCTGAGGTCCCTTCCCACCTAAACTGTGTTATGGTCCTATGAGTTTTAATCCTAGGGGTATTAAGTTCCCAGGTGCCAGTTTCTGCTCCTCTGAAAATCCAGACTCAGTCGGAGGGCAATGTTGGTGGCTCCAGAGCTGACCGAATTAAAAAATGAAGCTCATAGAGTGGGAATTCCATCTTCTTGCAATAAATCTGTTCCAGGGCAAAGAGGGACTGTACTCATGACTTAGTCTAATAAGTCCCTTATGTATTTCTTGTGAAAGAATTGTGGGGATAGAGTTATGTGCACATGTAAGAAATGAAATAAGCTCTTATGTATAGTTCCTATATGACTATTCCAGGAGTGCCAAACATGCAGAAAGATCTGATAATGCCTTCAGCAGAGACAGATTTGAATGGTTTCTCAAAACACTAAATTATGAGTAAGCTTGTGACTATATTAAAGTTGCTTAATGGATTTCTAGGGCTTTTGAAGATAGAGGAAGAATTTGTTTACACTAAAAACAAATATTTCTCTTATTTGTTGTCTTTTTCTCTCCATATAAATCTGTGCTGTAAGGGCTGCTCTTCCTCCAGAATTCACCACCCCTAGAACATTCTAGATTTGTTGAAATGGGAGTTCAAGGAGCTAGGAGCAGTTCTTTACTGAACAGCAGGAGCGTGATATCAGAAGCTACTTCATCCACTTACAGCAGTCTTTAATTTTTATAAGGTTTTTATACTTGTTTAAGATACCTTGGGAAGTTGTCATCATTTCCTAACCACATTTGACAGAGAGAAATACAGTGGGTAAAATATCACTGCTGTGAAGTACTTCCTTCTGATAACATCAGAGCTCTGAGATGCATTTTTACTTGCCAGCTGGGAGCAAGGGATATTTTTTTGGTGATACCAATTAAATATGTATGTGCATGTAACTTGTAATGGCTGATTTTTGCTACAAAATTTATCTTCACTAGCAAAGAGAGAGGAGATACTACTTTGAATTGTTCTGTCTTTTCTTTGAAGTAAAGATAACTGTTATAACAGGAAGCAGCACTCTCTTAGTTTTCATTTGTACGACATGGGTGGCTAATTGCCTCTGAGCAGTCCTGTTGTTACTGAGATCATGGTGGATGAGATAGGAGGCTTTGAAATAAAAATACTTACTTAGTGTCATCAGCACTTTGACTGACAGCCCATTTTGCCCGTCTTTACTACTCCTGGTTTATAAACAGCATACATATATGGGTATAATAGCTGAGCATCAATCTTTGCTTGCTAGGGGATAACTTGTCAACGTGTCCGTGACTTACCACCCCCGTGTTCTGATGGCATTCGGAACTCTCTCAGATAAACATCACACATAAACCCAGGCTATTAGATGACCATATTATCTCTGTAACTGACCTTCTACAAACGAGAAAATGACCAGATTATATGTTCCTAGTTGATTTTTGCTCAGTCTCAGCTAGAGGCACATCATTATTCTGATCAATAGCATAGCCAGTTGCTAGTAATTTCAACATTAGTATTGGTTCATTTTTGAAATTTGCCACAGCTTGAATTGCAGCTACTTAAACAAACCCATAAAAATAGATACCACTCGGAAAAAAACATGGAATAGTTCTGTTTTCTTTTTAATTTCCTACTTCTTTTTTTACCAATACCCTTTCAAAATTATTTCTTTGGAAAGAATACCCTCTTCTGTGCTGACATTATACTTAAACCTGGTTGCACCAGGTGTTGTCCAAGTATAATTGTGATTATACAGCTTTCATTGTTTTGTTTTAGTTGCTACCCTTCTCTTGATCTCTAACTGTTCCTCCTAATTTCGTTACATATGTATTTTTATCATAATATAGTAACATAAATATAGTAATTCACATTTTCACCTGTTCCATTTAAAGGCAATCCAGAAAAAGACATAGTAGAATAAAAGTAAGGCAAAACATTAGTATACTTGCTGTCATTTCTTAAATAACACGTAGAAGCGAAGGATCCACTTAAAAGGATCAGTGTATGGAATTAAAAAACCCTTAGAAGTTTCTAATTAGACTGAAGCAGGACCTGATTCCTTTAGCCTCTGTGTCTCTCTTCCTGTCAGTGACACCGCCAGTGTTAAGGGAGCCTTGGTACACAGCAAGAGGATTAATATTTTGCAAAATTGGGTTTTAAAAGGCCTAATTTACCTCACCATAAATTCAGTGACATTCTGGACAGGTTTTGTAAAAAATAAACTTCAAATAGGTTGTGTACATTTTAAAAAACAAACCTACTGTGTTAAAAATAGATTTTCAAAACCAATTATAAAGTTCCCATTTTTGCTGTAATAGCTATGGGACAATTACAAATTGACTTAATGCCTCAAAGCAAATCATCACCGTTTAAAATACTTTGTCATGCCTACTATCCCTACCCTCATAACATTTCATTTTATGTTAATGTGTCATGTGTTAGAAAATCATGTAATGATAAAGAAAATGTTCCTGTGGAAGGTTAGAAATTACTTTAATGAGTTACTATTACCTTGCTTGCAGACTGTTGGCAATATTTTTGTGTTATTTTAATATATTCTGAGTAGAGACAGAGGCACTCGTCAGATTGGATCATCAAGAACATTCCCCTGGGAATCAGGGCAGGATATAGTCCCCTAAGAAATGATGTGTCAGATTAAGCTGATGCTATATTCGCAGGAGATAAAACACCACACAATGAAATATAAAAATACACTGAAATGTATCATCTATTTGACATCTAACGTGCCTCGGTGGGTGCTAAGGACGTGGACACAGTGACCATAAGGACACTTCTCAGGCCATGGTGTTCACAGGCTGGTCCTCACTCACTTACAGCTGCTCTGTTATATAACAGGATGGTAAAGTCTCCCAGAATTTCTTCACTTCCCCCCACACTGCAATGGGCTCATACTTGAAGTGGGAAGATGGCAAGATTGCAGTAAAAAGGAATTAAAAGAGAAGATAGGGCCCAGTTAAAAGCAGTGGTAATAGCAGTGCTTGTAGGTTGATTTGACACTGATCTCTGACTCTAGGGAAAGGGACATTACTGTTATTGGTGATCAGTAAATTTTTGCTAACAATCCAGAACTGTAACAGATATTTAAGGAGGCAAAAGATATTGTCACTGTATTATAATAGGAGCATTATGAATATAATTCTAGAGTAGGCTATTTCAGCCCACAAAAGTCAAGAAATTCGTAGGCTGCCTAGCTCCTGTATTCCCACTGCACTGGGTGTTGCTTTTTGATTCTCTTTACATACTGCTGGCTTGGCTGTGTGGAAGCACACCTGCAAATAAAACTCTCCTGAGAGATGGTTGTTCTGCAAATGCAACTTCAAATCTAACTTTTGCGCATATGAATCTTGGCTATGAAGTTACATTTGTGTAACCTTTTTTGCACTTGACTATATGTTAAAAACTGAAGAGAGGATGGTACATATTGCTCCATTTTATTATCCTTAGAACTTCGTTATATCTATAGTAAATTAGCACAATTCTCTTCCTCTTATTCCAAGCAGTAGGTGTAGTAATCTGCAATGTTTAGTGTCAATACAACAGATCTGGTTTGAGGCTCAGAAGTTTTCCACAGGTACTAATAAAAGAAAGCTTATTTCACTCTGCTGTCTCAAAAATTACTAAGAAGAATTTTAGATTTTGAAGAACACTTCTAGGAAATGCTTTTAGGAAAAACAAAGAGAAATATCAGCCTGGAAAGTACGTTTTTCAAATAGAGAAGATACTTCAAATGAAAATACCTGTTTCTGGTTTGGCAAATACAGTGCTTTGAATATTCCTTGTAAGCTTGGAGGGTTTTTTTTTAATCAAATGTTTCCCCTGGAGGCTGCTGGAGACAAGCCTAAGGCAACCAGATTCTGATCCTAAAGGAAATTTCCCAAAGCTCATCATGTGGACTTAAAAATGAAAAATAGGACCAAACCATGAGAAGTTATAGCTTTATAATTTTCCTCTATCACAATTTTTTGTAGCATATTATAGACTGAAATGGTTCTTTTCTCGGACAATAAGGTGCGCTGGGAAATTTAATAGAAGTGATATGCAACAGATTTTAGATAGAGTCCACTGAGGATGATTAATGTGGAAGGGTGTCGGGATAAAACACTTTTTATATTTGTAATAAAATATAACAGAGCTTCAGCTTTGAGCTATTCCCTCTTGGAAGGTGGACAGTGTGCAGTCAAGGCACAGGGCAGTGACAGGAAAACTCACATCAATCTAAGTAGGCTTCACCTCAAGGTCTGTTTTCTCAATCCATGGCACAGCCTTCAGGAGCAAAGCCTTAAAGAGTTGCATACACCATTCCTACTTGACTGAAAGCATCAAAGAAACAAGACTGCTGATTTTCCGAGGAGGGAGTCACTGGTGGGCCTGAGCACCTACACGGGCCCTGGGAACTTGGATGACACCTTGTTCTCTGAGCTGCAGTCAGCTGGCCCAGTAGAGCCAAACAGTTGCAGTTGTATGCAATGCAGTGAAGTTATTCAGCCTTGAGTAACTGATTCCTAATGGAATAACAGGGATGTAATGAAGTTCTAGTTTGGTTTTTTTTGTTGTTGTTGTCACATTTCTGTAGAAATCTTTCATTAACATTTTCCACATGTAATGGTTTAAAGCATTAGAGACTGCGTTCTTTTTTTGCTTTGTGTATTCAACACCTCCTCTCCATTCCAGGAAAAGGCTGCTAAACTGAAAACACTGCTTTCACTTACTCATGGTTGTCTAGTAAATGCAAAGTTGTATTATTTGCATGTGTCCATAAATGACTGTATAACCTGAGACTGAGGAAGATGTACACCCATCTGAGTGATCCTTGCAGAAATTCAATGCATTCAAAATATGTCCGTAAATAAGAAGAAAACAAGAGGGATAGGCATAGCAATATCACTGCTTTTCTTAAAACATGCTTGGTTTAGTATTCACACTAGTGATTATAAAATAAGAAGTTTCTTGTAAGCAGGCAGTGAAATGCTTTTAGCACGTGACCGTTTTATAAATAAAGTAAATATAGACTTCTGAAACATTTTATTCGTGATCTCATGGTTTTGTCATTCTCTGGAAGTAAAAATATTGACATTTACCAGGCTGTTTGTTCCAGCTTTCTGGTCTCCTGCAGTTTATTTATATAACAACCTTATCGATGAGCCTCTTACTCAGCTCTCTAGGTTTTACTGAGTTGAGTCGATTTGCTACCACAGCTTCAAGTCGCTGTTACAGAACAAGCAAGACATCCTAATAAAGCTGTAAACGTGTTTACTCAAACATGGTATTGATTTTACTTGGAGAGGGAGAAGCTAGTGCTTAGCATGGTGTCAGGGAGGATGAATTTAACTGCAGTTTTTCATTGTCATCTGTCATGGTTGTGAAACACTAAGTGAAGCCACAAGAGGATAATTAGAATTGCCAGAAATTTAGCCCCTAAAATCAGTTAACCACTTGAGATTTTTGTAGTTTAATTAGTTTTTATTAAAACTTTCCTCCAGTGGTATAGTCAGGAAGGATTTTCTAATGTTCTTTTCAGTGAGAGCTTTCAAGGTTGCCACTTGTTAGATATACATCTTAAATGACCATTTTTACGGAAGGGTTGGTAACCTCTTTTCTCTCAATTGTAATTAGCCTGGCACTACAGTGCTGCATAAGCACAAAGTGATTTCATTTTAAAGGAGAGAAAAAGACACATGTTTCTATGCAGATACATTTGTAGTTAATAACATATATATGCATGTATGGAATCATTCTTACAGTAAATTTTGAGAGAGAAAGTGCTTAAGTGCATGAAGGTTCAAAGAAATATAGAGTGTTTGAAGATGCTTACATTTAATTTGTCTTATATACTGTAAGTCTGATGTGTCAGACCACAGTGCCAAAAGACATGAAAACAGAAGCCAAATCCCACCCTTAATCAAAAACGTTTCCATTTAGAATAGCCAACATTTGGTTTGATAGCAATGGGCAGGGCCTCTGGCTTACCACAGTTCTTGGCTGTAATATCCACCATCTGCCACAAAATTAAAAAGTAGAAACCTCAGCATGTTGACGTACGGTCGTTCAGTGACTATATTGCAGAATCAACTGATGCCAACCTCTTTTACAAAATCTAGGATGGCTGGTTGGCTCTTGGCAGCAGCATTGCCAACCACCTGATTACAACTGACCAGGCTTGTGCTACAACATTAACCCACTCCAACAGTGCTAAAAGACATCAGAAAAGCACCCCAATCGTATCAGCTACAAGGCTGTACATTGACTGGGTGATATTTCTTGAAAACTGCATCTTCCCACACTCCTGGCCTGGAAATCTAGTGGGATCACATAAAAATAGATGAGCGTTCCAGTAACTGTGATAAATTCTGTATAGGAATAAGAGTGTGAAAAGGTGCTTGCAACTGTCCCCATGGTGGAATAGCACCATTTTAAAAAGTGCAGTTCACAAATTAGGCTGTAGAAATTTTAAATACAAAGAAGAGGGGGCAGCTCAACTGGTCATGATCCTTTCTGTGGCTGGGACAATTTTAATGGTGAATGGCCTGGCTAGCATGGACTATATGCTTCAGGGTTCATCTGAAAGCAGAATTGTCTGGGAAAATCACATAGCAAAAAGGTTTTGAGGGGCTCTGACTCAGGGTCAGCTTGTAGTTGTTTATAATTGATGCATTTGATAATTGGATTTTTTCAGCTTTTCTCTCTTGCATTAAACAAAAAAAAAATTAATTTTGCCATGGGCATTTTATAAAGGTTGGAAGTGTGTGAGAAACTGCAGAAAGACGAGTAGTGGGGGAGCTGGGTGTCGGAGGCTATAAATGGATTTTCAGCCAGCATTAGTAATTAACAGTCATTAAAATTAATTGTCAAGTGTACAATTTGAAATGAAACATTTGGCTTCAATATGAGCTGTTTTTAAGTGTTGCTAAACCATTACTGAAGCAGACCAGAACTGTTTTAAATCTCCACCATCGGACTCCCACATTCCTGCCCAACTGCACTAGTGCTAAGTGTTCATTCAGAATTGCCACTAATAATCTGGAAATAAAACTTTCAAAGAAATCACTGATTTCAGTGAAATTGCCTCTGAAATATCTAGTTTGCTAGAAAACCAACTTGGTTCTCTTTTAATGATTTTTAAGTGCTACTCAACTCTTAGGAGTAACAAAGTGAAGACAACACCTTTTGTGTCAGTCAGTGGACTGTCTTGCTGTGTCTTCTAAACTTATACTGACATCCCCAAAGAAATTTGAGCTGATCTCAGTGAGGGCCTCGGTTTTGGGTCTGGATGTGAGGCTCAAGCACCACTTCTGGCACCTGGCTTACAGGACTTTCCATTTGGTGGGGAGCACAAAGAGGAAGCAAGCAACTTCACTTTTCCGTCCCGCATTCTGTTTGCTGACCTAACAATTACAAACATTGTCTTTGGGAATACGTGGTAAGGAAGCTGGAGATAATAAAGATTAACTCTCAATTATTTCAGGCACACTTTTCAGAGCAAAGTGATTCCAGAGCTGCTTTTCTCTACTGAGCAGAAAAGAAATAATCAAGGGCCAAAAATAGCTGTTGGTGTGTTATAATCACTTCTATCATCTGAGAATGCAAATACATTTTGTATCACTCTAGGGTTTAAAGCAACTTTTGAAGCAAAGTTGTCTTTTTTCTAGGAAGATAAGTGGGATGAATTGGATCCAGTTCCAAATAAGTTCTCACCATTAGTAGGTGCAAGGTGATTACTTGGCTATCCATGCCTGTGAAGGAGAAAAGGCGTCCCAGTCTACTCTGAAAGCTTACCAGGATGGCTCATTACATCGAGGTGGCTTGCTAGACATCCTGCAACTGTCTTTTGCCTTACTCCATAAACAAATAACATGTTGGATAACAGGGCAGGAAGCAGACAGGAAAGCCTTGAGTTTGGTTCTTGCCTTTGTGTTCTAGTGTGACGAGAGTGGTGCACAATGCTTGCAACACCATCCACAGCTTCAGCAGTGCAGAAATGCTACTGCAGAACAGCTGCAGTCAGAACATCGTCAACAATATTGCCTGAAGTTGTTTGGTAAAATACTTGAAGTGAGGCTGTCTTGTGTAGCCAAAATATACTACTGCTTTCTGCATTCCATTCCAGTGATAGCCAGGGACTAGTTCAGACCACACAGAAATGAAGTAGATGCTGAGCTACGTTAGTATGTGCTGAGATGATCTAGGTCTGTGATCCCAGGCCTGTGATACAGGATCAGAGTTCAGTCCTGCCCTTTTGGTGTCTGAAGTTGTAGGAGGAGTGTGAAGTAAGTCTGAAGTCATGTTCACTTATCTTCTTGCATTTCCAGTCATGGCACCTTAAAGAGATTACAGCCTTCAACTGCTTCTCATCTTCCCTCCACCACCCTGCTCTCTGGTCGGGCTGTTTGAGTGCTCACTAACCCACTTCAGTTTCAATCAGCTGGGTTAGCAAAGATGCCCTGCTCAGCAGCTACTGTTTAAACTGATCTGGCTCATTTTGACAGGGTATCAGGTTATACCAGCACCAGAGAAGCATGGTGAAAAACAGATGGGGGAGTAACTTCTTCAGCTGGAACTCAGATCTGAATCCATGCCTTGAGAGTATGACTCATGGGGTTTGCATCACGGTACCTTATACACTGGGGGAGGCAAACTCTGAATTATTCTGACCATGTTGCTTTTTACTGCATTAACTAAAAAGAACATTCTGCAGCTAAGGCAGCCAACCTGATAGAGCTCTTTGCTTCTCTGCTCAAACAACACTGCTTTCTGGTGTTCCCCCGGGGTCTGCTTTGCCAACTGCCTAGTCTTACTATGTGATGTAGTTCTGTGTTTGTGATATGTGTGTTTGTATTGTCATTCGATGCGATATTGTGTCAGATACTTCTATTTCCATTTCATCTATGAAACACATACCTTTTAAAAGAAACTCAGCAGACAAGGGAATGGTTTGAGGGCAAACTCCTCACTGCAGTTGCTACATATCTCATATATGACAGGTGTACTTGATGTCATTTCTGCAGCACTCTGAAATCACAGAGATCTCTCATTTCTATCCTCAATTAGAACAAGATGTTTCTTCACCTGACTCTGCTTTCACTAGATCAGAATAAATAAGAAGTAGCTTCACTGAAGACAAAAGACTCATACTAACTTGAAACTACAGTGAACCTGGGAGGTGGTGACAGTGTCAGTCTAGTTGGTATTGAAAAGTAATTCATGTTTTATGGTCCTTTGCTCTGTGGATTTTCTCATCTTCATGTATGTTTGATGCCTTGATCATAAATGTAGAGGACAGTTCTTTCTTGTATAAACCTCTCTCTGAATTTATGCTCTGCACAGAACCTAGCCCCATGTTTGCCTTTGGAGACCTGCCCAGTGCATCTTCATACTTACTGAGTCAGAAATGGACTGTCTTAACAGCCTCATTTTACATATGGTTACAACTTGCTCTCAAGTTTTAACCACCCAGAAGCACACTGGCAAGCTCCTGCCTCCCAGGCAGTTTAAATTTAATGATTGACACCCTCCACATATCCAAGAAAGTTTCTCCTAAGAATGCATGTTAATTTAATGGAGAGCAGACCATTTTCATCTCGTTATTCAGAAACGATCTGATTCCTGCCAGGCATGCTGTTTGAATTTCTCAACTGTTACCCAACTATTGCAGCTGGACCATCCTGCCACAGTTGTGTTGTCTGTCATCCGTGACTGCCATCAGTGATAGAACTCACAGCACAATTTCTTCCTGTTTCAGATTCTTATCTTTGTATACTGGTAACTCCTGTCTTCTTCACTTGTGCTTATGGGCTTACCTTTTGTTGGTGAAGGAGTCATTTTCTTCCCAGCTAGTGTCAGTCAATATCTGTGAAATCCAGCCAATATGTAGTTCTCTACAAAAGTATTGATGTCAGAAATATATGAGTTTTCTCTTTTTTAAACTAATCTGCCTATTCTCTATGGCCTCTGTGTTCCAATGAAAAGTGTTTGATTTATAGATTTTGTAGGTTCAAACTTCTCTCCAATTTGGCGCAGTTTAGAGAAAACTATATATCAATTAGGCTTCTTTTCACTATCAGTCATATCCAAGAAGCCAAGATAGGTATTGGTAATTCATGAAAACAAGTCTTTTGCTCACCGGTGTTATCCTTCATTTATCTAACCTTATTTTTCTTGTTTTACATGATATTTAATCTGCAAAGAACAGACATCATTGCATAGGATGAGATATTTTTATTATTTTCTAAAGTTATGCTGTAGTGTACCACAAAAGGAAATATTTAGAAACAGAGCACAGGTTAAATGAGAGCAAAACAATATAATGTAGAGCCTTTGTCCCAGTAGTAACCCAGATGAACAGAGACAGAGAATATGGAAGCAAGCCAGCAAAACATACCAGCTTTGAAACAAAATTTGTAGTGTATCAGAAGTTGGTACCTATGAGTTACACAGTACTTAGCAGAGACATGGTTTCACAACTACATTTGTACTGTCAAGGCCCAAAGCCTGAGCATGACAGAAACTTGAAATGGTGGATGAAATCTTTAAAAAGAACATCTTCCAGCTTGCTAGAATTCTGATTTTCTTGGGCAAGTCTCACTTTCCTTCTGTGATTGGATGAGGAAGAGAGATACATCTGAAACATATTAAAAACAGGATAAAAGTGAATAAAATATTACCTGTAGAATGACAGAGTGGAGTTGTAAATTATAAGACACTAAGTTTATTTCTCACATCTTGAAAACCTCTTCCAAATTTAAAATACATATTTCACCTCTGCCATAAGTTCTGTCATGCTTTTGATCACAATTGTTTCAGCCAAGACAAAATGTTTCAGAAATGAGGGACTCAATCCGTAAAATTTCTGGTGCTGCTTGTACTTAACTTCTCCAAGTACCTTTTTAGAACTCCCTGCCTCTATTCATTTAAGAGGTGCTCAGGTTTTCAAAGCACTCAGCTCCCAGTGATTCCTGGCTTTCCAAGCTGTGCATGCCAGGCTGCATCAGCTGCAGCCATGAACTGCGTGCTCCGATTCTGAGAGGTGCCTGGTTCTCTGCACAGGTTGCTGTTAGGGGGTTATCTGCACATGCTCAGAGGTACCCACTGTTGCTGAAGTCTTACTTTAAATGTCCCACAATCAAAGGCAACAGATGTCATCTAACTTTCCTCATCAGGTAAAAATTTTCCACCTTCTTTGCACTGTGAGCACCTGTAACTCTGAATATAATGTTTCTCATTACTTGGCTTTCTCTTTTTTGGAGAAAAGCTTGGACACAGTTGTGTGCGGCTGTAGCTGTAGCCAGTAAGAACAGAGGAACTCTCTTCAGTAGGCAAAACCTCTTCTTTGTTTTTAAAATGTTGTTTGAGGAATCAGGGGTTGTCTCCATAAAGAAGAGAACAAGAATTCTGGCAAAATCTTCTTGAGAACACTAATAATGATCAGTCTTGATAATCTTTAATTTACTGGAAGCTACCAAATTAAGACTTCAGAAAGAAATACCAGCAGCAGCACTCCAGCCCTGCAGGTCACTCAAGTGTGATTTTCAGTTTAAACTGGCCAGGCTGCAGGGGTACTTACAGGCAGGCCAGTATTTCAGTGCTTTGCCCTGTAACAAACTGATACACTCAAAAACCTAATCTGACCGTTTTCTTCCTTCTCTTTCTCTCCCTCTATGTCCCATAGGCTTTCTGTCCCAGCTCGTCTATGACCGGCCGGTGACCGAGTGCATCCGGGCTGGACATTACGCAGCCAGCGTAATTATCAAGCGCTCAGGTTGCACCTTCCCAGAGAAGCCTGACTTCCACTGATAGTGGTGAATTGGAGGGATCAAGAGTAACTTCTGTGTTGCCATGGGATTGCTGCCTAAAATTTTTCCTCCTTCCCTTTCCTTAACCTTTCCAGTACCTGCATCAACGCTTCTGTACTTCTGTTCATTGTATTCTAAACAAAATATATATTTCTATGGTGTTTTCCATTTCATACATCTACCATGTCTCAGTAGTCTTAACTTTTGGAAACAGTGCTAAGTGAAGCTTATTATCTCATCCACCAGGAAAAAGTGTTCTATTTACACAGTTTCCAAGGAAGTCCCATTTAAATGACACTGCTGATTAACACCATTAAAATACTTCTGTTGAATTATCTAGTTTGTATCCAGCTGTGGCCAAATCCTATTCAACTTACATGAAATGAACAGACCTGACTTTATTTGTCACTTCAACTTATAAACAGGGAATTGTTCTTTCTATCTAGTAGAGTCAGACCTGTGTAAAGAGTGGTGTAAATGTCCCAGGAATTTCCATACATACTGGAGTGTACAAGCCCTGCTATCAGATAGCCCAGCTCCATGAAAGTACATCACTGTTTTGTCAGTAATTTAAAGACCTGATCCACAGTTGATATAATGCATTCAGTCATCCTGCACTGATGACAGTAGCTTTGGGTCTGGCCACTTTTATCTGTCAGTACATCTATAGGTCTGTAGGTACAGTCATTTTTATATGTCAGGTGAGCTAGCGGATAGGTACTTTCAGTGATTTCAGGGCAGATGCATGAGTTGGTGATGAAAATAAACATACAGATAGGTCCTATCTCCTCCATGTGAGCTTTCTAGAGGCTGCATTAAGGTACACATAATGAAAATGAGGTACAGAAATATTTATGCAGGATATATTGACAGGATATGCCAAATGGAATCTCTGAAACGCACATTTTTAAACTTTTAATTTACTTTGGATAATTAAGCAATATGGTGGATTTTGTTTGTATTTACAGTATTCAAAAAGGTGATCTGACACTGCATTCATTACTTTGCTATGTAATTTGATACTGATAAATAAAAAATTGTCATACAGTAACTCCTGGTTTTGTATTCATATGTGTCTGTCTTTCTTCTGTGTATCCTGCTGAAATTGGAGCAAGAAGTGGGTGCTTAACCCACAGTACGTGCTAAATCTCAACCTTTCATGCATGACTTTCAGTGTCCAGGTGGGTGTTCAAGGGTGATCTCACTGGTAAGGAAGAGAAGGAACATCAAATTGGTGTTTGTGCCACAGAAGAGATGAAAAATTAGTGGCTAGGGTTCATCAAAGAATGTTAACAGTGCTGGGTTCACACTTTACTGCCCAGGATGGAACAAAGGACTCACAGAGATTGAATGCTGTTATTGCAGTTTGTGTATTGCAAAGAGCATAGGGAGGAATCAAGCCTATGATCCCAATTCCCTTGTTTGGCCCAGTATCCAACCTGACACATTGGACAACAGGCTCTGTCTTAAGAGGTCGCGTGGTGTGGGATTCCTGCAAGCACATCCACCAGCGACTTCTGCAGGCACACGCATGGTGAGTCGCTCCTATTCTGCAAGGCCTCTGGCTCACACGTGCTCCTTGAGAAAGGTTCTAGGTATGGGCCCTGTCTATCTGCTGACCTGCTCATGAACAGCTTTGTGCAAATAAGACTTGTCTGGTTTCATCACAGTGCTACTCTCAAAAGAGCTTTAGGCTGTACATTTCTCATGTTCTAGCATAGGTGAGAGGAAGAGAAATTAGTATGTTGAAGTGAAAATAGAATGGCAAACAAAACTAGGAGTCTGCAGTGTGCATGGTCTTCAGGCTTTATGGGTTGATCAGAAGAATGTGGTATTTTACATCTCATAGTTAATTTCTAATTTTTAAACTTGATGTACCCATGTGATGTGTTTTAATCAAGAAAAACTGAGAGGCCGAAGACAGATGTGTTGCAGTCCCTGCTTTTAATACATGGTCACATATGCCACACCACTCTTACTGCATGAATTTGCCCATCAGTAAGGAAAACCCCAATGGTTTGGTGGTTAAATTTGCTGTTCCTATGGCTCTACACCCATGACACTTTCCATTCCTTTTGAAACAACTTCATCAGTGGCCTGGCCTGATAATTATGGCTCATTTAAAATGACTGTAAGTATGTAAAAATTGTTTATCTTACCAATGAAACTACAAGACAGCATAACTACTGTAAAGAAAAGGAGGATATATAAAGGCAAGTAGTCATAACATTGCGAAGACTTTCTTCTTCCTTCCCTTCTTCCTTCTTTCCTTCTTTCCTTCTTTCCTTCTTTCCTTCTTTCCTTCTTTCCTTCTTTCCTTCTTTCCTTCCTTCTTTCCTTCCTTCTTTCCTTCTTTCCTTCTTTCCTTCTTTCTTTCCTTCTTTCCTTCCTTCCTTCCTTCCTTCCTTCCTTC